>OU892284.1:10190436-10689463 GCA_917834065.1 Ceutorhynchus assimilis | reverse complement strand
TTTCACTTGTATGGGAGGGCTAGGAGAGATTCTTAGGAGCTCGTAGGTCATTCCAGGTAGTGGAGCAAAACTCGCCGATCATGGAACAAAATGGAGCAAAACTCGGAGAACAAAATGCGCATATAGAAACTCCAAAATTTTCACACGTGTTGCAAGGAGAGATTCCTGGGAGCTGTATAGTTCATTCCAGAGCCGCTTGCGGATGCAGTGTGCGAAGCACCTGCAGCATTTCACGCCCATTATACTCAATGCGCTTTGCACTGGAACGCTTGAAAATCAGTTACAGGTGCACCAGGGGAAACAGGCGAGGAAAGTGAGAGCGCCAAACTCTTCGTTCGAATGTGTGAAATTAGGTATTCCAACGACCTGCTAAAAAGTGCGTTGTAGCAGAACTTCATTATCCCGTATATGAGAGTATGTAATTTAAAGCTTTTTAAAGTGCATTTTGTGGTTGTTTTGTGAATGAACTCTGTTTATTTTTTTTATTTTATTGACTTCATTATTGTTTCTTCCAATTAAAAATGCCACAAACGGGTCTTGAAGTTGATTGTGGAAGTAGTTTCAACAAGGTAACAAGGATGATGTCAGACTTTTTTCATTGCCCTTTGTTTTAAAATTTTCCAATTAAAACGTGAAAATTTTTCACTACCACTGTTCCTGCACCTGAAATAAAGCCATATTCGAAATATTCGTAAGAACATAAGCTTTTGTAGGCCTTCATTTGCTCATTAATGTGAACTGTGGATCAAAATGTCATCTGGACATTTTTTTAAACTAACCGTTCGCCCAGATCCCGATTTTCCTGCATTCAAGTCTTTAAATATTCACTCTGCATCTCAAAAAGTATATTATAACAAAGTAGACTGTAATTTGCTTGAAAATATTCCAAATAAACTCAAGAAAAACAAACAAACGTCAAATTTTCCACGGTCGCCATATTGAAAAATCACGTGGTTTGGAGAGCCTAATTGTAGCCGGAGTACTTCGGACTAACTCGAAAGCGCTGAGCGCTCAAAGCGTGGTATCCGAAAACGGCTCGTCATGGAGCAAAACGAGCTGATCATGGTGCAAAATGGAGCAAAACTCGGTATGAGTAATTTCAAGTTTCAAAATTTTCACTGGGGGGCTAGAAGAGATTCTTTGGAGCTCTGTAGGTCATTCCTGGTAATGGAGCAAAACTCGCCGATAGTGGAGCAAAATGGAGCAAAACTCGGAGAACAAAATGAGCATGATCAAATTTCTGAATTTTCACTGGGGGGGGGGGGGGGGGGGCTGGGAAGCTCTGTAGATCTCTCCTGGTAATGGAGCAAAACTCGCCGATAGTGGAGCAAAATGGAGCAAAATTCGGAGAACAAAATGAGCATGATCAAATTCCAGAATTTTCACTGGCCCCCCCCCCCCCCCCCCAGCTGGGAGAGATTCTTGGAAGCTCTGTAGATCTCTCCTGGTAATGGAGCAAAACTCGCCGATAGTGGAGCAAAATGGAGCAAAATTCGGAGAACAAAATGAGCATGATCAAATTTCTGAATTTTCACTGGGAGGGGGGTTAGCGTTAATTCAGCCCCCCCCCCACCTAATAGGCCACATAGTCTCTCCACTGTAATGGAGCAAAAATCGAAATTAATGGAGCAAAATGGAGCAAAATGAGAGCAAAATTATGGGATAATTTTCATCCAGAAATTTTCTAGGGGGGGGGGGGGGGGGGTGGGGGGTAACTTAACTGACCCTACCAGCTGTACAGTCCTTATAATAACACTCAGTTGGTCAGATTTAGATATATCTTGTGTGGTATCGAGAAGTAACGAATAGCATGGAGCAAGTGTAATTTCTTTCACAAGTTTATTGAGAAGGAGATCTGATATGCCACTTATGAGCTCATTTTAAATTTTTGGGCTCAAATATTTTACAGAACCAGATGGCATTTCCAAAACTTGTTTCATGATGTCATTATAATTAGCAAGCAATCGGACCAATGATAAAAAGTTACCATTATAATCCTCGACATTTTCCCGATGCGCCCTAAATGCTAAATCATTTTTAGATAAAGTAAGAGTAATTTGGAACATCCTTTGAACAACCATTTTCCAAAATAACGCCTCATATCTTATTTTATCTTTTAATTTTTTATCTATAGTAGCATTTTTTCCCACATTTTAAAAACTGCGTAAGCTTTCATGTGAGCTACAGACTTACTGTGTTCCTTGATACGTACTGACAGGTGCCTCCAATCTCTAATTCCAGTTTTCCAGTTATTTGCTGATATGGAAAAAAGCCAGCAGGGTTCGCAATACGCCGCGTCCAATTTGAAGGAATAACACAACCAATGGCGTGGCACAGGACCATATTCCGATGCTGAAAAATAATAGGATTCATTGAAAGATCTATTCTCTTGGGACTGATCTTTGGGAAATGGCCCTTTTGGTCTGCTAGAATGCAAACTGATAGTTTGCCTCTTCATTTCATCAGAAAGTACTTTGTCCTTGTAATCGCCTAAATCCGTCGAGATATTGACGTTGTTTTGATTGTCAAGAGTGACAATATTCATATTTTGGGAGTCTTCATTGACATGTAAAGTCTGTTTTTTTTTTAAAGATAATTCCTTAAGTCAAAAATTTAGTAACTATGTTGGCAATACAAGCCTTTTCTACATAAAAAATGTGAAAGCATTGACAATTTTACATTGTATTGCCAACATAATGTCATTTTGACTTTTATCTTTAAAAAAAAAAAAAACAGATTTTAATACACTAATAGCAGAATCAGCTAGTGTGGTAACTCCAACTCCTGGCTTGTCGAAGGGAATGCTGGGTAAGGAGTGTCTTTAGTGGGCGCCAGAAGATTTAAATTTTAAGTTCCAAATCCTCAAATGAACTTTATCAAAAATTGCATAATAATAGAAATCTGAAAAATAGGTAATCCAAAAATAATTATTGTAACAACTGTCTGCACTTAGTTTTGTTTATTAATTGAAACTTTGATGTTTGTTAAGGCCTGAGTGCAAAAATGTATATCCCTCATTAAATTCTTAAACCTAAAAAGCTGAAATTTTCCCTAATCCTTATATCTAAAAAAAGCTTAAATGTTCCCTAACAGTTCATTGAACCCTGTGCAATGTAACAGTACAATATAACCCTTGACTGCTTGGCCTGATGAGGACCAAAAGTTATTAATTAAATCCAAGAATTTAAGACATAAAGTTAACCTTATAATTATAAAAAACCTGTTTAATCCATGTCCATCTAGAGTGAGTTCAATTAAAAAACCCTCATAAGGGCCACCATGAAGACATGCCAAAAGGTGCTGGAGGCTGCGAGTTGCACACTCTTGTAGATAAAATTGCAGTGGTTTTTGGGGACTGGCACCACTACAGTTGGGGCCCCTCGGTAGATCCTAATAATTATATTTATCTTTTATAACAACCCTTGCATGGTGATTTAAGGGATTATCATAGCCGAAGCAAGCTTACCTTGAAAATCAAGGATCTGGAGACAAAAAGAGTGGCTCAACCACGAAAATATTGATAGAGGGCATCTCCCAGGCCATCCAAATGCACTTTAATCTATAATACAAGACGAAATTAGGCAGGATGCCTTAGATAAACTTGGAAAACCAAACTTACCGGCGATGATCTCAAACGAGGTCACGGAACTTTCTCGATAACACAAGGGAAAAACATTTCCACGAGCACTAGGCCATTACGAGCAATTAACCCTTACTCATTCAAAGTGAAATTCGAGGAAACTGACAAAATTTTGACTTTCTGAAGGGATGAGGGATAAAATTATTATTAAAGGGACCAGTACGACTGTACCGTCCGAGCACCTTCAGAAAAGTGGCTTAGAGAACGACAGGAAGGTATGACATGACATTCGGAGCATGAATTTAGCAACAAACTTAAGGGCCTGTATACAACATTAACTTAACTTAAAATTATTTACATCTTGTTATTAAACCTGCTCAAATATAGCCTTAATGGTAACATTGTAAATATTGCTCAATAATCTTACAAAATAACAATAATAATAATAATAAACAGTTTAAGATTATCAGCTGAAAACAATATTAAATTTTGGCGAGTAGCAAAATCAAGGTTACAACTGAGAGAGGTTGTCTGGTAAAAATACATTTCAACAGTTACGCTACGTCATCAACGGTACTGTACAACCTGCTGTTCCAAGACATTTTAAATAAAATTCACAACTAAATACGAAGTAGCTTTCAAACGCTACAATTTTTGCTTGCCAATGTGGAGGTGGATGCTAATTGAGCCAGCAAATCGCTATCATTTTCACTGGTCGTCTTCGTCGTCGTCGAGGTAGATGCAGTTTCAGTCGGTAAAACATTAAAAAAATTCTGAATTTTTGGGAGCTTTTTGATGAATTCTTCCTTTCTTTCATTAATTTTTCTTTTTTGAGCACCAGTTTTATAAATCCGTTTATCCGCCATCGCGCAAAACTGAAATTTTTATATTTATTGTTTGTTAAAACATGGCTTAAAATAACTTACTTAAATACCTGCCAAAGTTTGTGGCCTCAAAGAATCAAAGATATGACGCAAGCGCATCAACCAACCCTCAACGGCCTGGACCCGATATGAAAAATGGAAACATAAAGCACTCAGCAGTAAGCGCGTTGCAGTTTCACTTTGTAGGCATCCAGCCATCCACTGACAGACAAGAGTCGCTTTCCAGTGACGCACTTTAGGCACTCCTGAGCTGCTCTAGAGCGCCCCGGGCTGTTTATAGGCGTTCCAGTGCAATAGAGTTTCACGCAACTGTTACTGAACTGTTCGTTTTTCCTCTCCCCTACCCTCTCAAGCACCTTGTTTTGTCAAAAATAAATTTCAGACATTTAAAAACATCATTTTTTCATATTATTACGAACTCAATATAATAGGTACTTATGACAAATGAGGGGCCCCTGCGGGGCCCCTTAAGTCTCGGGGGCCTCGGTGTTTTGAACCGACCTGCCCTATGATAGTTACGCCAGTGATACCTATACAGTGTGTCACACGAAGTCCTCCTTTTTTTAACTGAATTGAACATGATAAAATGAACGTTTTGGTTAAATATTAAATTATAAAACAAAAAGATTAAACACTATAATCGGACATCCGCATACAGGTTCTCTTTTAACACGTTCACTTGATCTAATTATTTTTGGCGTTTTAACCTTGTTCGGGACATATTTCATTTTACGAATCTGTATTAGTATAAGTTTGGCAAATCAGTATGAGTAAATGAAGGAGCTTCTATGAGTATCCAGTGATTTCTTCTGTATGACCCATTAGTTTTCACAATATATGATCTAGACTCCTCGCATCTTTTTTCAGTTAGGCCATACATACGGAGATCTTTAACCCATACTGAGTCGCCTATGGATAATTCTTTTAAATATTTGGTACGATGTCTGGCATTGTAATTCTGTGATATTTTTTGGCCTCCAATTCTTTTTTTTTTTCCGGAATAAGCCTCTCTAGGATCTACTATGTCCTCTAATTGATATGGTAAAATAGGTAACAATATTTCAATTTTTCTGTTCATCATAAGCTCTGCAGGACTGAAGCTACACTCTAATAGACCCTGAGATAGGGCATGTTTAGTGGAGTCATTTTTTTTTGTCTGGCATTCTGAGGGATGAATGTGGCTAGTTAGAGGATGAGAATATAGGTGGTTTTAATGCCTGCCACCTGTTCGAAATGTCCACAGAATATTTCGCCGGAAAACTCGACTTCGAACTGGGATTACCGTCTGGCGATTTTTCAGCGATATTTTCACAACAAAACCTTCCATTCTCTCGATTACCAGACAAAAAGTAAACGCGGAAGGTTCTTTTCTTTTCTCTTGGAAGTTGACACTCATCCCCACTTTTTCAGCTATTGAAAGGCATCTGGTATTTTTTATGGGTGAATTATTTATCAATGTCAATCTTTTATTTAGAAGCCAAAAAAATTGAGATCATTATAAAAAAATCCTCATGAAAATCAATTTTTTTCTTCTGCAAATTTTCGAACGGGAGGCAGGCATTAAAATCACCCATATTCTCATCAGCTTAGTAGCCACATTCAGCCCTCAAAATGCCAGACAAAAAAAATGACTCCACTAAACAGCCCCTATCTCACAGTCTATAATGGAGTAGACCTGTACGACATTAGAGCAAGACATTTAGACATTTATTTGCACATTAAACTTTTACAGCATTCATTTGCTAATTACATTCAATAACAATACTTAATAGGTATTTATGAAAAGTAAATGGGTCACCTAGATGTTTGCACATCTGTATGTTTCCCTTAAGTTGCAACATGCTTAAAATAGTTTAATCCTTGTAAAAATACACTCCTTTTTTACTAATATAAATATAAATATAATTATAAATAATGCGGTCAGTAAACCAAGTGTTGTTCTATGTGTGTCTCATATCATTATTCTTAGAAATATTTCAGAATTATTTACAATAAAAGTTTTGCTCTCGCTGTTAAATGACTTAATTCTATTAATAGCCTTTATATTATTGGGTAGTTGATTATAAAATTTTGGAAGAAGATAATCTACAAATCTCAGATTTACAGTCTTCCTGTTGATTGGGATGGTCAGATGATTGTCCACATTGGCTCTAGTCTAATGATAGTGGTCTATAGTTCTTTTCAGTTGTTTAATTTTGTGAATGTATGCACAAACACAATGAATAAATAAGCATTCTATGTTGCAAATATCCACGTTATATAATAATCTGGTCGGATATAAGTTTTTCCTTTTAAATGTTACTTTTAAAATATAGTTTTGAATAATTTTTAAAGGTTGCAAGTTGCTCCTGTATGTGCCACCCCATATCACCAGACCATTATCCAATCAAAGATTCAACAAGTGACTTGTAAACCAACGTACAGGGTGGCCCGTTTAGGAGCGGCCTATACCTTATCTCGAAATCTACAAGAGCTGTAAAAAAAATGAAATACAAAAGTTGTTTCTAATAAAGTTATCTACAATTTTTTAGAATTCTTCTTGTTGTCACTCTACTATATACAGGGTGGACAAATAAAATTTCACTTTTTTAAATGAAACACCCTATGTTTTAATGAACTTTTACATAGCCCTTTGAAAGACAAATCCAACGATATACTGCACATGTGTCTGCGATATAGCGTTTCGAACTTATTAACGATTATCTTTAGAATTTGGGGTAATTTTCAACAGTCATTGTTACGTTACTCATAAACTTTTAAAACTTTTTTTTTGCATGATATTTTTTATAAAATAATGCTCTTTCTTAGACTATATTCAAATTTGAAATATTTGTTTAAAAAACGCGGTGTTGCCACGTTTCGCTAAATGTTAGGTACACTTTTAATTTTTTTTAAACGGGACCTCCTATAAATTTACTAATTTTTGGATAGCCCTTCAAAAGGCGAATTCAACGATATACTGGAAATGGGTCTACGATGCACCGTTTCGGCCTGATTGGCAATTATCTTCAGTTTTAGCACAATATTTCTTCTGTCCAAGTCGCGTGGATCCTTATTCTTGAAACCAGGGAAGCAGCGTTCCCAGGAGAATGAGTGGTCCTTCGTTATTACTTATATTATCATTTGCATATCATTGCGAAAGACGGGACATGGAACCCTTATTGTTCTGAGAACGCAGCTCCCCTGTTTCAAGAATAAGGATCCAGGGCTGGGCCTGTGTAACGGATAGAGATCGTTATGCCTATCGCTATGGCCCTTGCTGTCTTCGTCTGTCTTTTCGAAATCCAATAAAGATAGACAAAGTATCTCTACTCGTTACAGAGTCCCAGCGCAGGCGACATGGACAGATGAAATATTGTGCTAGAACTGAAGATAATTGCCAATCAGGCCGAAACGGTGCATCACAGACCCATTTCCAGTATATCGTTGAATTTGCCTTTTGAAGGCCTATCCAAAAATTAGAAAATTTACAGGAGGTCCCATTTAAAAAAAATTGAAAGTGTAAGATTTCGCGAAACTGTTAGAAAGTGGACAATTTCAGAGGTAAAATGAGCTTCTCGGGAACAAAATCAGGAACAGATCAGGAACGACCATACAAGTTTTAACATTTATTTTTGACTTACTGACATAAATAATGACAACTAAACAAAACAATACTCACAGAACATATCACCTATAGAAAAATATCTCAAATGGAAGAATCGCGACAAAGGTTTTTAGTTAGGTTTTCATTCAACGATGGCGACACTGTCGGGAGATAAGAGAAATTTACAGGTATCTGTGGCGTGGACAGTGATTTGTGTTGGTTGGTTTTGTCATTTATTTTGTCATTTTAAAAGTCAAAATTTGAATTTTTAAATTGTGTTGTTGTACCCCACGGTTTCTACGCGCGGTAAAGTGAAAATTCAAAAAGTTTTGGTTAAAAGAAAACCTAATTTTTGTTCGTATTTTTTTGTATTTATTCGTTTGTTTCGTTTCGTTCGTATTTGTATTTCTTATTCGTATTTACTTTGCGATCTACCTATAACTGCGTGACTCTTGCTAACTTACTAACTCTTATTGCACTATGTTCGACATCGGAAACTTCCTGCCAGTCATAGTTTTTAAAAAAGTGAGGCGAAAAGAGCTAAGAGGAGTCAGCAAGCCAAATGCAGTTGAACATTAAAAATTATACAAAAATAATAAAAATATATGAAAAAAATCAATTCGCCTTTTTGTCAAGAATACTCGATTAGTTGGGTTTTCAGTCAACGAGGGCGCCGTAATTCATAACCGGTACATACCATTGCAGATACTTTTCTAGAGGTGATATGTTCTGTGACAATACTAAACATTCTAGTAACCACTAGTGTCTACATTACATCACCACTAGATGAAACTAAGACTAACATTATTAATATTTTGGACTACCTGCATTTTTCAACACCCCCACTAGGACAAAATATTACAATATGTACAATCAATATTTTTATCCCTCAAAATACAAGTATTTCCCTCAGAAATCTATAATGTTTAGTTGAACACAAACTTTTAGTGAATAAATCTGCGATCATTTCAGTTGTCTGCAAGTACTCCGTATTTATAAAATTATTGGCAACTGCCTCTCGGACAAAATGATGTCGGATATCTATATGTTTAGAACGTTTGTTAAAAACTGGATTTGCAGATAACTTTAATGCACTTTGACTATCGCAATACAGTTTAACACATTTTAAATCACCTGTTAATTCATGTAAAAGATTTCTTAGGTATATAGCTTCTTTTGAAGCCTCAGCTAGGGCCATATATTCAGCCTCACAGCTCGAAAGTGCCACAGTATTTTGTTTTTTATTTTCCCACGATATAGCGGAATTTCCAAGTTTAAAGCAAAACCCCGTGTACGATTTTCGATCTAATAAGTTGTTGCCCCAATCAGCATCTACAAAACCCACTAATTCCAAATTATCCGATTTTCTGAAGGTTAAACAACAATCTTTTGTGCCCTTTAAATACCTAAGAACCCTTTTAGCATATTTCCAATGTTCCTCATTATAAGCATTATTGAACTGACTAAGAAAACTAACAGAGAAAGTAATATCTGGTCTAGTTAGTACACACAAATACATAAGGCTACCTATCAGTTTTTGGTATGGAAAATCCGACATATTTTCTAGCTCACTGGCTTTAGTTAACTTCAAATTCACCTCCATTGGAGTAATACTAGTTTTACTATCTAATAAGTCAAATTTTCGTAATAACTGATCAATGTACTGTGTTTGATTTAGTTCAATAATACCTTCCTGCTTATTATAATTAATATGCATACCTAAACATTGTTTGGCTTGACCTAAGTCCTTAATCTGGAACTTAACACCTAGTTCCTTTTTTAAATATTCTGTTTCTTTGAAATCATTGCTGAAAACAAAAAAATCATCAACATAAAGTGCTACTATTGTTATCAATTTGTTTTTAACTTTAGTAAGCAAACATGGTTCATAATCTGATTTCTTATACGATAAATAAGTTAAGACATCATCAACCCTCTCATACCATGCCCGTGATGACTGACGCAATCCATAAATGGCTTTTTTCAACTTCAAAACTTTATTTTTATCTTTGGTTGATGTTTTATCCGGTTTCATCATATAAACATCTTCATTTAAACGTCCATTTAGAAATGCAGTCTTCACGTCTAGGTGTGTTATATCTAAATCGAACTGAACAGCAAGTGACAATAAAATTCTGAGGGTTGTATGCCTAACAACTGGTGAAAAAGTCTCGAAAAAATCTATACCAGGTCTTTGTGTAAAGCCCTTCGCCACTAACCGTGCACGGTACCTCACCTGATTTTCACTATCACTTTTGGTTTTAAACACCCACTTGCAAGGCACTATAATGTTATCTCTTGGCGCATCTACCAAATCCCATGCTTCGTTTTCTTCAAAAGCGTTCAATTCTTCCAAAATCGCTTCCTGCCAATGCTGGCTGTCTGGTCTCGACAAAGCTTCAGCAACAGTCGTTGGATCATCTTGTAAATTTATATTTCCTGTACACATATAAACTTCATAGTCATTGAATTTTCCATTTGGTTTAGGTAATCGTTTTGATTTTCTGCGATTTTCTTCAATGATGACATTTTCTGGAATAAAACCACTTGTTTGATCTTTTTCTGCCTCTTGATATTCCTCTGTAGTAGATTCTGATGTAATATCCCCCACTGAAGCTATGCTTTCTATCTCATTCTGCATATCTGCTTCTCTTTCTTCAGTTATTATAATGTCTACCGTTTTCTTTTCTTTTGGTTTTATATTTTCCATTATAACAACGTCTCTACTTGTCAAAATTGTATTTGTTTGTGGGTTATATACTCGATATCCTTTAATGTTTTCTGAATACCCAATAAAAAACATTTTTTGAGCCTTACTGTCCCATTTTAATCGTTTAGCTTCAGGAACGTGGACCATAACATCACTACCAAATATTCGTAAGTGACTTATATACATCAGGTTTGTTACCTGTCCACATCTCGAAAGGAGTTTTGAAAAGTCCTGCAGCTAATGTACGATTTTTTAAATAGACAGCTGTGTTGGCAGCCTCAGCCCAAAACTTTTTCTCAAGACCAGCATCAAATAAAAGACATTTAGCTTTCTCTACTACAGATCTATTAAGCCTTTCTGATGAACCATTCTGTTCAGGCGTGTAGGAATTTGTTTTTTGATGAACTATACCGCATTTCTTCAAGAAATTTTCGAAATTGCGGCTACAAAATTCGCCACCATTGTCGGTTCTGAACTTTTTAATTTTAAAATTTGTTTGGTTTTCCACCAAGCTTTTAAATTCTTTGAAATAATCAAGTGTCTGGTCTTTACTTTTCAAAAAATATATAAATGCCATACGTGAGAAATCATCTTCCAAAATAAGAAAATATTTAGAACCCCCTATGGATGACACCTCCATGGGCCCACATAAATCAGCATGTACAAGCTCTAAAATAGAAGATGCTCTATGACCTTGTTGAGAAAAAGGCAACCTTGACTGTTTGGCTTCGCAACATACTACACAGTTTTGTTTAGAAGTTTTCAAGTCATCCTTAAAGTAAAGACCCTCAACAAGAACTTGATTTTTCATTTTATTTAAGTAATTGGAGTTTGTGTGACCAAACCTTCTATGCCAGGTACTACCATCTACTGTTAATAAGCAACTATTAGATTTACCTGCATTTAGTTTATATACTCCATCCACAAGGTAAGCAACAGCAAGTAGTTCATGTCTAGCATTCCAAATTTTGCAACAATCTCGATCAAAAACTACTTCATTACCATTTTGAATGAGTCGACTAACTGACAAAAGGTTTGTGGTTAGCTCTGGAACACATAAAACATTTTACAACAATATCATGTGAATTATTCGATACAAAGGTTTTGATGTTAACGTCACCTGAACACGAAACTTTCAACTTGTTTCTGTTAGCTACAACAATGTCTTTCACATCCGTTTCGTTGGCGTTAACCAGCCACTCGCTCCTGAGTCGATGTACCAATCACTTTAACAAAATTCGCCACTTAAAAAGATTGCATTGAATGCATTTAAATTTTGTTTATTTTTATGCCCATGAACTGATGATGACATTGAAGTGACAGTGTCAACCGAACTGGTACCTCCATGTCCTGACAAATTTGGGCATTTATTTTTGTAGTGGCCGAACTGCTTATAGTCTAGGAGGCAGTGACGATTTTCGGTACTTATTTTCCCAGTCACGAAACATGAATAGAATTGTAGGGTCAGTAATTCTAAGCAAAATTCATATATATTTAGGGGGGGTTTTCCGATGGGTTGTGGCGGAAAATGCGTCAGAACATACGAAACCAGGGTCCTTTTTTTTCAAGTGATAAAAATATTTTTACTAGTAAGAGGTATACTGAAATTACGTAAAAAATTAGTCTGACTAATCTGTGAATATGGATAATATGTCTGGCAAGTGGAAACTTGAAAAATTTTCAACAAAAAAATTTCCCTCATTTTCGCAGTCATGAAAATTTATCTGATAACGGCCTATATTATAATGTCAGCTTAAAATACAATCTGGCTGATATGGAACACCTCCAAGGCCTTGCCAGATTTGTCGAATTATCGCAGGCGCGCCTAATTCGATTCGATTATACAGGTAATTAGTGTCACATGTACGTACATGTTATATTTGTTTCATCCACCCCTACGAAAATACATTTTTTTATCTTGCATAGGCGAGCGAAAACGCAATTGAAACATGCTAGTATAATAGTCACTTTTACTTTCGTATGCCTATTCAAGATAAAAATTAGTTATTTTTATATCCAGTGCGCGAAATGCTTGGAATGTAGATAACTATTGACGAATTCATTAATTTTAATAAAAATGCAAAAAGACTCTATTTTGCATGGTATTTTGAGTAATGTACCTACGTATCTACCAAAATCTGGTTAAGGAAAAATATATAACTATACAGGGTGTCCCACGGTGGATGGCGTATTAGACGTTTATGGAGAACTAAAAAGCGGATCATTTTGAAAATTTGGCAACCGGGATAAACGACCATGATCTACACTTTAAAAATATTTTTGACCATGCGGTGTTGCCGCTTCTACTCTAAACTAGTGGCAACATCACTATTTTAAATGCAACACCCCGTATTAAATTGCATATTTGGATTCTACGTAAAATTCTAAGCAGATTTCATGTGATATACCCTATACCTAAGATAGGGTATATCACATGAAATCTGCTCAGAATTTTACGTAGAATCCAAATATGCAATTAAATACGGGGTGTTCCATTTAAAATAGTGATGTTGCCACTAGTTTAGAGTAGAAGCGGCAACACCGCATGGTCAAAAATATTTTTAAAGTGTAGATCATGGTCGTTTATCCCGGTTGCCAAATTTTCAAAATGATTCGCTTTTTAGTTCTCCATAAACGTCTAATACGCCATCCACCGTGGGACACCCTGTATTTAATCAAACATAATAATCAATATTTAAATAACGAATAGAAAATATAATTAAAATCAATCATCTTTATCAATTTCTCCTTCGTCTATCATTATAATCATAATATCACTATCATCATAATATTCATATCATCAAATACTGGTCGAACTGACAGTTCGTGATTGTAAGTGACAGCCAGACGTGTATTTTCTGTAAAACTATAGTATAATCTATCGTATGACAAATTCTCAAACTTGGGAAAATAAGGGCAAAAATTTTCTATTTTCCCGATTTTGAACATGCCGCCAGACTCATTTGCCAATTCCGTGAAGCAGCCAGACTTAATTTTAATTACAGTTAATGATAGTATCAATTTATACGCTAAATTTCAAGCTTGGAAAAATAAGGGTAACCGATCCGCAAAATCGGTAAAATTTTTGAATCCGAAAATTTTCAGCCAGACTCACATTCCGTGACTTAAGATAAGCCAGACTGCTATTCTCATATACTTTATGTTCTATTTTAGTAAATGTGGAAAATTTATGACTAGGAAAATAAGTGCACTTGTATTTTCAATTCATCTTGTAAACCCATCCAAAAATTTCAGCCAGATTAGAAAATTATTGTTGTGTGACTAAGAAAACAAACTATTTAATATGCACCAACTAGGAAAATAAGTGCTAAAAAATTTCACTGCCTCCTGGACTATTACAACCATAGCATTGTACATCCTTTTTGTTTTTGTAACTACCACTGCTGGCCGCATTGGTGTTCTTGTGGCTATTGTAGGTGCTGCTTCCTGCGTAGCGTTTCTGCTTTAAATTGCCATGCCAAGCTTTGCCAGCAAAAGCGGGACCTGTTTTACTGACCGTATCCGATTCCATATCTAGCAGCTTTGACTTTATGGCATCTGCAGTAATGGCTATACCACTATGTTCAATCGCCATAATCATGGGCGAATATTTTTCTGGTAGCCCTGCTAGGAGTAGAGAGCCTATCCACTCCTCATCAATATTAAATCCTGTGCCTCTTAATTTCTGACCTGTTTCAATAGCAACATTGACCTATGCTTCCATAGAATCACAATTATCCAACCTTGCAGAAATCAAAGTACACAAAAGACTGATCCTCCGCGTGAAGCCTGAGTCATCATAAAGGTTTTTCAACCGTTCCCAAAGTTCTTTGGTCGTTTTGGCATCACGAATGTGCACAAAAATTGACGAATCAATTGTCAATATCAACTTAGCTTTAGCTTTTATGTCCTTGTTTTCGGTTTCAGTAGCTACACCTGCAGTCGTTGTCGTGGGTTCTGGTATCGTATTCTTAATGTAATTCTGGAGATTTTCCAACACTAAGAAATGTTCAACAGCAAACGCCCAGTCCCTATAATTTTCTCTGCCTTTCAATTTTGGAACACTGGCAAGAAAATTCGACGTCATTCTGCTACAAACAACAAAACTTCTCGACTTGGACACAAATATAGACCACGTTAAACGCTATTTAATACATACGCGTTATCTGGGCTTCCATAACCTGTTAGAAAGTGGACAATTTCAGAGGTAAAATGAGCTTCTCGGGAACAAAATCAGGAACAGATCAGGAACGACCATACAAGTTTTAACATTTATTTTTGACTTACTGACATAAATAATGAAAACTAAACAAAACAATACTAAACATTCTAGTAACCACTAGTGCCTACATTACATCACCACTAGATAAAACCAAAGAATATTATAGTTAACACTTATAGAAAACCCACTCTTATGGGCGACGGCAGGCCGCTAGAGGCGCTGCTCCGGAGTTAAAAATTGAAATAATTTATAATCGCGCTAGCTTTCCGGCAAATAAATTTTAACAGCGTTGCGCGCTTTTCATCTCGGCATTTATTATTTTCTGTGATTTTACCTTGTAAGATGATAGACTAACTGGCGCGGCGGTTTTAGAATATTATTTTTTACATCATTAGATGATATGCTCGATAATATGTGAAAAAAAAGCAAAAGTTACAATAAATCATATAGACATTCACATAATAATACAGTTGCTATACTAAATACCTAGTTGCTACGTCTAATTTGCTGTATTTAGGAAATAAAATCGGTCTTCTAAATAGGTAATGTAATTTAATATATAAAAAAAACAAATATCTATTTTGATTAATATTAGGTAGGTAGGTACTTAAATATACATAAAACAGAAAATATATAAACTAAAACAAAATTATGCTGTAATCTTCTTAACACTATTTATTAATAACAAATGGGCAAATAACAAACAAAGTTATTTTCTAAATTAAACACAACATCTCAAAGTTTTACAAATAAAAATTTTGTTAATAAAGATAGGGAATGTTGAGTGGAGTCATTTTTTTTTGTCTGGCATTTTCAGGATGTGGCTCGTTAATAGATGAGAATATGGGTGGTTATAATGCCAGCCTCCTGTTCGAAAATTTTTCGAATTTACATGAAAATCAAATTCTTTTAAGATCTTAAATTGTCTGGCGTTTGAATAGAAGATTGACATTGAAAAATAAATCACAAATAAAAAATGCCTGACGGTTTTCAATGTTCGAAAAAGTGAGGCATAGGGGTCAAATTGCAAGAAAAAAGCAAAAGTTCCACATTTTCTTTCTGTCTGGCAATCGAGAGAATGAAATATTTTATCATGAAAATAACGCTGAAAAACTGCCAGACACTAATTCCAGTTCGAAATCGAGTTTCCCGCGGAAAATTGTTTGGAACATTCGAAAAATTTTGATATTTCTGTGGGAAACTGAAGTTCGAACTGCGATTATCGACTAGCAATTTTTCAGCGATATTTTTAAGACAAAACCTTCCATTTTCTCGATTGCTCGAAAAAAAAAAAAATATGGAATGTTTCACTTTTTTCTTGCAAGTTGACCTTCATCCCCCATCTATTCGAACATTGAAAACCGTCTGGCATTTTTCATTGTTGAATTATTTCCCAATGTCAATCTTCTATTCAAATGCCAGACAATTCAAGATTATCAAAAAACAAAAAGTTTCATGTAAACGAAAATTGATTTTTTGAATTTCCGAACAGGAGGGAGATATTGAAACCATCCATCATCAGCGCGGTCACCGTCGTTCGTGCAAACGCCGTTGCGTGCGAAAAAGTAAAACTTTCTGCACTTGTTAGGTAAATAACTATTTTCTATGAGCGTAAAAGCGGAAAAGTGTACTTATTTTTAGGTATACAGGTACTTACAGGTAAACCGGTATACTACAAAAAAATATCTTAAATTGATAAATATGTAGATAAAAATATTATCTTTCATCTCGTAGAAAAAATAGTGTTCCTAATTCGTGCGGAAAGTCTCTTTTTCGCACTTGATCGCTTGCCGACCGACGCGCAGTCGCGTGGGGAAAAGCGGTACTTTCCGCAGTAGTTAGGAAATATACTATTTTAACTTAGAATAGAGTTTATTCAGTTGTAGTGTTTTATTCAGTTATCCGAAAATATATAAATAAATTTCTCCTGGAATGATTTTTCACTGGAAAATTTTGAAATTTTCCTCTAATGAGCTCCTCACTTTCCTCTTTCTCCTGTAGAAATTTCAAAATTTTCCCGTTGCCAGTTTTCCAGAAAAAAATTAAAATGTAAGAGGGTGAATTTTTCTCAATTTTGGCAATTTTGCCTTAATAAGTCAATTGTCTTTGAATTTTTCCTGGAATGATTTTTCACTGGAAAATTTTGAGAGTTCCCTCTAATAAGCTCCTCACTTTTCTCTTTTTCCTGGAAAATTTTCAAAATTTTCCCTTTGCCAGTTTTCCAGAAAAAAATTAAAATGTAAGAAGGTAAATTTTCCTTAATTTTGCTTAAATAAATCAATTTTCCAGAATTATTTCTCGAGTGATTTTTCACTAGAAAATTTTAAAAATTTGCTATAATGAACTCCTCGCTTTCCTCTTTTTTCTGGAAAATTTTCACAATTTTTCTTTTGCCAGTTTTCTAGAAAAAAACTAAAAAGAATGGAAATGAATTTTACTTAAGATAGTCAATTTTCCAGAATTTTTCCTGGAATGATTTTCCACTGGAAAATTTTGAAATTTGCCTATAATAAGCTCCTCATTTTCGTCTTTCTCCTGGAAAAATATCACAATTTTTTCTCTGCCAATTTTCCAGAAAAGAATTGTAATGTAAAAGAATGAATTTTGCTTAAAAAAGTCAGTTTTCCTGAATTTTTCCTGGAGTGAATTTTCACTGGAAAATTTTGAAATTTTGCTATAATGAAATCCTCACTTTCATTTTTTTTCTGAAAAAAATTCACAATTTTCCTTTTGCCAGTTTTCTAAGAAAAAAATAAAATCCAAGAAAATGAATTTTGCCTAAAAAAATCTATTTTCCAGAATTTTTCCTGGAATGATTTTCCATTGGAAAATTTTGAAATTATCCTATAATAGGCTCCTCACTTTCGTCTTTCTCCTGGAAAAATTGCACAATTTTTCCGTTGCCAGTTTTCCAGAAACAAATTAAAATGTAAGAGGGTGAATTTTCCTCAATTTTGCCTTAATGAGTCAATTGTCTTTGAATTTTTCCTGGAATGATTTTTCACTGGAAAATTTTGAAAGTTCCCTCTAATAAGCTCCTCACTTTTCTCTTTTTCCTGGAAAATTTTCAAAATTTTCCCTTTGCCAGTTTTCCAGAAAAAAAATAAAATGTAAGAAGGTAAATTTTCCTTAATTTTGCTTAAATAAGTCAATTTTCCAGAATTATTTCTCGAGTGATTTTTCACTAGAAAATTTTAAAAATTTGCTATAATGAATTCCTCGCTTTCCTCTTTTTTCTGGAAAATTTTCACAATTTTTCTTTTGCCAGTTTTCTAGAAAAAAAATAAAAAGAATGAAAATTAATTTTACTTAAGATAGTCAATTTTCCAGAATTTTTCCTGGAATGATTTTCCACTGGAAAATTTTGAAATTTGCCTATAATAAGCTCCTCATTTTCGTCTTTCTCCTGGAAAAATATCACAATTTTTTCTCTGCCAATTTTCCAGAAAAGAATTGTAATGTAAAAGAATGAATTTTGCTTAAAAAAGTCAGTTTTCCTGAATTTTTCCTGGAGTGAATTTTCACTGGAAAATTTTGAAATTTTGCTATAATGAAATCCTCACTTTCCTTTTTTTTCTGAAAAAATTTCACAATTTTCCTTTTGCCAGTTTTCTAAGAAAAAAATAAAATCCAAGAAAATGAATTTTGCCTAAAAAAATCTATTTTCCAGAATTTTTCCTGGAATGATTTTCCATTGGAAAATTTTGAAATTATCCTATAATAGGCTCCTCACTTTCGTCTTTCTCCTGGAAAAATTGCACAATTTTTCCGTTGCCAGTTTTCCAGAAACAAATTAAAATGTAAGAGGGTGAATTTTCCTCAATTTTGCCTTAATGAGTCAATTGTCTTTGAATTTTTCCTGGAATGATTTTTCACTGGAAAATTTTGAAAGTTCCCTCTAATAAGCCCCTCACTTTTCTCTTTTTCCTGGAAAATTTTCAAAATTTTCCCTTTGCCAGTTTTCCAGAAAAAAATTAAAATGTAAGAAGGTAAATTTTCCTTAATTTTGCTTAAATAAGTCAATTTTCCAGAATTATTTCTCGAGTGATTTTTCATTAGAAAATTTTAAAAATTTGCTATAATGAACTCCTCGCTTTCCTTTTTTTTCTGGAAAATTTTCACAATTTTTCTTTTGCCAGTTTTCTAGAAAAAAAATAAAAAGAATGAAAATTAATTTTACTTAAGATAGTCAATTTTCCAGAATTTTTCCTGGAATGATTTTCCACTGGAAAATTTTGAAATTTGCCTATAATAAGCTCCTCATTTTCGTCTTTCTCCTGGAAAAATATCACAATTTTTTCTCTGCCAATTTTCCAGAAAAGAATTGTAATGTAAAAGAATGAATTTTGCTTAAAAAAGTCAGTTTTCCTGAATTTTTCCTGGAGTGAATTTTCACTGGAAAATTTTGAAATTTTGCTATAATGAAATCCTCACTTTCATTTTTTTTCTGAAAAAATTTCACAATTTTCCTTTTGCCAGTTTTCTAAGAAAAAAATAAAATCCAAGAAAATGAATTTTGCCTAAAAAAATCTATTTTCCAGAATTTTTCCTGGAATGATTTTCCATTGGAAAATTTTGAAATTATCCTATAATAGGCTCCTCACTTTCGTCTTTCTCCTGGAAAAATTGCACAATTTTTCCGTTGCCAGTTTTCCAGAAACAAATTAAAATGTAAGAGGGTGAATTTTCCTCAATTTTGCCTTAATGAGTCAATTGTCTTTGAATTTTTCCTGGAATGATTTTTCACTGGAAAATTTTGAAAGTTCCCTCTAATAAGCTCCTCACTTTTCTCTTTTTCCTGGAAAATTTTCAAAATTTTCCCTTTGCCAGTTTTCCAGAAAAAAAAAATAAAATTAAGAAGGTAAATTTTCCTTAATTTTGCTTAAATAAGTCAATTTTCAAGAATTTTTCCTCGATTGATTTTTCACTAGAAAATTTCAAAAATTCGCTATAATGAACTCCCCGCTTTCCTCTTTTTTCTTAAAAATTTTCACAATTTTCCTTTTGCCAGTTTCCTAGGAAAAAACTAAAAAGAATGAAAATGAATTTTACTTAAGAAAGTCAATTTTTCAGAATTTTTCCTGGAATGATTTTCCACTAGAAAATTTTGAAATTTTCCTATAATAAGCTCCTCATTTTCGTCTTTCTCCTGGAAAAGTATCACAATTTTTACTCTGCCAATTTTCCAGAAAATAATTGTAATGTAAAACAATGAATTTTGCTCAAAAAAGTCAGTTTTCCTAAATTTTTCCTGGAGTGATTTTTCACTGGAAAATTTTGAAATTTTGCTATAATGAAATCCTCACTTTCCTCTTTTCTCTGAAAAAATTTCACAATTTTCCTTTTGCCAGTTTTCTAGGAAAAAAATAAAATGTAAGAAAATTAATTTTGCTTAAAAAAATCTATTTTCCAGAATTTTTCCTGGAATGATTTTCCATTGGAAAATTTTGAAATTTTCCCATAATAAGCTCCTCACTCTAGTCTTTTTCCTGGAAAAATTGCACAATTTTTACTTGGCCAGTTTTCCAGAAAAAAATTGAAAAACTATGATATTTCTGTAAGAAACTCGAGTTCGAACTGCGATTATCGTCTAGCAATTTTTCAGCGATATTTTCAAAACAAAATCTTCCATTTTTTTCCCGCATATCGTGCTTTTTCACATCAGCGCGGTCACCGTTTTAAAGTTATTATACATATTTATATGGACATATGGCAACGCCGACTAGCCATCAACTGGAGCCCCGTTGATTACGGCGAGTCTACCACTCCGATGGAGCCCGGCTCGAAAAGTCTGGCTCCATTCAGGGGTCAAAAAATATACATGGAATAGGTTTTCTATAAGTGTTAACTATAATATTCTTTGATAAAACTTAACCGGCGTTTCCACATGCATAGTTTATTGGCGCTAGTCGACTGGCGTAACTTTTCTGGCACGTGGAAACGCAGAAAATTAACTGGCATCAGTTAACTGTCGCCACTTTTTCATGCGCCAGTAAAGTAGAATGGAGGTCTACTTTTTGGCGCCAGTTTGCCATGTGTGACAGTTTATCAAAAAAAATACAAACGTTTTCACTAGTGGTTCCCAAAAAATTGAACATATTAAGTTTATGGAAGAGCATCCCTGTTTGTGGAATCACAAACTTTTGTGCTACAAAGACAGGAAAAACCGCATGATGCTATAAGGATAAGTGTTGACGTATTGTGCGGGTTCACGCGTTCTTGAGTGGCTTTGATATCACTGCTGCTAAAAGCAAAATAAGAAGCTTTGGAAATTCTTCATGGTCTTCATCCGCTAACTCAGACAGTAAATTATTTGATGCTCCCAGAGCTTTTCTGTGTGAAATCCATCTTGTGTTTATGTCTCTTCTTCTTGTTTTTTCGGGTCTTCTAAAATAATTCTAGAAACAAAATATCCACAGCAACATTTATACCTGCTTGAACCATTTAAGTTGACGCCATTTTCAATTTTTCTACTGCGCCAGTTAATAGTTATTTATACACCAAGTGAGTTAAATGAATGTCTATTCATGAGAAGAAAGTTTAACCCACGAGCCCTAGCGAGTGGGTTAATTTTCTTCGAATGAATAAACATTTTTTTAACTCACATGATGTATACAAAATTTTATCCCATTTTCATAGAAATTTGAAAAATAAGGTACTTAAAAGGAATCAAATTATGAAAAGAATTCATTTAGTGGTTATGAAAGCGCTAATTATTGAAATTGGTGGTTGCTAGGGTATAACTAGTTGTTTGTTTGTATTTGTAGCAGATTTTTATACTGACAGAGTGACTTAAAAGACCGAGAGTGAGTTAAAAATATTTTAAGTCACTCAGGTGATAAACGTCTACTTACCTTTGTTATTATGCGTTCAATAATGTCATTTTTAAACGTCAAAATGGGATAAAAGTTTTTGATATCAAGTGGAAACAGATACTGGCGCCACTATTATTACGCCAACAAACTGGCACGTGCACTAGCGCCAATAAACTATGCGTGTGGAAACGCCGCTTAAGACTAACATTATTAATATTTTGGACTACCTGCATGTTTCAACAGAAACGTGGCAACACCGCGTTTTTTAAACAAATATTTCAAATTTGAATATAGTTTAAGGAAGAGCATTTTATAAAAAATATCATGCAAAAAAAAATAAATAAAAATTTATGAGTAACGTAACAATGACTGTTGAAAATTACCCCAAATCCGGAAGATAATCTATATATATAAAACACAGTTGTGTTTTTGTGGAAGCACTTATAACTCGAGAACGGC
Source organism: Ceutorhynchus assimilis (assembly GCA_917834065.1). Classification (NCBI taxonomy): domain Eukaryota; kingdom Metazoa; phylum Arthropoda; class Insecta; order Coleoptera; family Curculionidae; genus Ceutorhynchus; species Ceutorhynchus assimilis. The sequence continues at coordinate 10,667,207 of OU892284.1, read as the reverse complement.
TGGACTGATTTTTATGATTTTTCCCTTATTGGATTTGTCTTTGTCTATCCTAACATAATAATTCGAAAAAATCCAAAAAAAAAACAAAACAAAAAAAATACCTTTTTTACTTATTTATGAAAAAAAAATTAATAAGCCCGCATACGGCGCCATCTCGTATAACCGATACCAAGTTTACCGTCACATTTTCATTGCAAACCATGTGGATTTTATTGTGACACACTTTGCACAAAAACAATTTAAGGAAAGCACTTTACTTTCAATTGTTCTTCACAATAAAAATGTCCAAAAATAAATAGAATTACAATGTTTTAATTGTGTATTTTATTTTGTTGTTGGTCCATTCCGAAAGAGCGCGAACTGGTATTCCTGTCATTTCTTGACGCTTGACCAATGACGATCTGTGGCTAAGTTCCGTTTCTCCTCTCAGGCATCCCTTGACAGCCGTGTTCCGTGCCGACTATTCGGAGTAGTCCGTCCGGCTGGTGTCGAGTGGCAGAGAGCCAGGTTATGAGTCCGCCACAACCATTTTGTATACGGCGCCATATATGATACCTAGAACGAAGCTCACCGATGCGCGGTAATTTCATTGCAGATGCAGTAGAACCATGCTGCTCAGGAACTGGAGATATTTAGAACAGAACTATTCCACTATTCTGATCAGATCGAGTGGTGCAGAAAGAGTAGATCAGATAGAATAGTGCAGATAGAGTAGAACAGATGGAGTAGTGCAGTGCAGATAGAGTGATACAGGGCTGCGCTGTAGATTTTTTTCTGTTTTCTTTACATTCTTTGAATATTCCTGTGCCTGAGTTTATTTATTTGGTGGTACACTTTACAAGAAAAATGCCCACAAGCTGCCTTGAAAGGGATGATGTAAAATTTTAATTTTAGGTGACTTCTGATCTAGAGAGTAAACATTAATATTCTTCAACCAAAGCCAAATTCACCATCGAAAAAAAAAAATGAATTTAATTCAGCTAATAGATACGCGTTTAAATGGGTTTTATTTAATAGGTATTTAATAATTCAGAGGCGGTACGAAGTTCGCTGGGTCAGCTTGTCGCTAATAAGTTCGAAACGGTATATTGCAGACACATGTGCAGTATATGTGTAAAAGTGAAATTTTATTTGTCCACCCTGTATATAGTAGAGTGACAACAAGAAGAATTCAAAAAAATTGTAGATAACTTTATTAGAAACAACTTTTGTATTTAAACTTTTTCCACAGCCCTTGTAGATTTCGAGATAAGGTATAAGCCCCTCTTAAACAGGCCACCCTATACATAGTTAGTTTAGAACACAGAAATTCTCTCAGTACATAAAATTTTGGAATTAGACAACGAATTTTCTTCGTGAGATAATCTATGTGTTCCGTCCACTTTAAGTGTTGATCAACGATTATCCCTAGATACTTTGTCTTTGAAGTTTGAGACTGACTGAAAGGCATCCTCCCCCTAGTCCCCCTCAACGCCCATCTCAATGGTTTCAAAATTTGGTCTGTTTGCGTTAGTTAGTGAAAATGCTATATAATTAGTTTTAGATGAATTCAGGGACAATCTGAAAGTTACAACCCTCAAACCTCTTATCACCTTCTCTCTTGTTTCTTCCCACGTAACACCCGAAAAAAACACAACTGTTTCGTCTGCGTAAGATATTATTTTTCCATTTATATTCATTTTAAGTAACGAATTTATGTAAGTTATGAATAGTATTGGTCCTAAAATTTTACCTTGTGGTATTCCTATTTTGATTTTTAAGGCTTGGCTGAGTGTGTCATTCAACTTAAGATATCCGTCTCTGTCACGTAAATAATCTTTAAATAGTTTCAATACCCTGCATCGGACTCCACACTGGGACACCACTTCCAAAAGCTTCAGGTGTGGCACCGTATCAAAAGCCTTTGCAAGGTCAAGAAAAACAGCTATTGTTTTTTTGCTTTCATTCAAATTACTAGTAACATCCGTGATTAAAGAATACATTGCGTCAGTGGTGCTTAAGCCCTTCGAGAATCCAAATTGATTTTCGGATAGAACGTTGTGTTTTTTGAAAAATGCAATAAGACGTTCCTTCAAACGCAATTCAAAAATTTTTGCAAAGTTTTTTATTAGACTAATAGGGCGGTAGTTTTGTATTTTATTCTTTTCACCACTTTTGTATATTGGAGTAATTATAGATTCCTTAAATTGACTAGGCACTTTACCTGTCTTAAAAATTAGATTCATAATGTAAGTTAATGGTTTTGTTGTCTCCAAATGTACAAATTTTATTAGCTTTGAGCATACCATCCTTACCTGGTGCGCTGATATTTTTTAAAGCTGATATTTGTATTATAATTTCGTTTTCTGTGATAGGGCTTAGGGATAATGACGACTGAAGGCTTTCATTTCCAACAAGAGGGTTTAGTGGGTTATTTATTTTTTCTCCCATTTCCGTGCCAATGTCAATAAAGTATTTGTTACAAGCATTGGCCATGTCTATCTTATTAGCAAATTTAATATTATTTTCATCAACAAATCCAATGTAGACGACCAGTTCCGTAACTAGGGCGTGGCGAAGGTGGCATTTGCCACGGGCGCAAGCTTCAGAAGGGCGCAATCTGCCAGTAATGGTTGAGGTTAAAGCGCCTTTTGCGCAACACACTAAAATTTTGAAGAGCGCTCTTCACATTTTTTATGTATACAGAGAAATAGATATTTGATATGGTACTAGAACAACCCAGTAGAAGGAAACCAGAAATGCCTCGTGACTGGTGAGGAAGCAAAATGACGAGGCTCGTCTTTTCGATTCCAAAACACATTTGGAAAATTGGAAATTTAACTCTTGCAATTGCATTCACGCAATTATAACAAATTGGGGAAATATTTGTGGTTTTTTTCAGTGGTCGTGCTATCGAGGAAACGACTCTAGTACGTTAAAAAAAAGTTACAGACTTGGCAAATGAAAATCAAGATGATTTGAATGCGTTTGCGTTTGAGTTTCTGCAGAAATAGAATTTTTAAAAATCCGGAGCGAACCCGTGCTTGATAATTTTATCGAAATGAGATGGATGGGACCTTTAGAAATTTTGTATGTGTGTATGACTTTACTTTTGAAAATATTTATCCTGATATATGGACAGCTTCAAGAATATTTTTGAGCCTTCTATTGACGGCTCCGGTTCAAAGGGGCGATATTTGCAATAGCGAGATCAAAAACACGACATATTGTTTAAGTGATATATCAAAATGGCGACATTCAAAACAGCGGCATATTAAAATAGCGACATTCAAAACAGCGACATGTAAAAAAACAGCGACATATCAAAAGAGCGACATTCAAAAGCGCGATACTTTAAAACAGCGACATTGCAGATGAGCGACATATCAAGAATCAAAAGAGCGATATATGTAAAGAACGACATTTAAAACCAGCGACATAATAAAAGGGCGACATTTAAAAGGGCGACCTCCAAACAAACAGACACATCAAATTGAATCAATAATAATCAAGAAAATGCAGACTTACTCAAACTAACCCAAACTAATTCGTCTGCCTAATGCGATCTAGTCCTCGTAAGTTAGCATTTTATTTGAAAAACAAAGCGCGCTCAAGCGACGTTTAAATATTAACTTTGTTTTTTTAAAATAAAAAGCTTACGAGGACTAGATCGCACTAGGTGGACGGGTTAGTTTGAGTAAGTCTGCATTTTCTTCTAGTATAAGGCAAAAGTCAAAAAAAAAAAAAAAAATAGGTTAGACCAAGAAATTTGATTGGAAGTAATATTACTGATCTCAACGAATAAGAGATGTTGGCATCGTACAGTGCCTCAAAGCATATCATTAAATAGACAAAGGCGCCCAGACAGAAGATGATACAAGAACAAGCTTAACGTCAGCGAGAATAAACGAATGGACAGTTACAGACAAGTTTTTCGACATGTCATGGTTCTGTTTGAATGTCGCCGTTTTAAATGTCGCTGTTCTGATATGCTGCTGTTCGGTTCAGATGTCGCTGTTCTAGATGCCGCTCTTTTAATATGTCGTTCTTTCAATATGTCGCTGTTTTGCTTAGATGTCGCTGTTTCAAATGACGCTCTTTTAATATGTTGCTTTTTTGATAAGTCGCTCTTTTGATATGTTGCTTTTTTTGAATATTCCTGTTTTTAGGGTCGCGGTTTTGATATGTCACTGTCTTGAATATCGTTGAAATGAGACCGCCTTTTTGAATATCGCGCTTTTGAACCGGTGCCCAATTAATTACTGCTTCGTGTGAGCGTTACTCTAGTAAGCTGAGCTTATACTGTCGACCTAATTTAAATACACCAGACCAGGGATTATAACATTAAAATACCACTCAGCAGAAAAACGCACCTATTCTTACTAAACGACCTATTTATACTCAGCAATATTTTAATTATATAGAGATCTTTCTGATCGAACCGGGATGTGCGTATCGTAATTCTGTCCGAGCAGATTCTACGCTATGGTACAGGCTCCCTAGCTTCCAATGTAGTGCGGCTTGATTTTCTAGTTGCATCTGATTTTCATATTGAAATATAATCTGTGTTCAGGGGACTATAGTGAGTAAGGGTCAAGGGTGTCAGACATACAACGTCTTTACTCCGTCTGGGGATCAGCAGGGACTACAAACCGAAGGAACGCACCTACATATCGTTGCTGTGGTAATACACATTCTATCCAAAATATACTTTTAGTTAAGCAGTTTTCCCCTTCCTACTCAACCTTTCCAGGGTACTTATTCTTGGAACAGGGGAGCAGAATTCCCAGGAGAACGAGTGTTGCCTCTTTGTTACTCATATTATCATATGCATATCATTGAGAAAGACGGAACACTTGTTCTCCTTGGAACGCTGCTCCCCAGTTTCAAGAATAAGGACCCAAGAGTGGTGACAAAAGCTATACAGCGAAGCCCGAACGGGTCCTGTGATAATATAGTCAATGGACAATGTCATATTCTAGTTCCACTGTAGGACAGGAAAAATTTATAAATGTAGCCATACTTCCAATCGAGAAATCGATTCCACTTAATTTCAATCACGAGTTAAGCCCGTATCACATCTGTGTATTTTTCTGCGTAGGTATGTCTTCATGTAGTTCAGGATGCCAAAATTATTTTGTTTTCCATAATGCTGATTTATTATGCTGCGTTTGAAGTTTTTCGGTTGTCACCCGGAACTCCATGAAGAAATTCACGGAAAAATACACAGATGTAATACGGGTTTTACTTTTCTTGTTCAAATATAAAATTTAAAAAATCAGCATTGTAACTTTGGATATGAGGCGGGGGCGCAAATTAATAACCTGCCACAGGTCTAGTTACGGCTCTGTAGACGATAGCCATCTCATCAGCCGTAAACGTTTACCTCTGGACATGGGCCTTTCCCCTTCATTTCTCCATGTTCCTCTATCAGAGGCGATCTACATTCATTATGGTTCAGCGTGTTTCTTAACATCATCATCAGATTGCGCGATATTTATATCGCATTTGCGGTCCTCCTTTTTCTCGCGTATTATAACCTTGTCACCAATGTGTAATTATTATTATCATATACGAATTTCCATGTCAGTCTTGCTAATTGTAAACGTTATGACAGGGGCGGCTTCTCAATAAGTGCGCTCGTGCGCGCGCACTGCCTCCAAAAACCAAGCAAGAAAATAAAATTAAAATTTTGGAAAGAAAAGAAACTTCAATTAAAAAATACCTACCCAATTTTCTAAATTAGGATAAATATCTACTTATTTTTCTATTTTTAAATTCGCACGAACGGAACGAAAGCGCGCCCTGCGCCTGTCTTGTATATTTTTTTCTCCCGCTTGGTTGTGCTGGTGGTCCGGGTGGTCGGTGTGGAATCGTTCGGCGCTCTGGGTAAATGTGTTTTCTCGCTGTGCGATTGATCGGGAATATACGGTAAGTCGCCCGATGAAAGGGATGCGCCGTGCGCTATTTGAATACACACTTCCAATGTTGTTTCCACTCAATCGAGAATATTTCGATGTTTTTTCACCATTTTGGCGGTTTGACAACTCTGTTGTTCGCGGTTTTTTTTTTATTATAAATTTCAGTATCAATTATGTATTATGGCTAGAATACAAACATTCAAGCCTCATTTAAATACATATATTTTTGTTTTCGATAATTTTTCCTAAAGTAAAAAGAAAAAAAATCAACATACAAAATAAATGTAAAACAGGACGTGGCACCTCCAAAAAATTTTCCAAGAGCGCACAACCACACTAGGTTGCCACTGGCCGCCACTGCGTTATGAGTGCTACTACAGATCCAACCGATCTGCTAGTTCGATGTTCAGCTTTTCTCTTTTCATGGCTCTTTGTATTGTAGATAATTTTTCGATGTTCGAGGAAGTGATCGCACTGATTGGACTTATAGGGTAAATCGAGGAGAGATGGACTAGTAGGAGAGACGGACCACCCGAAATTTCTCGCCCACTGTGGCAACAATGCTATCCGCGTTGATGTAAAAATATGCAACGGCTTTAGTTATTGATTTTTTATAATTTTGTGCGACATTTTCGAAGTTATCGGGAAAATTCATTTTCCAACGTTAGTGAAATTTCAGAAGGTGTTTTTCTTTAAAGTGCAACTTGACTTGAGGTGACTTTTAGGTGAAAGTTTGTACCTATAGTTCATACCAAATAAACTCATAGTCGGGTTGTCAAGCTCGACCGGCACAGCGTTGCCGTCTCTTGCATATTTTCCTTTAGTCAAAATATTTTCAGAAACAATAATGGAATATATTATAATATAATGCAAACATTTATTACTTAAATTATATACATTGTTTCAAAGCTTGGTTTAATAGATATTTAATAATAACTTATTTGTCAATCATCACATAAAATATAATAGTAACGCTCAGTACCTATTTTCTTTACAGCCACTCTAAATACTATAAGTAATTCAATATTATGGATGTTTGAACTATCAAGAATATTTTCAATTATTCCGGATCACTGAAATCGCTAGAGTCTTCATCAACGTTGATAATAAGTGGAAGAACCTCTTGCCTGTCCATTACTTGTTCCCCGTTATACCACTCGTCAATTATTCCTTCTGTATGTCTTACATAATTTTTCCACATTTTAACCGTTTCCAGTACCTCTCGCCACGTTTTTAAACAAGCATCTTGAGTATAACCATCTCTGCGAATATGTCGGTTATAATAGTTTTTTGCAATTCTCCAAATAAGTTCAATCGGGTTAAAAATACAGTAGTATGGAGGTAGTCGTAAAACTTTATGTCCATACTGTTCTGCCAAGTCATCTACCACATACTTTCTTGTTGGTTTATTCTTGAAAAAGCAATACTTGAGAAGTTGAGCATAAAATGCATACAATTTCGGTATTGTAGGTTCTTACCGTGCAACAATGGTCACAAGTTCAGATTTCAATGCTATATTTGGATACTCAACTTTCTGTTCGGTTAACCAATTTTGAATTTCAAACCTCAGTAGACGAACTATTAGGTGTCTTCGTTATTAACATGCTGTGGTAAGGAGCATCGCCTATAACAATAACAGATGGTTCACTCAAGTTCTTCAACAGCCTCCTGTTTCAGTCTAAGATAAGATAAGACCTTAAAAATGATATGCGTTTAACAGCAATATCAGGAAGTTCCATGAGCCCTCGTCTTGGGTCATCTTTTTTCCATTTGAAGCCTATTTCTTTTAACATTCTACTCAATGATATGCGACTGCCATCAAATAATTGTTTGGCTTTCAATTGCACCCATATACAAGAATGTTACATGTTGTCCTACAAGAAGAAAGAATGCGATTCATAGATATCAATATACCTTTGTCTCAAACGATTTACTTTTTGTATACATTTCGTAAATAGTGTTACGTATAGCACTGCTGTCGAGCTATGAAGCATCACAGACTCTCTTCGAAATGCATCGCTTCTTAGAAGGCGATTCCAAAACTTCGTTATTTTTGACTGCCTTTGAATTAGCACAGACAGTGAACATACTTAAGTTCAAAGCATCTGCTAGGCGCTAAAAATGAGAGAAAAAATAAGTTCAAATTGAAAATTCCTATTTGGTCACACGACATCAACGACTTGTAAATTCACCTTTTTAACAGCATTTAAAGGACATAAAGGGCCATTATTAGAAAGTTCTCGTGCCTCAGACGCTACGCTAACACGGTACCGCTAACAATACGGTATTTTAATTGGTATTTTATAGTTCTCGGACACGAAGACACGAAAATCCTCTAATCCCTTATTCTGTTTACATTTTGAAAGCTGAATTGAGGGATCTAACCCATCTTTTTTTTGCTTGTTTGTCAACTTTTATTTATCCTGAGGATTCCTGAGTTTCATTAATTTTTCTTTGGTATTTTTTATGGAGAAATTATTAGAAGTTGCTGTTTTTGCAGACGTAAATGGAGCGTAAACTAATTTTGACATAGCATAGCGTTACGGTAAGGCATCCGCTAACTCCCGTTAGATAGCGGGCTCCGCTAACGTTAATACCGTAAGAACTGTCATACTTGTCAAATAACGTTACGGTATTTGAAATTTGGACAGCACGAGAACTCTCTATTTTCGCGTTCCCGTTCGAAATATTGTAGCAAGGATGCGATTAGTTCTTTGCAACGGCTGTTAAGCTGCTTCAGCATCTTGTACACTTCGCACTACAAGCTGCTTTTGAAAAACTAGCTCACAATTAATAGCGCTTGAACCAAAAACTCGTAAACTGTCAAAACACAATCAAAATTCAAAATGTTAAGAATTTGATTTGGCAACATTACATTTTTTGAAGTGGTGTTACCAACTGAATGGCCAGCGGGAAATTCAAATTCCAATTAAGTCAATCCGACGCCGAATATTTTCACGGTTGGCGACAACAATTTTAAAAATGGCGTCATCGATGTCACAACTACAAGTTTATTTGGATGGACTATCCATTTTATGAGCAGGTATGTATTCTGGCATGCACCTAACCTCAAAATCGTAGCGTTCACGTAATTTAGTTCTTGGAAATTTACTGGTCCTTATCCTCCACTTTTAGGACAGACGGACCAGCAGTGTATAGTAGAGATGGACCAATGTCTTTTGTTACAGAATAATGCCTAATCAGTACACCCGCAAGCGGAATGTGCCTCAAAGAGGTTCTTGGTCCGCGAAAGATTTGGTTTCTGCCATAAATGCAGTAATATTCGGCGAAATGGGAGTGAACGAAGCAGCAAAATCATTCGGCATTCCAACAACAACTTTTTAACGTAGACTAGCTGCTAGCAACTTCGAGAAAACCGATTGTTTGGGCCCTAGCAGTGCACTTGGTAGAGAAGTAGAGAGGAAGCTAGCTACTCATATCAAAAAATTACAGAACAGAGGCGTCGCGCCAACTAGACAGGAAGTTCGCATTATGGCCTACAATTTAGCTGAACGTCTTGGAATACAACATAAATTCAATCGAGAAAATGGTGAGTATGAATTCTTTGTAGTCAAGTAATTTATTACAAATTATTTTCTGAATTTTCAGGTAAAGCTGGTAATGTATGGCTGCATCAATTTTTAAGACGAAATTCAGACATCACGATTAGGAAAGCTGAAAATATCTCAATAGCTAGAGCGTTGGGAATATCCAAATCTGCTGTAAACAAATATTTTGAACAACTTGCGGATGTGTTCTCTGAGAATGGTTTGTTCGACAAACCTGGAAATATTTACAATACAGATGAAACTGGTCTACAATTGAACAAGCGAGCTGGGCAGGTGTTGGCTGAGAAAGGATCTAAAGTTGTAGCTTCAATTAGCTCAGGCGAAAAGGGAGAAACGATTACAGTGGTGGCCTGCTGTAATGCTGAAGGAGTTTATTTACCTCCTTACTGCGTGTTCAAGGGAAAAAAATGTTAAAGCGGAATGGTCTGATGGAATGCCACCCGGCTCACGTGTACGCATGTCAGAGAAGTCGGCGTATGTGACCTCCGACATTTTTCTGGACTGGCTACAGAGTCATTTCTATCCCAGAAAAGCACCTGGAAAGGGCTTGCTAATAGTAGATGGACACACTTCACACACTACTAATCTAGACACGTTACAATTCGCTGAAGAGAATGATATTATTTTATTTTGTTTGCCGAGTCACACGACGCATTACCTGCAACCGCTTGATCGTGCCTTTTTCAAGAGCCTCAAGGGGCATTATTATGAGTCGTGCAGGAGGACGATCAAATGCAACCCCAATAGGAAGCTGAGCCGATTGCAGTTTAGCAAACTTTTAGGGGAGGCCTGGGGAAAATCCGCTACAGTCAGCAATGCCGTATCCGCCTTCCGGTCAACAGGGATTTGGCCTTACAATCCAGATGAAATACCGGATCACGCTTTTCTGACGCAGCTTGAAAATGTGGCTGAAATACATCCAAGAGACCAAATTGAGGAAGAAGCTGCCCCTACAGAAGCATCAACAGAAACGGAATTGCAACAAATTGGCTCTCAAACCCCTCCTCCAGAACGTGATTCACCTCAACCAGGCCCTTCCGGAATGCAAGTGAAACGTATTGAAGAACCTACTGAAAAAGATACACCTGGAAAAATACTTCAGGAGCTTTCTCCTCTGCCGTTGATAACACCAGCAATGAAAAAAGGTCGAGCTAACCTAATGGGTAACTTGACATTACCAGAGCACATTACTCGCATTCGCCAGAAAAAAATTGAGAAAAAAAACGACATATCAGGCAAAGACGCAGAAGAAAGAACCTCCGAAAAAACTAACACTCAAACCTACAGAAAAAATGTTGCAGAAACGCAGGCGTGAATCTAGCTAGCTCTTCAGAATCTGAAAGAGACGTAATTTTGAATGATTCATCCAGTGGGGAAGTAACTTTGGATGACTTAGAAAATCAGTGCGTCGGCTGTCTTGAAGACTATCGGACTACAAAGAAAAAAGAAGACTGGATTAGATGCGTGCTCTGTTCCAGATGGCTGCACGATGGTTGCACGTCCTATGCCAACACGTGCCAAAGCTGCGGTGCCGCCCCCATAATGAAAAAAGGGAAGAAAAAATAAGTTAGTGTACGGTCCATCTCTCCTAAAATCGGTGGTTCATCTCTTTTATACCATCTAGGAGAGATGGACCAATTTTGATTTTTAGTTTTTTATTTTTTTCTATTATTTTTTTATTTTATAAAAATGTTCAAACTATGTCAAATGGATAAACAAAGTTCATGTTTCCGGTGTACTTTTGTGCGAACCTCAATTAATATAAATAGGGAACCTATCGAACGTTTTTCAAAAGGTAGTCCATCTCTTCTCGATTTACCCTACCATTTTCAGTTATTTAAGGTCATTTTTCAGGATACAGGAGAGTTTTCCGAGTGAGAATGATGCCCATATCCTCTTTCTCGTTACTTCTCCTGACTAACTTTTATCATTTGGTTTTATAATTTTTCCTAGTTTAGCATGGGTATTATTTTACTATATTGCATACATATATATATTCCTCAACATTCCGCATACATATATATATTCCTCAACATCTTAGGACGAATATTTTTGCATAATATTGAGCCTTGTGTGCTTCCTTGTGTTATTTTTTTCGTCATTTATAGATACTCTTCACCCTTCCCCTCTGTTTCCGAAAATCCTATTATCTATTAGTTCATGAAATTAAAGCATTCCAATGCATAACATTAGCATGTATACTATACTATCATTAAATTCATAAATCAGCTTTAACACGCAATACTGTAATATACCGTTATCTATTTGTTTTGTTCTATTATGTTCTTTGGTTATCTATACTCTCCTATGAAGCTAGATATAATCATATTTGACGTTGAAAACATAATAGGGCAGAAACACTTCATACACACACGATATCAATGCGAGTGTGTTTCAAAGGGAATTGCGAACCAACACCTTAATATTAGATTCCGAAGTGTAAATAGAGTGGCTTCGAATTTTAGATTAGATAAAGCTTTTTGATCATTTAAAATGACGTCAAATGGAGAAATTAAAGCTCTATTTGGAGTTGTCGTGCTATAATATAATAGAACTTAATTGGAAAGTAAAGTTGGTACAAGTTTTATTAAAGGGTACCATACTTTAAAGTAATCTTCATTGATAACATTTTTGTGTGCTCAATCCGACTGAAAATGTTTATTTTTTCCTCCCTTTGATTGTTACATCGAACGGAGATAATGGCTTTTAAAGCCGCATTTCCTATCGGTATAGGAACGGATCAGGACCCGAAGCACTTTCAAAAATACGCGCTGATGAACTACCTCTCATTTTACCTTTTTTTTTTTATTTCCTAAAGCAAGTGGCGAATAATCCTTCTCTGTGTGAAGTGGGTTGGTTTAAGCTAGGCGCTTTATTTCAGTACTTTCAATTTGGCCTTGGTATTGTTAACAATTTAATGAAATTACTTATTCTCAAGTAATTGATTTCAATAGAAGATTTCATTATGAATGACTTTGGCAGAAAGTAGACAAACAAAGTCACATAACCTATAAATAGCATTGTCAATGTTATTAATTTTTTTTCAATTTTTGGGCTTGCCTTAAATTTAATAATTATGGCAGTTTTGGGAGAACGTGATATATTTTATCGAGAGGCGATGAAGCGATGTGTGTTTGGTGACTGTAAAAGTGATAGTCGAACGAGTTCCATTAAATTAACGACCCCATTTGCCTCCACTGGAGTTTAAGGTAACACAGCATCTTGTCAAATCTACGCTTTCGTAAGTATTCGGTGCATTCGCTATGGCTTCTTTGGTTGCAAAACGTTTGATAAAATTAACAGAAAGTGATGTGACAGGTGCTGTGTTACCTAAAACTCCAGTATAGGCAAATGGGGTCGTTAATTTAATGGAACTCGTTCGACTATCTTTTTTACAATCACCAAACACACATCGCTTCATCGCCTCTCGATAAAACATATCACGTTCTACCAAAACTGCCATAATTATTAAATTTAAACCCAAAATTGAAATAGTTATTTGTGTACCAAGGCCGTAAAGTTGATCTTTTTTGGCCGAATCAGAAATTTGCGGCCGGGGCGCAGCCGAGGTCAAGCAAATTTCAGGTGAGGCCAAAAAAGATCATTCGGCCGAGGTGCACACAAAATTTTTTAGGCGAGTGTTTGTTCTTGAAAAAAGAATAAAATTCAACAGTAGCTTTAAACTTTATTGATCAAATAAATAATCCAGCAAAGATAGGTAGATACACAATTATTAATAACAAAAACTACGGTAAAGAGAGTGTGATTATAGAAAAAATTGTTTATTTTCACCAAAGTAGCGGCCGTAAAGTAAAAGCGGCCGTGAAGTAAAAGCGGCCGTGAAGTAAAAGCGGCCGTAAAGTAATAAAGCAAATGCGGCCGTGAAGTGAATGCGGCCGTAAAGTAAATGCGGCCAAAAAAGATATACTTTAGGGATGATATTGAATCCGTAAAACTAATCTTTTTGTGACAGTGGCCTAAAAAAAAATTAATAACATTGACAATGCTATTTATAGGTTATGTGACTTTGTCGACTTTCTGCCAAAGTCATTCATAATGAAATCTTCTATTCAATGTCAAAACGAAACTCAAGTTAATAAGCACATCTTGAATATTTTTGAAAACGAAACAAATGGTGGATTTTTATTGACTATTTCACTAGAGTGTATTACACCAGCAATAAATTCGGTATTCACCTGACAATAATGCTACCTGGACAATACCAACAACATGGTATTTCAGTGACCATCTTTTGACATTGTCAAACTGGTATTTTTAATTTGAAGTTTTTATTCATAATTTTGCATTCTATTTATTTTCAAAATCTTACGTGAAATAGTCATGACGAATACCACTCGAGAAAAAATTGTGTAGGCAAAATTGTTCTCAAGGTTTTATTCAAGTTTGTTGCATTTCGGCAATTTCGCTCATGACATGTTTGATAAAATCACTCGCCTGACGGCTCGTGATTTTGTCAAAAATGTCATTCGCAAAATTGCCAAGCAACAAACTTTCATACCTTTCGAAAATTTTGCCGACAAAATTTTTTCTCTTGTGATATTATATATGAATATAAGGAATGGTTTCCAAAGGCTAGCGTATATCATAATTACTTTTAGTCCAACTAGGGTCGATTTTGTTGGCTTGGGACCTGAAACAAGACTAAATTTTCATTCAACTTACATATTGACATGGAAATGTCAAGTTATAGAATTTCATGCGATACTTGAAAATGAGACTGCCTCGAACGAAATAAATATAAGCCAAAGAATCCCGAAGGGAATTTACCAACTTAACACGAGCCATGTGTGCAGCAGTGACATGCCAAGATAAGATTGTGTAAGAAAAAAAAGAAAAGAAAAAGTTGGAGAGGCCAAACGCTGCATCTGGGCCGATATTGGGAGAATTATTGACTGTCGATCCTAGGATTAAAATGCGGCAAAAGGTTAGAGAAAAATGAGCTCGGACTTTTAACAGATGGAGTGAAAAAGTCAAGTAGTGAGCCAATTTTATTAAAACCTTTATTGAAGAACGTGACCCGCAATTCATTGATAATTTAAATGCCTTCATAGAAAAAAAAGGTGCATTAATGGAAACGTCTCGACTGTCAAGGTTTTCAGAAAAATAAGGGAGTGAGAAATATTGTTTTATTTAAATGTTAATATTGTTCAGTTTTACGTTATAAATAATTTGGCCTCTTTATTTGTCACACTAATTTTATAGTGTAGCGATGAAATATGTCGCTCGATACGAAAAGACTTAGAAACCAGTAAAACATCTGTGAATTGTGATATTCACTTAACGTTCATATAATAATCAGGCCTATGATGTATCCACTCCTGTTATTTTAACAGCTATGTTATAGCTCAACATCTATACTTCTCTCTATTTTGACGTATAGAATAAACAGTGACAGACAACTTAACGTTGCTGTTGAAATAACAGACAATGATACATCATAGGCCTGAATATATATGTGTGTGTATTTTATTTTCAAATTTCATATAACAGGTATTTTTATGATCATTTTTACAAGGTATAAGAGTCAAGGTAATGACTCTCAGCTTAAGCGGCATATAAATGTTATACTCCGGCGGAGTATAACATTTAGGGCCGGTTCGACAACATCGTTTTGTTGGGAATTCAAGTCTATGCTCGATTTGTTCTAGAACAAAAAAAAATTGTTTCTTTTCGCAAGCGAAAACGTGCTAAGAAGGGATTTGACCGCAACCTCATGTATTAGAGGCGCCGCTCATGCATTGCCACGATTTTGTAATTAATTATTTGAATAATTAATTTGTAACTCGCATCAAAGTATTGTGTTCGACTGTTCGCAACTGGAAATCTGAAGTGCAGAAGCCAATAAGTGGTCTCTGTTTCGTGGAAAATAATGCTCGTAGCCCCTTTAATACTCGGAAAGTATGGGGTGAGTTAGCGCCACCAACTAGATGACGACTTAAGCTGGGAGGTCCCTGAATCTTATTGGCACCAATCGACCTTCTGCACTTCCTAAACTGAGAAACAGCAAGACACAAGCAAAATTGTCTGGTGAGCCAAATCAAAGTCGGTTATTACCAAAACAAGTTTTTAATTAATATCAATAATAAACAGTCAATATCGATAGTAAGCAGTAAATATCAATAGCAGGCAATCAATAAATATCAATAAAAAGCAGTCAATGTCAATATTATGGTAATAACGGCTCTGTGTCATTTGCGCGACAACCGTTTGCGCGAGGGAGAAAAGCGCGATACGAAAAGCGCGACGGACAAAAGCGCGACGGAACAAAAACGCGACAGGAAAAAAGCGCGATGGATACAAACGCGATGGATACAAACGCGACTGGATAAAAACGCGAGGAACAAAAGCGCGACGGAACAAAAACGTGAGGGACAGAACCGCGACGGAACAAAAACGCGACAGGAATAAAGCGCGATGGACACAAACGCGACTGGATAAAAACGCGAGGAACAAAAGCGCGAGGGACAAAAGCGCGACGGAACAAAAGCGCGAGGGACAGAAGCGCGACGGAACAAAAACGCGAAGAGCAAAAGCGCGACTGAACAAAAACGCGACTGGATAAAAGCGCGAAAAACAAAAGCGCGAGGGACAAAAGCATGACGGAACAGAAACGCGAGGGACAAAAGCGTTGTTGAAATGGCTGTCAACAAATAAAGGACCGGGTATAGAAAGCCCCCAGCGACGAGTTCAAAATATGAGCAAGTTAATTCTCGATTGTTAAACTTAGTCCAAGAATACCCTTTCTCCAACGTACAAAATCACCTTAAACCAGTAGCTTTAAACTCAACCATTTAAACTTAGCATTCCATAATTTGTATTTTTAACTAATTTATTTGTTTTTTTTGTTAATAAAGTTTATCATGTTGTCCTACTTAGAACTATAGAATAAGTGATGAACAAATTGAATCAATAATAATCAAAAACACGCAGACTTACTCAATCTAACCCAAACTAACCCGTCCGCCTAGTGCGATATTTTCCTCGTAAGTTAGCATTTTATTGCAAACTTACTCAAACTAACCCGTCCGCCTAGTGCGATCTAGTCCTCGTAAGTTAGCATTTTATTGCAGACTTACTCATTCTAACCCAAACTAACCCGTCCGCCTAGTAAAATCTAGTCCTCGTAAGTTAGCTTTTATTGCAGACTTACTCAATCTAACCAAAATTAACCCGTCCGCCTAGTGCGATCTAGTCCTCGTAAGTTAGCATTTCATTGCAAACTTACTCAAACTAACCCAAACTAACCCGTCCGCCTAGTGCGATCTAGTCCTCGTAAGTTAGCATTTTATTGCAGACTTACCCAATCTAACCCAAATTAACCCGTCCGCCTAGTGCGATCTAGTCCTCGTAAGTTCGCATTTTATTGCAGACTTACTCAATCTAACCCAAACTAACCCGTCCGCCTAGTGCGATCTAGTCCTCGTAAGTTAGCATTTCATTGCAAACTTACTCAAACTAACCCAAGCTAACCCGTACGCCTAGTGCGATCTAGTTCTCGTAAGTTAGCATTTTACTGCAGACTTACTCAAACTAACCCGAACTAACCCGTCCGCCTAGTGGGATCTAGTCCTCGTAAGTTAGCATCTTATTTTTAAAAAATGTCAACCTTGTTTTTCAAATAAAATGCTAACTTACGAGGACAAGATCGCACGAGGGGAACGGGTTAGTTTGAGTAGTCTGCATTTTTTTGATTATTATTGATACAATTTGATGTGTCCCTGTTTTGCTTAGAGGTCGCCGTTGTTGATGTCGCTGTTTTAAATCTCGTTCTTTACATATGTCGCTCTTCTGCAATGTCGCTGTTTCAAGTATCGCGCTTTCGAATGTCGCTTTTTTGATATGTCGCTACTTTTTTCACATGTCGCTGTTTTGAATGTCGCTATTTTAATAAGTCGCTGTTTTGAATATCGCTATTTTGATGTATCGCTTTAAAAATATGTCGCCTTTTTAATGTCACTATTTCAAATATCGCTCTTTTGAACCGGAGCCACTGAGAATGTCTTAATGTCTTGTATTTTGGAAAGCGTTCTATATTCCTCGTAGATAGTCGAGCGTTCTCATCCAATCGCGCTTTATTCCGGTCGCGTTTTTGTCCATCACTCTTCATTCCAGTCGCGTTTTTGTTCTGTCGCGCTTTTGTCCCTCGCGTTTTTGTTCCGTCGCGCTTTTGTCTCTCGAGTTTTTGTCCCTCGCACTTTTATTCAGTCGCGTTTTTGTTCCACGCGCTTCTGTTCAGTCGTGTTTTTATTCCGTCGCGCTTTTGTCCCTCGAGTTTTTGTCTCTCGCGCTTCTGTTCAGTCGCGATCTTGTTCTGTCGCTCTTTTGTACCTCGCGTTTTTGTCCCTCGCGCTTTTATCCAGTCGCGTTTTTGTTACTCTCGCTTTTCTCCAGTCGCGTTTTTGTTCCGTCGCGGTTTTGTCCCTCGCGCTTTTCGTATCACGCTTTTCTCCCTTGCGCAAACGGCTGTCGCGCAAATGACACGGAGCCGGTAATAACAGTAATTAAGAATTTCTGAAGAACACAAGGCGTGAATGTTTAATTTCCGTCAGGAAATTATAATTATTGAATGCGAAATAAATCATAATAATAAAAAAAAAAAGAAAAATCGAGTAATAAATAATAGCGATTCAGTGGTGACGCAATTGCTACTTGTTGCAATGTAATTCCAAAATTAACAAAATATACCTGTATAAATCATATAAATTTACTACCTTTTACCACCTTTTACCACCTACAAATTGTGAGCACAAGTTGTTTACATGCGCATGGGAGGTACTATTTACTATTGTAAACAACAGCGCATAAGCGAATTAAGTTTCAAATCAGAAACTTAACTTTTTTAAAAACTTTTTTTAATTAACTGAAGTAAAGTGACATATGAATACTGTTGGAACTACTTGCTACAGCAAAGCATGAAAGCAAAAGAACAATAATTGTGCATAGCTGCACCGCTTTCTACTTTTTTTAATTAATAAATGCAAGTTAGCAAGATTTACTAAATACGTCAACAATTGTGATGTCATCGTGGGCGAGCAATTAGTATGCTTCTTAAAATAATAGATAGATTGATTATTTCACATTATTTGATATGGGAATCGTTCAATATAACTCCTCCCACCTTAACCCGTAACTGGTGAGGTCATTTTTTTGTTACATAACCGGTGAGGTGGGGTTTGCTAAACCCTAAATGAAAAAGGCGATTCTCCTAATTCAAAATAAAAAAACATGTATGTTATTCACTTTTGGGTAACATTTGTCCTTTTGGAACGCGTAGATACATATATCCTGTACACAATCCGATGTCCACAGGTGAGGTAAATTTATCACCTTTCCCGATCAAATAGCATTGAAAGGTGATAACTTTTACCTGTATCTGTGAACAGCGGATTGTGAACAAATAATACTTTCAACAAATATTTTAGGAATAATTCAATTTTCCTGTGGGACTGCACAAAACACACAACAAAACTTATATGCTGAAATTAATAATATGATTACAATGCTTAAACCTATGATTATATGAGTATTAGTATAATAATTGTAATTATAGTTAAGTTCTTTTAAAGGTTAAACTTCTAACTTCCTTGCTCCTTCAAAGGCTTCTTGAAGTGTCTCGTGGTGTAGTTCCTTGATCTTGAGCGTAGTAATATTTTCTGCTAGATCTGGTATGTCCATTTCCCGTATTTTTAACTCGAAGTTGAAATTTTGATTTATCTTTTTTAATGTCTGATTGTTTATTGTTATCTGACGATTATCAAGAGTGATTAGAGTTGGTTTCATCAATATGTCCATATGACTAATTTTATCACATTTGGTAACAATGGTATGACTCTTTTTTGGGATAATCAATAGTTGACCATTTGGGAGTTGTTTAATTGTTGGTTCTTCGTAATGTATTTTTACGAATAGGCACTTCTGTTGTCCGTCAGTAATTACACTGTAGGCGCATGGTTGTTTAAGCATTTCTTGGTTACACAAGTATATGTTTTCGACTCTTGGGCATTTCCACTAGATATTATAGTATGAGTCCGTAGTAAGTATCAAGTAAGGGAACTTAATTCTAACCGTAAGGTTTTGGATTGGGATAGAATATAATTTATACAATAGAAAAGGTCTTGGGTCAATAATAGGTGTATAAAATCCGCCAAAATAAACAGTAACGAAATCTAGAGCTCTGAGCAATTGCCTACGAAAGTTGCATTTATCGTATTTCACTTACTTGTCATTAATTGTCCTTTGACATTACGTTAAGGTTAAAATCTTCGTCAGTATGGCTCTTCCAACTGAAGAAAAAGTTTTCTTGGTATTTCCGGTCATACGGAGTTGGAAGGAATAACTGCCGCAGTTTGAAACAAGTCTCAGAAAAATAGCCAAAACCACTCTTTATAAGGATATTTAATGATTTGCAGAATCCTTTTGAAGCTTGTTTGCGTTACTTTGGTGCACATTTTGAATATAGCATTATAAAAATCCTCAAATAGATATAATTTTTATGTTCGGTACTGTTTATTTTGGCGGATACTGTATTATAAGTTCATTTTGGATTTTAACTTGTGTTTCCATAGTTTCAAAATATTTAATTACGTTGTCAAATGGAATCTGCTGTTGTTTAGGTATACTATGCAATATTTGATTCAGTTCATTATGTTGAAGGACTCCTAGCTGCGCAAAATTAATAGCAAGTTAGATATGATCTATTAAATTTTGTATCTTATTACTTTGCATGTTTACGTTGTTCAATATCAAATTGAAGTTTAACATGGTGTGAAAATTATGATTTTCATTAGTAATATTATCAATTTTCTCTGGTAAGAGCTTTTGATTAGCTTCAACATTTAAGAATTGGTCATGGAATGTTTTTGTGACTTTCCTTAGTACTTGTGCTTGTTTTTCTAGATTTTTATTGATAGTACCTTGATTTTCATTTAAGATTTGAATATATGAATCGTATCTAGCACCATCTTCTGAATCTAAAGTACCATAGAGCCATTTCTGAGCTGTTCCCATAAAATTGAGAAGTCCCCTTTTGCTTCTTTTATTACCAATAGTCTTAACCGTTTGTTGCATTAAGTCTACTTTTAATTGACTTGTTTCAATGTTTGTTTGGAAAAGAGTGGACCATGTTGTTTTATTCAACATTTGTATTAATTTGAATAATGAACTCAATGTTGTTTCTAATTTATGTATTCCTTGTAATATGATAGTTGTATTGATATGACAAAACGCAGTATTATGTTGTATAGTCATATAAGTATTACCTAAAGAAATTGGTAAAATTGGGTTTTCCAGCGAGGTCATTGTATAGGCGTGAGCAATTCCTATTACCATAAGGGACGTTAGGACATTCATTGTCTTTCACCTGAAATAGGATATTGTCTCTTTATATTTTGTTTACTAAAATGTCTTTGTGTTTGTTTATCGTATCGTGAACATACTTTGCTTCTATTGAATTGCTTAACATAAATTGGGTTTTGCAATTCGGGTTCAATTTCTCGATTCTCATTACGTTTTTCGAGTACTTTACTTTGTTTTGATGCTAATTTATTTTCAATTTCTCTATTAAGAGTAGCTAGTGAGTCCGCTAGGTTATTAATATAATCCGTAGTCATCTTATTTTCTGTCTGCTCAATTGGAATTGCATAATTCAAATCACCTTTAATTATTTGAAAAGGAGTAAACTCAGTTGTACTGTGTGTACTATTATTATAATTTAAAATTGCAATTACCATTAAATCGATAACATTGTTTGTTGGATTTTAAAGTTTAAAACTTGTTAAACTTTCGCGTAAAGTTGAATGAAATCTTTCAATTGGGCTGTTTGAGTTGGGATTTCTAGGTGTTATGTAATGTAATTCAATATTTTGTAGTGTACAAAGGTCAGTTATAATAGTGTTTTTGAACTCAGCATATTATCTGAAGTTATTTTCTGAGGGATTCCGTGGTCACTAAAATATTTTAGGAGTTGTGTCGTTATTTCAACAGTTGTTTTCGTATTGACGGGAAGGGCTTGGCCAAATTTTGAAAAACTGTCCATAATCGTTGAAAATTTTTGATTATTACTTATGTTCGTGTCAATATACAAATGTTCAAATGGTTTTGAACCAATTGGTGTACGTTTGAACATTATTTTGTACGGGTGTCGTTCATATTTCACATGCTTTAACATATGTTTGTACATCTTTCTCGATGTTCGGCCAATAAAATATTTTCTTTAGTGCTGCTACGTTTTCAGTTATTCCTCTATGGGATGTTTCAGTTTCATGATACAATTTTATTTTCTCTTGCTGTTCGTCAGTTTCAGCTACGTCTTCGACTAGTGAGTTAGATATATACAGTTTAAATGAATTCGCATTAAATACTGACTGCAAGGCTCATAATATTATAGGTTCTAGTGTCTTATTTAGAAAATGAAGACAGTATGTGTCAGGAGCCATATATGCTTTGACTAAATTAACTATTTGGTCATTTGATGGATTATTTGGGAGAAACAATATTTTATTAGGAAAAGACTTAATAATTTCTTTCCTAATTATATTATTATTTGAGTAGCGAAATATCACTTGATTAGGAAAGAGCTTCACATGTTTCTTCGTATATGAAGCACTTATAATTGGATTTTCCAAGGATGTATGTATAGTTTGTTCTTCTGAAGATGTCTATATTTTTTCTTCATTTTCTGAGTTTGTCTTTTGTTTAGGTTTTATTATAAGGGTTTTTTCTTCTTTATTATACCTTTTTGAAGATTCTCCCTTTTCTATTGGATTTTCTTTCTTTTTCTTTGGAGGGATAATTACTTTTGAGAATATTTCAATCTTTGGTGCCTTTTCTTTCTCAGATGCGCTTTTTGTTGATTCAGTGTGATCTGATGTTGGTTTGCGCATATATTTTGATTTCGTGAAATATTTTGTAATTATTTCATCATTACATAAAGGTGTGTCTCTTAACATATCTCCTAATTTATTGTGAAATTCTTCATCAGTTTGTGCTGTTACTTTCGCATCAGGATTAGATGTCTGAAGCGTATTTATTTGTAAAGGTGGTCTTGATGAAGCATCCGCATTCATGTTAAGGGTTCCTTTTTTATATTTAATTTCATAGTCAAATTCGGATAACTTAAATCGCCATCTTACCAATTTAGAATTGGTTCCTTAATGTTAAATAACCACTGTGAAGGTTCATGGTCTGATAAAGTAGTAAATTTTCTTCCGAAAAGATACGGTCTGAAGTATTTGGTTGCCCAAACAATTGCTAAAAGTTCTTTCTCAATGGTTGAGTAATTATATTTTGCAGGGTTTAACGTACGACTAGGAAGGTCAGAGCTGACAGGGCCTTGAGATAACACTGCTCCTATAGCATAATTTGATGCGTCAGTTGTTAAAAGAAAAGGTCGATTAAAATCGGGATGTTGTAGTATGGGATCATTTACCAGGATATTCTTACATGTTTCAAAATTTTTCACAAATTCCACATCATGAATTATTTTCTTGTCCTTTTTCAAACATATTGTCATTGGTTTCGTTAATTTAGCGAAGTTCTTAATGAATTTTCGGCAGTAACCTACTAATCCTAAGAAAGATTTTATCTCTTTGACAGTTCTTGGAATTGGAAATTCCTTTATTGCCTTTATTTTGTTCGGATTAGGTTTTATACCGTTTGGCGTTATCACATGTCCCAAAAATTCTACTGTTCTTTGTAAAAATTCAGACTTATCGAGTTGGGTTTTTAGATTATATTGTTGTAATCTTTCAAATACTTGTTTAAGGTTTTTCACGTGTTCTTGAAGTGAAGTCGAAAATATGATGATGTCATCCATATATACAAGACATATTTTATTTTGCAATCAAGATAACACATTATCCATGGCTCGTTGAAAGGTTGCTGGTGCATTTTCGAGTCCGAATGGCATTCGAGTAAACTCATAGTGTCCATATTCAACATTAAATGCCGTCTTAGGTATAGAGTTTGGATGCATCTTTACTTGATGGAATCCAGATGCGAGATCCAATGTTGTGAAATAATTGCTTCGTCCTAATTTATCCAATAAATCTGAAATGTTAGGTATTGGGTACCTATCGTCGATAGTTTTCTCGTTGACTTTGCGATAATCTACCACCATTCTCCATTTCTGTATGCCAGAAGCATCTTTCTTTTTTGGCACTATCCATACTGGTGAGGACCATGGGCTACACGATGGTTGAATTATATGTTCTTCTAACATTTTTTTTATTTGCTGGTTAACCTCGTTGTTATGTATATGAAGATACCTATAAGTTTTTGTATGGACGGGTATTTCATCTGTCGTTCTGATTTCATGTTTAACCTGATTCGTGAAGGTTAACTTATCATCGGGTTTATGAAAAATCTTCGGAAACGCCCGTACTACATTCTCTAATGCATTTAATTCCTCTTTATTTAAATGCTGAGTATGTAAAAATTCTATTGGATTATTATCATATTCGTGTGGGTATAACGACGTTACTTGATCTATATTGAATGTCTCAAAAGCATCTTCATTATAAATAAAACTTGCTTCTGCTAGGTCATCTTTATGCGTAGTTAGAACAAAAGGTTTATCTGTTAAATTATGCACTTCTAACAATGCTGTTCCGTTTGTAACCTTAGCTATTGTTTCTGGTATCATGTATTTCTCCGTTTTTTACTTGAGGTATTAGAATCTCAGTATTTTCAAGGATGTCTGTATTAAAATGACAAAGTTGAATAGTTTTTGCTGAAATTTCTAAATTTTGGGTATCAAAGTCTGTTCTAAATTGAAATGGAATTATTATTTCTTCATTACTAAGGCACATATTAGTAAAGTCAATATTTAAATTATTTTCTTGTAAGGCTTTAAGTCCTATAATACCATCAAAATAATCATGAAAATTATACATTATCATATCAATATCTTGATCAATATTAAATTCATGTAAAATTGGAATTGTCACTTTACCATGGGCTTTTCTAGTTCCCATACATGTAGTAAGTTTATTTAAAGAGTTTACTATAAAATCTGGGAAGTATTCTTCTGCTATTGAAGGTTTTATTAGTGCAGCGTAACTACCTGCGTCTATTAAAAGCTTACAAGGTGGATCAAAAGTTTCAATAAAAGGTAATTGATTGACTTGGTATGCATTTAAAGTCAATGCTGATTGTTGAATTCCAAAGCTAGTGTCTGAAAATTTTCATCAGGGCTTTCTTGGTAATCTTGACTTATTTGATCGTCATTTATTTCTGAGTTGTCAGATATTTCTCCGAATTCTGACACTTTCATAGTTCTCAGAAATTTCGTCTGGTTCTTCTAATTGAATTCCGTATGTATTATTTATTTCCTCAATGGTATATTTTGAAGGACTTGCATTGGGATCTGGTCGAAAATAATTTGATTGTTGGGGTTGAAAACCTCTTGAAAAATTCCGTCTATTAATTTGGGAATCTTGTCTTCTTGGTTGAATTGATACACCAGACAGAGGTGTCGGTTTTGTCAAGGGAAGGTTATTGTTTGGTTTAAAAACATTTGATTTGTTGTAATTTTTACCAAACGTACCTGCTCTGGGACTCTGTGCTCTATAGAATTCTATAGTTCGCTTTCTATAGTAGATATCAATTTTCAAAAGCGATAGTTGACTGAAACGGCACTCTGTGTCACTATCGACAACAGTTCGGCCACGTTCTCGGATCCTTTTATCATGCTACTAACCATTCGAAAAACGTAGTACAAATCTGGGGGACACTCTAGGGAATTTTTATTTGACTCTTAAGAAATGTCAATATTATTTATTGTATTGACTGTATACGTCATTAATAAGTTTGTTTTTGTTATTATTTGGTTTGCTTGTTTGCCTTGTTCAGACCTATTTTTGCTTCCTGAAAATTGAGTTTGAAGTTTAAAAATTATGTTTTATTGCCCATTAATAATTTAAATAAGAATATTGTTGAGGAAGATGAGAAGCTTGAACATATTTGTCTGGAAAATATCCAGTGATGAGTGATGCTCAACAACAGTCGCTGTATTCAAAAAGAAGATATTAGATTTGAAGAGCTTATTGAGCAAAGCTATAATATTTATGTGGCTCAACAAACTATGTCAAGAGCAGAGCAATAGAGAAAGTATCAATTGCCATCAGGGTTCAGTTTTCTGTGACTCAAGACAAGAAAAATCTAATTGAAGCAGGATTTATGGAAAAACTTAATTTCCCAAGTGTGATAGGACTGATAGGAGCGGTCGATGGAACCCACAGTCAGTGAAATTCTTAGACCACATGACGAAGAACTCTGGCTAATGACACCTAGAGAAAACGCTGCTCCAGGAACTCCAGAGTTCAATTAATAGCCAAAATCACATACAAACTCGAAATTTTATCGGTGTGTTTAAACAAAGATTTGTGGGTACTTCAAAAATGTTGAGGTATGACTCAGAAAAAGTTGGGCGCTTTGTTATTGTTTGTGTTTTTTACATAGTAATTGCTCGGAAGAGCTAGAGACTGAATGGTTCCCGAACCTCATATCCGAAGGGGTAACATTCACGTGCAGAGGTACCATATAATGCAACATTATGCAAGCAGATGTCTAAGAAAGAAACAATTTGATTCGTCGTCATTTTATAATTAATCCACTGATTTTTTCTTAATGTTATTATAAAGATTTTAACCATAATATGTGTTTTATTCCGGGTTTTATTTTTAAATAATTTAATTTTCCACCCATTACCAATACCCAATACAAGGCTAATCAAATTTGTAATTAAACCAGGGTTTTTCTTACAAAACCAAACTGGAGTAACATTTCATACATTTGAAAATGCTCGCTTCTAATATTAATATTATTAATATAATCAGAAATCAGCGTCTGTTCGAAATAAACTAATGAAAATATTAAATATTATTAAATAAATAAAAAATAGAAATAATTATTTCTGAATATAAATATGGACTTTAAAAATAAACAACAACAATTTCGCAATTGTCATTGACATTCATGAAACTTCAAAATGCACATGCGTCAGTAGTATTCGACCCGTCTCGAGATGTAGAAATGAAAGTATAAAATAAATCACGTTTTGTCGATATTTTTCATGCACAGAGTGCCAACCATGTAGAATGTTGTCGACTGATAGAATTCTACATGACACAGAGTCCCGCTCCTGAACTAGTAGGGAATTTATGAGTTATTGCTTTTGGCTGTAAGTTTATTGGTTGTGAAGGAAATTGCGGCTTCACAAGGAAATACGGGTTTTGTTGTCTTTGTTGCTGTTGTGTATTGTTTTGTTGGTGTTGAAATGTTTGATTATTTTCATGTTTCACCCTATATCCCCGAAACGGTACAAGATAGAGACTTGCGGTTTACGGTATTCGATCCATCATAAAAAATTGGCCCAGGAATGTGAAATCAAAAAAAAATCTACTTTTCGAGTTTAGCAGATAATCCCCAATACTATCTTAAGTGGGACATCCTGTAGGTACATACAAGTATCAAATTGACCGAATGTTGGCCTTTAAATGGGACCTACACCAATTTTTAGCTGTATGCGAATTAATGCAGACCTAGCACTATTTTTTCGTCTACTTTGGCTGAATTATAATGTGATTTTACTAATATGCATATACTGGAGCTGGATGCCTACTGTAGTATAACATACCCAGGTTCGCTCAGTAAGATTGAACGATGAGAATTTTTTTTACCTTTTAAACAACAAATCTTCTGAGAAATGAAATGAAAAACAAATAGGACCCACGTTGTGGAAACTTACTCAATTTTACTTACTGGACATGCGCCCGACATAGCAAATATTTGGGAAATTTAAGGGAAGTTGTGATATGTAAAAGAAACGAAAAATTTGTGAAACGTCTCCTTTATTATCAAAGAAAAACGTACCGTTCTCGACTTGGAACTAACGAGGGGAAACAGCACGGAAACATCGAAACATACTGTGTAATTTTAATAATAATCGTGAGTCATTAATTCAATAAAAGTTGAAACTAGGTACCGCCCCTGTTCTTGTGCTAAAATTTTAATTACACACACTAAATTCAATCAACACTACCTATATTCCAAACTGAAGAGTTTTTGGTTAGTTAGCCAGTCTCCCAGCAGGTACTGAGGTCCAATACGGGATGCTACTCAGCTATAGTTGTTTTTGAGCCAATATCTCTAGATTGATTATTTCAATTTGTTAGGATATTCTCTCGTCAGGGTTGGAAAATGTTAGTAAATTCAACAAGGCCCAAATGCACGCTTTGAATACACAAAATCAAAATCTCAGCACAAAAAGACAGCACATAATTTCTTAGGTTTTAATTTACTCTTTATCTGTGTTGTTTACAGCATGAAACGATTTTGGTTAAATACATAAACAATGCCCATGTTATAAAAAATTGTTATAAGCAAACAAAAAAACATAAAAATTGGAAAAAACATAATACTTGCGTAAATTGAACTCTCAAAAACAAAATAATAATTATTTAACTGACCTGGTGATCGCTCCTTGACACACACACTAATAACAAATTGGATTGAACAATTAATTTTAATGCAAAATAGGAATGAAAATTGAATAATGAATAATTACAGACACGCGTTTAAAGGAACCAGTCTGTTCTCCAGTCTAGCGTCTAGTTGCCTATTCTCTTCTGTGTCCCGTTCGCAGTATGGGTCGAACGCGGTCCCCTAAATTTGATGGCGCGCTCTTCTTCTCAGGAATTCCACTGAGCAATACATGGTTGCAACATCTACTTTTATTCAGTAAACATTTTTTAAAAAATTTAAGATTTGAAGAAATAATATTTTAAATAGGTGGTTTTCCTCACTACGTGCTGCTTGCAATATTGCACCAATAAATACTTGGGCATTTTGAAGACCCAGTGCGTATACCTATTAATTGTTTAAGGTTAAACATGGAGAAAGACTTATAAAATTACTTAAAAAATCGACGCATTTCAGATGATACAATACAGATATTGGAAACGGAAAAGGTTAGTACCTTCTTAGTGCAAAACTGACATAATATGTAGGTATACCTATTCCTCACGATTAATAGTATATTAAGCACCAAGTTTAGTAAAGTAAGGTTTTACCAATTGGGTGTGTCCAGTTTTGTGTACGAGGGAGCGAAGCGAGCGAGGGCTCTAAGGCCTCACGAAATTGGTAAAACCCTTTGCTAACGTGTTGCCTATACTACTTTATTTTATCGCATTTTGTCTAATATTCTCACTTTTGACATGACATTGAAATAATTTTTGAAATGACATTCACAACAGACGGTGGCCAATTTAGGGTTAGTTTTTTTTTTGTTGGTTACCCAGAGACCTTTAAAAATTATAAGCGAAACGATAAAAAAAAAAACTGGTAATCGTTGCTATGTGGTAAAGTGTTACTATCTTGGTAAAATGGCACTTTACCACTCAATTTTGAATGCAGTTATGTATCACATTACTGTCAAAAAATGCGATAAATTGTTTTTTCTGCGATTGACAAGAAATGTCAGTATTTTTGACCAGTTGACAGGTCGCAAAACTCAATATTCTGGTATTTCAATTAAGTTTCAATAGTTGCTAAGGAATCAATGAATAACAATACCGGAAACACTTTTCCGGCATAGGCCGGGAAAGTGATTCTCGTACTGCTGAATAATTAGAACAAAAAAACAAACATTTAACAGATATTTAACCGATCGCAGAAAAAATAGTATGTGTATTTCGGTAGAAAATCACATTCTCGGCCTTAGGTGTTTGCCGGCCTCGGCTACGCCTCGCCCGTCAACTTACACGGTCGGCCGAGAATGTGTCACTTTTCCATCTAAATACACAATATACTATTATGTCCTTAGATGGATTGTGAAACCATATCAAAGACATCCATTGACATTTTAACAACCTACTCTCCCACATTGGGCGATAGCATTGCCGTGAAAGATTTCTGCACTAAGAAAATCCAAGGAGCTGAAAGAAGAATGGGACTAGTAAATCTCATTAGAAAGAAAATGAGCAAAAAACGTAGTCGTAGAACTTCTTCGACTAGCGATGAAGAAATGGAATTTTGCTCTGCCTCTTTAGAAAATAAAACCATTAAAAGTAAAGATAGCAGACAGGTGATAGTGGGATGGCTTTGCAGTCTAAACGGTAATCCACATAAGCAAGTTACACTAAAACAGTATGGTGGCACCCGAAAATTAGTAGTAAGCATAGACGGAAGATACAATGATATATTATTAGCGTGCAAGAGTTTTTTTTTCAAAAATCGTTCGTCATCAAGGTAGGAAAGAAAATTTTTCATTCGCCGTTTGGGACTTTCAACAAATCCCGCTGGGAGACTATACCGTCCCAAAAATGTACAAGATTACAGGACTAACAAGACTAAGATTTCATTTATACTCAATAGAGAAGATAACCCCTCTTTTAACGAATCCGCAACCTTCGTTAAACGTTGCTAGCAATCGTGTGCAGATTTTGAGCTCCGAATCCGAAAATGAGAACAGTTCCCCTATGTTAGGAAGAGGAGAACTTCATGGTATGTACCGCATGCTTCTACGTAGGTACAAAATATATCACTAGGTTCCGTAATAAAACTTTTAACAAAAATGTTTAAAGTTGACTAATTTAAATAGAAAAACTTCTAAAATCTAGCAGGTTCAGTTAACAACAGTGATTTTTTTTTTGTTGATTTTGATTTGACTATTTCACTAGAGTGTTTTACACTGGCAAAAAGTCATAAGAACGGCCGGTTTCCTACTGACAAAACTCCTACCTGTTCCTACCTGAAAAAAACCAACAGGATGGTTTTTCAGCGACAACATTTTCTGTCATTAGAGCATAGAAAAGTGGTTTATAAATTTTTAAATAGAACATTCACTGGATTCATCCCCTCCACTTTTTGTTTTAGTTCGTGACTACACCGTTGTGCGCCCATATCGCCGTTTCTCAACGTCCGCGTCCCTCTCATTTTTATTCTAATCTCTGACTTCACCGATGAGTTAGCTATCTTTGTTTAGTGGATAGAAAATGACAATGACCGACATAGAATCGTGGATATAAAAACCAGTCATAAAAACACAGGGGTACCATCGTCACCAAAAGTATCTGGGACACAAATAATGCATAATAATCTCCTGGACTAATTCTACTGTCATTCATTTCAATGCATTTAATTCATAGTTTGACAAATATTTGACAATAAAATTCATATAATAGGACAAGAGCTAATAGTCTGGGGGTCGAGGCCCTTTTTTCCAAATCATTAATAACAAGCTAGTTTTTTCAATGCAGCTTCATTTCACCGAGACGCCCAACTTTTTTCTCACGAAAATTGCGAAAACAGGTAGCTAACATACTGCGCAGGTGTAAAACATGTCGATTTGGTGATTATGAAAATTTAATTAATAACAGTTAGTTTTTTAGCTAAATGTTGAGATAATTTTATGAATAATAAGAAACAACATTTGTCCGACAAAATAAAGGGTTTGGTCTATGATGTCCCCCCCTCAAACATGTAGCAATTACGTTACATAAAAAATGATTAATAACCAGTTGATTTTTTTACTGTAGCTTAATAAATATAACTACAATTAAATGGTCACACTGTCCTACAAATAAAGTGGTAACTTTTTCCAGTCCTACACTCAAAAGTTGTCGACTTCACGGTAATATGTTTCTCATTAATAACTGTAGGTCACAAAAGCCACGTGATAGATTAACATATTTTCTACCGAAATTAATCAATGTCCTACAAGAAAGTAGGTAGTTATCGCTAGTCCGACAAAAAGTATGTAACCGTTGAAAAACTTATTCGTATAGAAGTTATATTAATATGAAGTATAGGCTTTATAATCATACGTAATGTTAACTACATAAGTGTGTTCTTTGTCTCTGTTACGATTTTCGCATTAGAAATGGTTATTCATGATTGAATATGTATACTTGAAATTTTATAAAGCTATCTTGAATCGAATATTGTATACCGGGTGTCCCACCGAAAACTGTCAATGGCTATATCTTGAGAACGGTAATCGATAGAAAAAAAAAAAAAAGAAAAACCCGTTTGGAAGTTTGGAAGGGGGAACCAAAATAAGGTACTTTTCAGCTCTCCCCAAATCACCCCTCCGGCTGTAGCCACCTCAACCTCAAAATCTTAAATGGCATTATAGGTCATGTGATACCTTGTTTGAAAGGTTTTTTAATTCTCTAAACGAATCTGCAAAAAAAAAATATCTAGAAACAAATTTAAATTGTCACAAAATGGCGCATGCTTCGAGTTACCAACTTTGCTCTCTTGAGGAGGGAAACACTATCAGGTACAGTGTAATAAAATCTTGATAATTTCTTCAAAAATATTCATGCTGTTATTCAATTTGTATAAAATCGATTTTAAATCACATTTACCTGTTTCACCGGATCAAATGAGGTTTTCATCAAAATGAGAGTCACATTCAAATCTGGATAATTTTTTTTCGCTGATTTATCAAGAGAATTAAAAGACCTTTGAAACAAGATATCACATGACCCATAGTGCCATGTAAGATTTTGAGGTTAGGGTAGCTACGGCCGGAGGGGTGCTTCAGGGAGACCTGAAAAGTACCTTGTTTTGGTTCCCCCTTCCAACCCTCCAAACGGGTTTTTAATAGTTTTTTTTTATCGATTACCGTTTTCAAGATATAGGCCATTGACAGTTTTCGGTAGGACACCCGGTATAAATACAATGTGTCCAAGATAAGGAAGGCCAGTATGGGGATCTGAGAAACGGTAAGAGATACGAGGTCGTATGTACATACAGGGGCTTACATTTCGAAACTTGCCACCCACGTTATCTGTGTAAAGAGACAGATTTCTGGAAATCGCCGGAACACGTCAACAAATTTGTTATTTGTTAAAAGGGGATGTCTTTTACGTAAAACTGGACTTTGCCCCTACCATCTGGGCCCTGGGGGTTGGGGGTTGAAGGGGGCGAAGTCCAATTTAACGTAAAAAACGTACCCCCTCAATAAATTTGTTGACGTGTTCCGGCGATTTCTATAAATCTGTCTCTTTACGCAGATAACGTGGGTAGCAAGTTTTGAAATGAAAGCTCTGTACATATTTACATATAATATTATTATGCATAAGGCTATTTTCGAAATTCTCGAATGTAGGGCTGAGACATCTTACCTCTTTAGGACAATGTGACCATTCAATTGTAGTTATATTTACCAAACTACAGTAAAAAAATCAACTGGTTATAAATCGTTTTTTATGAGCGAGTAATTGCTAAATTTTTGAGAAAGGGGAGACTGCAGACCAAACCCTTTATTTTGTGGCTCAAATCGAATTTAGAATTATTTATAAAATTATCTCATTATTTACCTGGAAAAATTAACTGTTAACTGTTAATAATTATATTTGCATAATCACCTAATCAACGTCTATTACATCTGCTCACTCTAGGAGCTACTACTTTTGCAACTTTTCGCAATAGAAAAGTTAGGCGTATTATTAATACGAAGATGCTCGAGAAGATTTAGTCGGTGATTGATGAATAAAGTATTACCGTGAAGTCGAGAACTTTTGAATGTAGGACTGGAGAAATGTACATTTTTATTTGTAGGACAGTGTAACCATTTAATTGTAGTAATATTTACTAAGCTACATTAAAAAAATCAACTGGTTATAAATCATTTTTTATGTAACGTATCTGCTACATGTTTGAGAAGGGGGACAGCCTAGATCAAACCATTTATTTTGCCGGAGAAATGTTGTTTCATATTATTTATAAAACTATCTCAACATTTAGCTACACAATTAACTGTTATTATTCACATTTGTATGATCACCAAATAGACATGTTTTTCACCTGCGCACTCTGTTAGCTACCTGGTTTTGGAATTTTCGTAAAAGAAAATTTGGGCGTCTTATCAAAATGAAGATGCTCACGAAGATTTAGCCGGTTATTGAGAAAAGTTAAATCGTGAAATCGACAACTTTTGAGTGTAGGACCGAAAATAGTTACCTGTTTATTTGTAGGACAGTTCGACCATTTAATTGTAATAATATTTACCAACCTACATTGAAAAAATCAACTTGTTATTAATCATTTTTCATGCAATGTAATTGCTACATGTTTGAGGGGGGGGGACATCATAGACCAAACCTTTTATTTTGTCGGACAAATGTTGTTTCAAATTATTCATAAAATTATCTCAACATTTAGCTAAAAAACTAACTGTTATTAATTACATTTTCATAATCATCAAATCGACATGTTTTACACCTGCGCAGTATGTTAGCTACCTGTTTTCGCAATTTTTGTGAGAAAAAAGTTGGGCGTCTCGGTGAAATGAAGCTGCATTGAAAAAACTAGCTTGTTATTAATGATTTGGAAAAAAGAGCCTCGGCTCCCGGACTATAATGTAATGCTGTCCCAGTTACTTTTGGTGACGATGGTACATTTAACATCATATTGCATACTTATGTCATCTGAATTAATTTGTTGAGTACATCGTCGTTGATTGTTTTGAATCCCAAGACTGTGAAAGGAAAGAAGTGATGAATGCATCACAATAAGCAGCCGGTTTACACCGCCGGTTGCAGAACCTAGAAATAGTGTCACTCTATGATGCTATATACAAGCTGGAGAAAATTATAAATAACTTGATCAAATATGACAGCCATATAACTGGAAAAGTGGACATTGTCAAAAAGCATATTGGAAAGTGTTTCAGTCATAGAGAAATATAATAGTAGTAAACTACGAGAGACGTTTGTTTAATGTAACAATCTGGAAGTGTGTTTGTGCACATACCCGTAGCGTATTTCGCATGGTGTGGCAGATTATTGAACTAATTACTTCGATCGTTTTTAACAACTCGGTTTAATTTGTCTTTGTCAGCAACTTGCCCGAAAATGTTCTATTTTTTTTTAACACATACAAAATACAAAATTGTCAAAATTTGACAAATTATTGAATCGTCTATGATTGAATCCGAAGACCATCAATCAAAAACTGAATGCTCATCGTCATAACTTAAAATTTCTTCTATAATTTATATTAGAGAAATGAGAAATTATTCTGTGATCATAAATATTAATTAATTAGACAAAATCGACACCAATAATAGTGTGTTTTCGAATTTGCGATGATGCGAGATGCAGTAAAAAGGTAAACACAAAGCTTATAATACAAACATTTTTAGTTACTGTAGGTATATTTATAAAATTGAAATAAAAAAATAAGTTTGTTTGAAGATATCTCAATTTTTGTATTGTTCAATTACCTCCTTGACCCCCTTAAGAAATCTCATTGCATCTAATTTGGATTTTTTAAAAATAAGTTCTGTTATCGTTCTATATAGTTGCTCGGTAAATTTTAGCAAGTTTTTTCAACAAATGTTTTGCTTTGCAATTAACTGTTTTGAGCGTTTACAGTACTTTTAATAAATCTTGAATAAAATCAAAGTTAATAATTTAATTATTCAAAAAAGCCGCCTTTTCACTGTCGGTAAAGAAGAAACCTGCATTCAAACAATGTTCACTCTTTTATTGCTGTTCGTAGCCACCAGAGCCGCTAACGTCGACATTGTGCCAGTTAAGGGTGGGTTCCGTTGCCAACCTTGGTTACGGTTACACGTTCCGTAATGTCTGGTTCCTGAAAAACCGGTCCATACGGAACGCGGTTGGTTATGTCAAACATGTCACCAAAGCAACCGGCGGCGATTCTGCGATTGAAAAAGCGTTCCGTATGAAACCGAATTTTTCAGCAACCACTTGTCAATCGTTGTCAACCGCTGTCAACCGACATTGTACCGACCGGTTAACCAGGTTAGACAACGGAACCCACCCTAATTACAGGGGAATGACTTCTCTCGTAGTTTACTACTATTATATTTCTCTATGGTTTCAGTCAGCTCATGAGTCAGATACGTCAGATCATCTATGAATAGATTATAGACTATTTTATTCATTAAGTGATTCTCACATAAATATATGAAAATGAAATGTATAAAATTTTAGTTTATGAAGTTTTGGAGCACTGCCTTATTTTGAAATAATTGAAATGTCAAACCTGTCATTTTAAACCGAGATTCAAGCGGCCCGCCAAATATTACTTCAATGACTACACCGCTATGACAGCACCGTCGGAAATTTCACTTGGCGACTAACTATAACAAAAGTGAGCGTTCTATATCGAGAATATAAATCACTTTTCTACGCGTTAAGCGGCGTTTCCACAAGCATAGTTTATTGGTGCCAGTACACGTGCCAGTTTGCTGGCGTAATAACAGTGGCGCCAGTATCTGTTTCCACTTGATATCAAAATTTTTTTAACTGGCGCAGTAGAAAAATGAAAAATGGCGTCAACTTTAATGTTGCTGTGAATATTTTGTTTCTAGAATTATTGCAGAAGACCCGAAAAAACAAGAAAAAGAAACATAAACACAAGATCTGGGTACAAAAATGGATTTCACGCAGAAAAGCTTTAGAAACATCAAATAATTTACTGTCTGAGTTAACGGATGGAGACCATGAGGCATTTCCAAAGCTTCTTATTTTACTTTCGGCAGCAGTGATATCAAAACCACTTAAGAATAAGAACACGAGAACTCGCACAATACGTCAACACTTATCCTTATAGCATCATCCCATTAATTCCTAGCTTTGTAACACAAAAGTTTGTGATTCCACAAACAGGGATGTTCTTCCATAAACTTTATAGGTTCAATTTTTTTAGATTTACCTGACGTTTTCATTACTTTTCTGGAACCGAATAGTGAAAACTTTTGTATTTTTTTTTGACAAACTGTCGCACATGGGAAACTGGCGCCAAAAAGTAGACCTCCATTCTACTTTACTGGCGCATGAATAAGTGGCGCAAGTTAACTGGCGCCAGCGGGGGGATTACGAAAACACGACTCGAAATGGACACTCGATACGGAAGTGAATACGCATCGATTGTGCTCGAAACGTCAGAGATGATTAGGTACAAGTTTCGTTTTGTGTTCGTGTGAGTTCGGAGATTTGTGACGCCTTTCGCTCAAATTTACCAAATTTTGTCAATTTTTTGACATTGACTTAATACTAATTCTAATTTTTTATTGTTGTGTTGTGGTTATTTGTGTTCTTTAAAGATTAATTTCGCAATTTCAAAGTGTTTAAAAATTTTTATAAAAGGAAAAAGTTAGTAATATGTTTACCATAATCAGAGTCATAAGGCGGCGAAGGCAAAATGATGCAAGAAGACGAGAAAATCGTGCATTAATTCATATGAGAAGAGAAATCAGAGAAAGTTATGATTCCTTTTTACATCCAGGGTCCTTATTCTTGAAACAGGGAGTAGCGTTCCCAGAAGAACGAGTGTTCCGTCTTTTTCAATGATATGCAAATGATAACGACATAAGTAGGTACAAAGACGGAACACTCGTTCTCTTGGGAACCCTGCTCCCCTGTTTCAAGAAAAAAGACCCAGAGGCAAGGTTTATTGAACTATTTAGACTTAGCAAAGTCTTGGAACCTTATTGACTTGGTACGACCTCATCTACAATTACCCACAGATTCTTTATTTTCTGTAAGCTGTTCCAGAGTTTCCTTTGAATGACTTTGCCGTTGGGCCCTGCAAATTGACCTCTAGCAAATAGAGAATGTTTATCTATAAAAGATAATAAAACCTGCAAATGGCGATCATTAATTTTAAGACAATTTTTTTCAGCGATTTTTCTGTTCAAAGTTCAAAATACTACAAAACGTCAAAACAAAATAAAGAATCAAACGAATTTTGGCCCCCAAAAATCCAACATAACTTAACTTTATTGGACTCGATTTCGTTTCGATAGCTTTTCGACAGACATCAACCAGTCGAGTGACTTTCGTCGAAATGCATTCGCATGGAGTGCGTTTGAAATCAAAATTTTGGTGTAACATGGCGGTTTCGGTTCGAATCGAGAGTTCGTAATCCGCCCCCAGGTAATTTTCCGAGTTTCCACGCGCCACATAAGTTACGTCAGTCGACTGGCGCCAATAAACTATGCATGTGGAAACGCCGCTCTAGAGTAAAAAACTATTAAGTTTGACAAGTGTCACCAAAAGAAAATAATTTTTTTCTCCAAACGTCAAAAAAACGTCACTTTGTTAACACCTGTCAAGATGTCAGAAATTTAATTTCTGTGCTGCTAGTCAAATCCAGCGGGTTAACCTCTGTCGAGGTGGTAGAAATTTAATTTCCATGCTGCTAGGCAACTGCAGCGGCAGTAGAAGTACTTTTAATGCCGCTGGAGCGGCAGCAAAAGTACTTTTAGTGCCGCTCGTACTTTTGCTGCCGCTCAACCATCCAGTTACCCCCGAGCTTATCCCATTCGTTTGGAGAAAAAATAGCGTGTTTCATACGGAGTAGAAGCACTTTTTGTGCTTCAGCAGTATTGCAAGCCTCACTACGTTCGTAAACCTACTGATTCAGCACAAAAAAATAAAGCTTCTACTCCTAATACAACAATATACTATTCCAGATGAAAATATGGCTTGTTTTTCTCGTGAAATAGTCCAGCCGATTACTACTCAAGAAAAAATTATGTAGGCAAAATTATTCTCTCGGTTTTATTCAAGTTTGTTGCTTCTTGGTAATTTCGCTCCTGAAATTTTTGACAAAATCACGAGCCGTAAGGCGAGTGGTTGTCATTCGCGAAATTACCAAGCAACAAACAAAACTAATTTTGTGGATTCATCAATTTTAATTTTAGGTGATTTCTGATCCAGAGAGTAAACATTAATTTTCTTCAACCAAGGCCAAATTCACCATCGAAAAAAACTGAATTTAATTCAGCTACTAGATACGTTAACACAACATTTATGGCCGTTTGCACCGTTATAAAATAAAACCGCGTTTAACTAATCTGTGTTTAAATTCAAACTAGGATTAAATTTTGATTCATGTACTATCAAATTATTTCACTCAGTTAAGTAAGCCGAGATTTTAAAAATAGTATATTGTTTTATTAGGAGTAAAAGTGATACTTTTTAAGCTACAAAAAGTGCTTTTCTCCGAATAAAACATGCGATTTTTTTCGCAAACGGTGTTCAAAGCGATGGAATCTAGGAAATTTCTGTGGCGTCACTTTTTTGTCCGGCTGTGAGCGTACAAAAAAGTACTTTTTGCAACTCGAAAACTGTTTTCTCGTTGCAAAAAATGCTATTTTCGTCACTCGTTAAACAATATACTATTTTTGTATGCTCACGGAACGCGCGGACAAAAAAGTAACCAAAAAAATGACGTCTGTGAAGTCAAAATTCAACATTAAGAATTGAGGTTAAAAAAGTCGTCATTTTTTGACGTTTGCGGAAAAAATACCTTTTGGCAACGTTGTAAAATTATTTGCAGCAAATTTCACGTTCAACATTTTTTTTTAAAGAATTTGAGGTTAAGGTGTGGATTTGGACTCTGGAGCTTTGTTTGTTTTGGTTCTGTTTCCAAGTTTGCAGTCTGTTTT
Source organism: Ceutorhynchus assimilis (assembly GCA_917834065.1). NCBI lineage: Eukaryota > Metazoa > Arthropoda > Insecta > Coleoptera > Curculionidae > Ceutorhynchus > Ceutorhynchus assimilis. The sequence continues at coordinate 10,628,283 of OU892284.1, read as the reverse complement.
GTCGTGTTCGTGTGTGGATCTATTAATTTTCGTCGGGAAAAACCGGGAAACAGGAATCATGGACCAGGAACAAAAAAAGAAAATTAGGGCTAGGTCATCCAATTTCACAAATGAAGAAAAAATTATAATTGCGAATATATGTGCCAATTATAAACATATAATTGAAAACCAAAAGACCGACCATATCACATCTAAGGAGAAAGCACAAGCTTGGCTAAATATTGCCAAAAAATTTAACTCAGCTTCGCCAGATGGTATCTATAGAGGGGCGGATTGTTTAAAACGCTTCTTTGAAAATAAAAAAAAAAGTTAGAAAAATAGCAGCTGAGGAGAAAAAAGAAATATTTCTTACTGGAGGTGGCATTCCTAAAATAATCAAAAAGGATCCATGTCATGATGTGGTGTTATCTATTATGAACACCAAATCAGTGTTTGGATTAGACAATGGAGGATTAGATAGGGATGGAATACGTCCAAAGGAATGTTTAGGAAACCAAATCACAGGTGCAGGTGATACTACTACTGATACCGTCATTGAATTTAAGCACATGGATCAAGAGATCGAAGATGATATGCAAATCAATCGAGAAATCAGTGATAATAATGTACAAGTAGCAGATGAAAATGAAATAATTTTCCAGATAGAGGAATGGGACCAAACAGCTTTAAACAGTACAAATCCAGAGAATAACATCAATGTATGTGAGTATGTCCAAGTGATCTTTGAGAGACATGGAAATAACCTACCTACTTCTATTTTTTGTTTTTAGAATATACCAAGTGCTAGCTGGAAAAACTATAAACCCAAAAATTTGTCTGGACCCATTACACCAGCATTAAAAAGAAAGCCAGAAATAAAAGGTACCTATGTAGCTTTTGAAAATGTGTGAAATAATTGTGATTGTTTTCTATAGGGGGTAGTACCGGGTGATTGTCTATAAAGTGGCGCAGTCGGTAGGATTCTTGAAAGGACTTTCTCATCGAAAAATCCTTCGGTCCTAATCGTTAATTCAAGAAACGAACCTTGAACCAGGAAACAAAAACTCTGTTAAACGGACAACGGACAACGGAAACCAGTGAAAACGGGTCAATTTTAATAAATCATAGTAATTATTCAAGTCAATTAGACTTAAACACTTCTTTACATTTAGAAAATTTATTCTCAAATATTTCCATAAGTGAGAGAATCGAAACGATGGCTCCACCACATTTCGAAACCAAACTACTCGAAATAGTGCCAAACTTCGATGGCAGCCCTTTAGAGTTAGCTTCATTTCTTGAAATAAGTCTAAAACTGATTTCGACTTATTGGAATAGTGAAGATCCTAATTATTGTGTGCAAAATCTCCCAATAATTTATGGAATAAAGAAAGGAAAATGGCTTATTGTTTGATTTAGATCAACTTAGACAATATGCTAACGAACCCCCATTGCAATTTCATAGAAAGAAAGAAAGAAAGAATTTGCTTTATTGTCAGAAAATTTTACAATTTTGTGGACAAAGCTGAAAAAATAAAAAACAAAACATACAAATGCAAAAGCACAGACAAAACCAAACACTTGAACAAATAGTTCATGGTCAAAATTTGATTAAAACTAACAAACAAACATCTAGGTCTAACTGCTTATACTGTGCGAGGAAGCATATTATAGGTACTAAAAAAACAAACAAACAATAACTTATAATAACCTATCATGATACAGGAACAAAAACAAAACCTGTGAGTAAGCTGCTCAAAATTTAGAATTAGGAAACCATAAACAACTCGCTTACTGTGTACAAGGCTCTCCTCAGTAAATACACCTTCAACGCCCTGCGAAATTCGAGAAAAGATGCAATGGACCTGATGTTAGGCGGTAGATGATTATGCATCTTTTTAGCATTATAAAGTATTGAACTTTTAACTAACTCTGAGCGCGGGATTGGCAGATAAAGATCCAACTCTGCGTTCCTCAGTGGATAATTGTGAGATGGCCTCTCTGAGACAGCTGATATTAAGTGCTTACGAATTAAGCAGACGGATTCGAAAATAAATAAAGATGGAAGAGTCAATATACTAGACTTGATAAAAAATTCCCGGCAGTGAGTTCTACTACCAAGTCCCAAAGAATAACGAAGAGCTCTCTTCTGCAGTCTAAAAATGCGTTCAAAATGAGACGCACAACACGTGCCCCAGAATGGAAGGGCGTAACGCAAATGCGACTCAAAAAGAGCATAATATACCATCCTGCAAGTTGCCGAGTTAAGCTCCCTGGAAACAGATCTCAGTGCAAAACAGGCCGAACTTAATTTCTTTGCTAAGGCGTCGATATGCAGGTCCGACTTTAGAGATTTATCAACAACAAGCCCCAGGAATTTCACGGAATCAACGGCCTCCATGGTATTGTTATCCAGTACTACAGATTGGAGCGAAGCTCTGTAAGATAAAACTTTGGTTTTAGAGAGGTTGAGGCACAGGAGATTTGAGTCACACCATGATTTGATGGTGATTAAGTCACTAGATACGGTTCTATGGAGTTCCGTAATATCCGGGTTGCTCCAAGTGAAACTAGTATCGTCTGCGAAGAGACAAACTTTGCCGCTAATATCCAAACTAGCAATGTCGTTAATAAATAGCAGGAACAAAATAGGGCCAAGAACTGAACCCTGAGGCACACCACATTCAATTGGTTTACAAGAGGACATGGTCGAGTCCACCCTCACAAGCTGACCTCTGTTACCAAGATAAGACTTAAACCATTTGAGAGCCATTCCTCTGAAACCGTAGAACTGTAATTTGTTAATTAAGATATTATGATTAACAACATACTAGAGTTATGCCTAATTTAAGTGCTTTACATAATTATATTGATACCCACAATAATTTTAATGATCCAACAAGTATTGTTAAAAAGAATTTTTATAATTTACACGCTTTAACAATATTTTTGGCAGGTTTAAAAGAACCACTAGGTTCAACGATCCGATCGATGAAACCAAAAGATCTAGCCGAAGCTAGACAGTACATCATTTCGGAAAGTAACATAAGACATTTACAAAAACCCCAAAATGAAAATTTTGCTAATAAAAATAAACATCAAAATCAACAGAAGCAGAATTTTCATCAAAATAACCTTCCACGTTTCAACAATTTTCAGCAAAATTACACGCCAGCACAAACGATTCAACCACCCGGAAAAACATTTCCGCGTGCCCCAATAAACGTTAATCCCAGACAGATACCAAAACAAAAAATTTTCACCAACCAACAAGTTTTTGGTTCACCCAAAAATGTTTGGAAACCAAACTCTCAAGCAGGCCAAAATTTACCAAAACCAGTACCAATGAGTGACATATCTAATTTGCAAAAACCAGTACCAATGAGTGGCATATCTCACGGTACCAATAGATTCAATAACCAATCCCAGAGTCAAAGACCGAAAAGATTAAATTAGAGAAAATCCCTTTGAACAAGCTACACGAACTTCAACTTCGGAGTTCGACAGAAGATTTTCTAGAATTTACCAAACTTCACCAAAATACATACCTACATGAATTGGCTTCCATGGATCCTAATCACCGCAATATTGATTTGCGGCATATATTTCCAATCAAGAACAACAAAATGAAGATTTCAAGAATCCTGCGAAAGCCTCCGGCTACTGAGACAATAGACGAAACACGAGTAATTCCACCCTCGAGTTCCTTCTAGGGATGGAGGAGTTATGTGTGCCATTCGTGGGAACATGCTGACCATTGCATCGCTGACATATGCAGTTTCCTGAGAACTGTGTAAGCTTGAAAACAGGATGCCCCATGCGAATAAACTTTTACCTTTTAGATTAGACATAGACTTTGAGTTGTTCACACGTATTTTTGCTTTTGTATTTTGAACTTTTAATTGAATTTTTAATTAAAGTTAGTTTTTTCAAAAACGGTTTCTTTATTACCAGAAACATAAAGAGCATGTGAAACGCCCTTTAGGGTAACCTCTGCAGGAACTGTCGGCTGTGCAAAGAAATTGTTGCAAATTATAGGTATGTTTCTGCAGAAATCACAAACCAGTCAGAGCGAATTTCATTGGTTGAAAACAGTCAGAAAACTAGTTTCAACCAATGAAATTCACTCTGACTGGTTTGTGATTTGTGCAGAAACAGACCTTATAAAAGTCAATAACTAGAACCCATTCTTTTTTTTTTAAATAAGGTTGCAATATAATTGTTTTTTTTTTGCAGTTGTTAAATTAAATTTTACTTATATTTCACTTATGCCCGTATTACATCTGTGTATTTTTCCGGGTATTTATTCATGTAGTTCAGAGTGACAATCGAAAAACTTCAAATGCAACATAAATCAGCATTATGGAACACAAAATAATGTTGGCACCCTGAACTACATGAATAAATACACGGAAAAATACACAAATGTAATACGAGCATTAGATAGGTACACATAATGATTATTTCATTATAATAATTCTACTAAACCTATGCCTATAACACATTTGTCGGTACTGTAATATAATAAATGAGGTTCCATTTTTTTTTTTGTCAAAAATAGAATCCTAAGTTTTCCTAATACGACATTCTACATCAGCTTTTTCCTTAATCAAATGTCCCGCATTCGGATTCGAGAGTTAAGTAAAGTGTAAAATCCGAAATTTTATTGGCAATTTAAAAATCGTATCAAAGTAGAGGACGGCCGTCTTTTCCTGTATAACTTTTACTTTGCATCCAGAATTTTACTCTGAACATGGCCGCAATATGCATGTAGCTGGTGTTCCAGATAAAATTTTATAAATAATTCCATCTAGTAGGTACTTATATAAAAAAAAAACTATCCTATATTTTTGGCATTGGTATTCATTATGTGGTGTATAGACTATTTTTATTGCAAAAAAAAGTTATGTTAGACCAGACCACATTTTTATCATTGGCTTATAAATAAACAAAAATAATTAAAATAATATAAGTATATTTTAAATAAGTCAAGTACCTATTTAAAAGTTTGTAGCTATTAGTTAGTGGAAAATGAATAGGTCACAATCTAACTTTAACTTAACAGATTTAAATAACACTGAACATTACCAGTCTGTCACCAGTAAATCAAAAGGGTAAGTGTGACAATAGTGTAATAATCTTATGTATTGTTATAAGATTACAATTTATTGCAATTTTGATGGCCGATTGATTCACACGTTAGTTTATTTTATGAACCGGCATAGTTGATATAAATAGCGAAGAAAGTGCGCCCAAGATAATCGATCCGATGAATCTGCATCCACTCGAAAATCACGTTATAAATACGTTCGATGCAATTTCGATCGGATTCACCAGTGTTTATAACGTGATTTTCAAGTGGATGCAGTTCTATCGGATCGACTCGAACGCATCAAAACGCTACGTAATAAACGTAGTCAATGATAACTTAATGCCGGAATAAATGCACCTGCTTTTATTTAAAATATGTAAACTTTGTTTCATGAGGGTTCATACTTTTGACAAAATTTGCCTTCCTTTTTCAATAAATAGAAATTGACTGAAACAAATCAATGACGTCAAAAACGTTCGTCGGTTATTAAGCCAGAAGTCATTCATTTTAATTTGTCAAAAAAATTGAATGTGTCATATGAATTAATCTACCACAACCCTTTTTTTTTCCAAGTTATGACGTGTTCGATAACAAAAGTATGAACCCTCAAGAAACAAACCTTATTTATTCTATGCGGGATTATACAGAATGCATATCAGAGTTAGGAAGAAGAGAAAACTATTTATTTATAAGATAGCAGGTACAGTAGTTGATAAAATAATAGAATGTGTTTTGGGTTTCAAAGCACCTAAATCGACGAAAACAAAATTGATGCTTGAAAGCACGAATAGTCCACTATACAAACTATGGCCCTACAATGGTATTATGTTGTATAAATAGCATTTAGGAGTGAAGTATGCTCTGGCAGCATTGAACCATATAACACAACTTTTGGGCAATATTCATAGAAATTTAAATCTGAAAACGCCATGTCTGAAGCTGCGTTAGTTATGAAGTTACAAGAGAAAGACCGATAGTCCGACAGACGTTTGTTTTATTTATTTTTTTCGATTTAGGTTTTTGTCGACCCAAACGTCATATTTTTGACAAAATTAAAAATAGTGAAAATTTTACGATTTTAATAATAGTCCCCTCGATTAAAAAATAATGTCTGTTGGTCTATTCGTCGCCCTAGTTGTGAATGGTCGTAATCCACAAAATGTTCATTCATGAGTTGTGACTGTTAACCTCTCTGTTAACATACTTAAAAATGTTTAAATTTCATGTTGATGAATAGATCTAAGCCACTGATCAATATTTGACCTTGTTATAGTATATTTGCTAATTAAAAAGAATGTTTTCACAAAAAACAAAAATTTTATATGCAGTTTACTCACAATTTACCTTGAGTGGATTACGACCATTCACAACTAGGGCGACGTATTGATCTGTTGGTCTGTCTGTCTCAAATTTGGAATTTAATGCGAGCGGAACGTATTCTGAATCGCCTTTTATTAATCGAAAAATCTTATGTAAGGTTCATTTCACGAAGGTTTGTATCTACTTATGACATCTATGATGTCATAACTTGGAAAAAAATGTTTGTCGTAGATTAGTTCATATATTTTTATTTTTATTCATGCTTATTTTGACACAATTTTTCTGACAAATTTATTGAATGGCTTCAGGTTTTAAGAACCGACGAACGTTTTGACGTCATTAATATGTTTCAGTCAATTTTCATTTGTTGAAAAAGGAAGGCAAAAGTACAAACCCTCGTGAAACAAAGTACATAATATACTCTACTAGGGGAAAAGAGAACACCTAGTATATTTTCTTGTTTAAATCCAAAAGTGCGAGTCTAGATTCACCACCTCCACTACCTGTGAAAAAGCCACCGTCACATCAATCGTCTGTAGTTTTGTATAGATACGGCGAGGAAGGTGTTACGTTTGGAAAAAGGCGATTTGAACCAACTCCACCTCAAACCACCAACTCCAAAAATCCGGATTTATTGAAGAGAGAAGGTTTTTATCTAATTAAGTGTCGGTTTATTCACCTTCTGATAAACTGTCAGGTATGCAAACGGAATCTGTAACCCCATTGGTCGGCCAGTTTTCTACCAACCAAAAGAATTATAGAGCGATAGATTTATCTTGCAGATAGTTACCAGCAAGTTTATCTGAAGAGGAATAATCGGGCCTAAGTCTCGTAATTTAATAATCCTTTGTGTTTTAGCTCTGGATAAGAATCAAAATATGAACGTTCGTCAAAATGACGATCATGCAGCGGAAAACCGTAATTCCAGCTATTCTATCTGCTATTGGTTTTCTCTTATTATAATGTATCTTTTAATATGCATTGCTATGGCTATTTTGGTACTGCATGTGTTTCGACCAAGAGCTCTGATAGGAATTGGGATTAGTTTCGAACATAACACGGTAAGAACGTAATGTTACAAAGGCGGATCAAGTAAAAATTGACTTTTTATATTCTTCGGATCCTGTCAAAGTGTGAATGTTTTGCGTAGTGATGCCGCAAGACGAGACGAGACGAGAATCCGCTCTCTCGTCTTGTCTCGAAGGTTCGAGAGAAAATGAGTCTCTCGTCTCAACGAGAGACCCTCGATTCGAGACGAGAGAGCTCTTCTCTCGTCTCGTCTCGTTTTCTCTCGTCTCTCGTGAGTTTTAATGCATAGTAAGTTAATTTCGTCTCCGAGGTCAAGAAAATGCAGATAATGTATTCTTGCTCATGTATAAAAATGTGATATTACCCATAATACCCAAAGGCTCTGGAAAATATTGAAATTTTCCAGTGGTGTGGACATTCACGTACTTTTTTATTTCAACATAGGGTTCGGAACGCCACTGGAATAATCAAGCCTATTTTAAGGAAAAATTAGTTTCAATAATATCGACAATTTTGTTTTTGCGATATAGTAGTACCTATATTATATAATAAGAATATGTTATTATTCGTGGGGATGACGCCAGTTATTAAAAGAAAAAAGACTCTTTTATCTATTGAAAGCTTTCGCATGAGTACTTATTCAATAGAGATTTTATTAAGATTGTATAACAGTGTAGAAAAAAAGTAGACAGATTTTAATAGTATATTGTGTATTTAGGTGGAAAAGTAACACATTCTCGGCCGACGGTGTAAGTTGCCGGCCTCGGCTACGCCTCGCCCGTCAACTTACACCGTCGGCCGAGAATGTGCTTTTCCACCGAAATACACACACTATTTTTTCTGCGATCGGTTAAATACCTGTTAAATGTTTGTCTTTAAGTTCCAATTATTCAGCAATACGAGAATCACTTTCCCGGCCTAGGCCGGAAAAGTGTTTCCCGTATTGTTATTCATTGATTCCTTAGCAACTATTGAAACATAATTGAAATACCAGAATATTGAGTTTTGCGAACTGTCAACCGGTCAAAAATGCTGACATTTCTTGTCAATCGCAGAATAGTTATTTTCCTAACAAGTGCGCAAAGTGTTACTTTTCCGCACGCAAACACAGTTATACGAACGACGCGAAGCGGAGTTCGGATACGTGTTTGCGTGCGGAAAAGACATTTTGCGCACGTGTTAGGAACAAAATTTTTCCTGCGAGCTTCATATCAGGTAGGTAATAACAAAAATTTAAAAAAAAAACGATAATTTGTTTAATTATTTTTAATTAACTTGAAGGGAACCTATGCATTTATCAAAAAATTACATAACAAAAAAAAATAACAGAAAATCCTCATCAGAGCTGTTCATCTTAAAGCGTTTAAATTTGATGAGAAAGTTTGTAGATTTTTGCATATAAATAGAGAACAAATCTGACAATGTGTCAAAGTTAATTTATATTTGGTGTTTGTATAGATGTTGGCTGATATAGAAACAGAGGAAAAATTTGTCATCATGTGTCAAAGTCGACAGGTGCACTTATTGTTGCTTGACAATTATAATTACTTTTCGGCACTCAGTGCGGATAAGGCCTGTATCCGCACTGAGTGCGGAAAAGTGTAACTTTGAGCCCGGAAATGCGTGCGGAAAAGTACTACTTTGCGCACGCTCGTAGGAAAAATTTTTTTTTTATTAAACCTAGACAATATATCAGAACAAATATAAGGTTTAAGAGGTTTAAGGAAAGGTTAAAATGATGAAAGATAGATGGTATATTTGAATTTAGTCGGAACATTTGAGTATTTAATGGATCTGAGTATCGTTATTATTTCGATTTTTTAAATCTATATGTAATAATATAGTAAAAGTAAATAGTAAATGTAACGATACTCAGATACTATATAAACTTTTCTTTCCCTCATCGCAGCACTATTTTCTTGCTAATGTTCCTTCACATCAAGCCATATTTGATCCGCCTTAGTAAGAAACACTCTTATCCAGGGATGTGCCGTAGACTATGAAATCTACTTTACGCGGTTTGTCTACTCGTTGTCTACGTATTGTTTACATCCACTTTTTTCCATGTAGACTATGTAAACTATGTAGACAATGTAGACAACAGAAAATTTGAAATATGAGTAATTTTTTTGAAAGTTTACATTGCATTAAATATATATTGTATCAAATTAGACATTTTATCTGCAGTTTAATTAACTTTACAAAGCAAAAAACAAAACAAAGCAAAAACAGAAACATAACCTTAAAGGCCTGCCAACTGTCAAAAATTGTATACTTTACGCGGTGTCTACATATTTTACACGTTGTCGACATAGATTACATAGTTTACATTGTCTACGCGTTGTTTACACCAGACGTAGACAATCATTGTTTACGCGTAGATGCCCATCCCTGCTCTTATCTTATCAATTATGAAGAGAGTTTTCTTGTGAAGTTATATTATTTTCCAACGTTTTCCCATACAACATATTTTGTGTATTCGTTTGTTTTGTCATTCCAAATTTGTTGTTTTAGTCGACTTTTACAAATATTGATTATTCAAAATTTCATTTTAGACACCTGAAATGACAAAAATGAGCGATTACACGATGAACCAAATGAAAATACTAGAAGTACTAAGAGTCGTTGAAATTTTGCAGAACAAAATGTGCTTTGTAAGGAAATTGTACAAAAACGATATGTATACCAAAACTTGCGACGATTTCATTACTTTCAGTATTTTTCTTGACCTGGCATGCCTAAATAACTTTACTTGCACGATAGAAAATAATCTTTGAACTGAATGCATTTTTTTAGGTAAAGGGTAATTATTCAAAAGCTTTATTGTACATTTTTAGTTGAATTAATCAATTTTAAAAATAAAGTAAATAATTGCTAAAAATTCATTTTAGGTCATCGAATTTCGAAACAGAGTAAAAACACACGAAAGAATAGTGCATCAAGTGAAAATATTGGACAATCTGCTAACTCAGTTTTGTGAAACGCATGATGCTGCAAATGACATTGACTACAAAAAAAATTGTATTTTACTACACAAATCAATGATTTGATATCAATATTTTTAAAAATTTAGTTATTTTATTATCGAATATAGGCATCCTTTCCAAAGTACGTTTTATTGCACTGTTTAATTTATTAGGCGATCTTTTTCAAATTTCAGTGGTGATGCCTCAAATGGGAAACTTTCCTTCTTTTACATACATTTTCTGAGAAAACATAAATTATATTTTCGATTCAGAAACTTGAATTTTTAAAAAACTTTTATTTTATTAATTAAAATACAATAGTGACAAAGGAAAATATGTGGATCAAATTGCTACAGGGAATGCCTGAAAACAAATGAACGCTCCGTGAGGGAATGCGCTGGCTTAAATAAGAAATATCTGCTGATGCAGCATTTTACATAGGCGGAATGGTGGTACTACCAGTGCAGTACCGCTGATTAAGCAAATTTACATTATTATATGTTTTGACATAGGCGTACGCTTATAATTATCATAGGAAAGGAGAATTATTAGTATAAAGATAACATAGGGTCTTAAAATATAAGTCCTCCCTCCTTAAGTGGTTGCAAATTGGGATTGACTAACAATGTTGGGCAATTCAATCTGCACCTCAGTTTTAGATTTACTACATTTTCCTCTAAAATATAGAATAAGAATAATGGTTATGCAAATAGAACTTAATACTATGATTATAATATAGGTTGACACATTATTGGTTTTAAAATCTAACACTTTTAATGGTTCAGTCTTTAATTTGTCTGCTTCTTTAATCGCTGATTGAAGAGCTTCGTCATCGACTGCTTTTAGTCCTGCAGTTGTGGTATTCTCTAGAAGTTCAGGAATGTCGATGATGGGTAGTTCTAGTTCTAGGTTGAAGTTCTCATGCGTGTCTTCCAAAAATGTTCGATTATTAATTGTTATTGAACATTTTAGTTTAGAAATTACGATTGGACTTAACACTAATTGTATAATTTGGGATGGGTATAGGATATAATTTATACAATATATAAAAGGTTTAGGAATAATTATTGGTGAGAATATAGTAAAAATAATTAATTCCTTTTGAATAATTACATGAGAGGACATTGTCGCATAGTATTTAATTACGTTATCGAAGGGTATTTGTTCTCTGACGGGTATATTTTTTTTTTTTAAATAAAATGTAATTCATTATGCTGCAGAATCGTATAGTGCATTATGCCTATGCGTGCAAAACTGATAGCGTTTTGTATGTGGCTAATTATCTCGCGTAGTTTACTACTGTGCATGTTAATATTTTCTAAAATTAGATTCATCATTAAGATAGTTTGAATATTATGATTATCCATCGAAATATTTCTTATCTTGTCTGAGATTATTATCTGATTATTTTCGATAGTAGAAAATTGATCATGAAATGTTTTCGTTACTTGTTTAAGTACGTGTGTTTAATCTTTTAGATTTTTATCGATAGTTTGCTAATTCTTATTTAATGTTTGAATGTAAGAATTATATCTATCGCCGTCATTTGCGTCTAATGTACCATACAGCCATTTTTGTGCGGTACCAATAAAATTGAATACTCCACGTTTAAGTCGATCGTGTGAAAATTGTTTTACAAATTTCTTTAATGTATTGATACGTGATTGACTATAGTTTCAATATTTACTTTTAATAAAGTAACAATTTCGTCTTTATTAGACCATTTGGGTAAATTTAAAGTATTATTTAAATTCTTTAAAGTTATTTCGAGAGTTTTAATACTATTTCCAACAAGGGTAGTATTGATGTGAATACATGCAGTGTTGTGTTGTGTTGTGATGTAAGTGGTTCCTATATAAATCAGTAAAATAGGATTTCTTAATGCAGTTAATGTGTAGGCGTTACTGAAAATTCCTATGAGGAGGACGATGACAGCTGCCGGAAACATTTTGGTTTTTCTGAAACAAAATGTTGTCGCTTTACCATTTGTTTACTAAATCTGACTTGTGTTTTAGCACCATAACGAGGACTAATTTTATTTCTGTCAAATTGCTTAATAAAAATAGGATCTTTTAATTCATGTTGCTTATTGATTTTCTCTAAATTTTGTGTTTGTTTTGATATTAATTTGTCATGAATTACATTATTTAGAGTTTCTAATGATTCGGCAAAATTATTAATATAATCTGTGGTTATCTCATTTTGTGCATTTTCAATAGGTATTGAATAATTTAAATCGCCTTTAATTATTTGAAAAGGTGTATAACCTGTAACACTATGTATGCTGTTATTATAATTCAAGATTGCAATTATTATTAAATCATTAATGTTTTTATTAAGGCTTTGTAATTTCAAACTTGTTAGATTTTCTCTCAGGGTAGAATGTAGTCTTTCTACTTGACTATTAGAATTAGGGTTTCGAGGTGTCGTATAATGGAATTCGATTTTATGTAAAGTACATAAATCTGTTACAATTGCATTTTTAAATTCAGTTCTGTTATCGGAAGTAATTCTTTGTGGAATTCCATGGTCACTGAAATATCTTATTAATTGTGATGCAATCTCAACTGAAGATTTGCTCATAATTGGGATAGCTTGTGTAAACTTCGAAAAGCTGTCAATAATTGTTAGGAATTTTTGATTCGAAACTACGTATATATCAATATAAAGGTGTTCAAAGGGTTTTGAACCGATTGGAGTTGGTTTGAATATTATTTTATAGGGTTGCCTTTCATATTTTATCTTATTACAAATTTCGCATGTTTTGACATATGCTTGTACGTCTTTTTCTAGATTAGGCCAATAATATCGGTTCTTTAAAGATGAAACCTTTTCTGTAACTCCGCGATGAGATGTTTTAATCGCATGGTATAGTTTAATTTTCTCTTGCTGTTCATCAGTTTCTGTTATGTCTTCGACAAAGAAATTGAAAATACATAACTTGAACGAGTTCGAATTGAATGATGTACTTAGAAGTCTAAGTATAATAGGTTCTAACGTTTTGTTGTGGAAATACATACAATACGTATTTGGTGGAAGATATTCCTTTATTAATTTAATAATTTGTTCCTCTACTCTAATGGGTCATTAGGTGAGAAAAATGTTATTCTGGTTTTGTTAGGAAGTGGAATAATACTTTCTTTGCGAATAACATTATTGTTAGAGTATCTAAAAATTATTTGGTTAGCAAAAAGATTAACATGGTTTTTGGTATAAGGGGCTCCTAGAATAGGGTTTTCAAGAGAAATGTGAATAGTCTGATTGTCTTCAATTACTTCATTATCTTCTCGCATTAAGTCTTTTTCAATTATAATTAAGGTACCTGACCCAAATAAGGCCGTGTACCTAATAAGGCCAATGCCCTTTATTGCTTTATATTGAATCCCATTTTCAAAAATTAAAATATTGTTGAAAAAGAAATCTATAATGCAAATCAAAAATTATTGCGAGGGTTCCTAGCAACTACTTATATGTCGAAAAATTGTCAACTACATATTTCACGTGTCACGTTTTAACTTTAAGACTGGAACCTAATTAGTTTATACAGGTGTATCACTCCGATTGTAATTTTTTACCGGATATATATATATATATATATATATATATATATATATATATATTGAGAAAGCTACAGAGTAAGTACAGAATAATATCTTTGTTAGATGTCTAGTTAGAGACTTTTTTTTATCAATGTAACATGTTCCTAATAAGGCCATACGAAAAATGTTCAATTGACCTCACATCACAGTGTTTTTTCTTGGAAAAATGTGTCATATTATTACTTCACTGATTGTTTTTAGATTGCTTGGAGTACGGGCTTTTTGGACTGAAGCAACATATCGTAGGAGATTATTTTCAAAAGCTTTTACATGGACGAAAAAGGATGCCGTTTGACGCTTCACCACTAGCAAAAAGTCCCCACAAAGAAAGGTGTGAACCGGGTGCATATGATTGCACCAGAGCACGCGGAAAACGTAACGGTGGTTGCTTTGGGACAAGCTATTCCTCCTATGATACTTTTCAAGGTAGTACGCCAAAAACCTGAATGGATTGATTCTATGCCTCCAGGAACAGTCATTGAAATGACAGCTAAAGGAGGCATGATCACCGCTACTTCCATCAAATGGGTAGAACATTTTTCTAAGTTTGAACCACCTGGGCGAAGTTTGCTACTGTTCGATGGAGCAGCCTCCCATTTAGATGCTAGTATTGTTGAGGCTGCTGATGCTGTTGGAGTAACTTTGTTATGCTTTTCAAGACATACCATCCATGGATTTCAACCTATTGATAAATCTGTATTTCGCTCATTCGAATTATTTTGGGACCAAGAGGTCATAAATTACTGGATGGGTGAATCCGAACGAAAAATCACAAAAGGAAAATTAGGATACAGTTAAAGCAAAATTTGGCCGAAGGCAATGTCACCAGAAAATGTATTGTCTGGATTCCTAGCAACAGGGTTATACCCCTCTTACCCAGATGTGATTGAAAAGGCTGCGTTCGCACCTAATTTATTGACAGAAACAGAAACACGTCAGCTAAAACCAGAAGGAGAAGAGGATAATCAAAACAGTATTAATACAGTGGATGACTCCGAATGGTCAGATTCCGACGATCTACCGCTCTCGATGTTGAGACAAAGAGAAAATCCTGGGCTGAATAAGAAACCTGCTGATTATCAACAAGTTAATAATCCACATTTGCCATCAAAACCATCATGCTCACACTGGTCTGATAATCCTCCTTCTCCTAGTGACTCAGCCAATTCTTCCAGTTTCTCGAAACAACTTCCAATCCCTGAAATTAAAATCCAGATAAGCCCAGACGTAAAGTATTGAACTCATCTGCTTAAGTTGTTACAAAGGAT
The DNA here is from genome assembly GCA_917834065.1 of Ceutorhynchus assimilis. Classification (NCBI taxonomy): domain Eukaryota; kingdom Metazoa; phylum Arthropoda; class Insecta; order Coleoptera; family Curculionidae; genus Ceutorhynchus; species Ceutorhynchus assimilis. Next base: position 10,613,030 of record OU892284.1, on the reverse strand, counting down.
TTATTCAAAACGAATTTGTCAACCACAATCTCCAAAAAATAAAAACGAAGCTAACGAATCATAAAACTTTAAGTTCTTTTTTTTTGTATTATGTTCTTATCAAATAAGTTTTAAAAGAATTCTATTTTGAAATTTTTTAATGGTGGCCTTATTAGGAGCATAGTGATCCCAATAAGGCCAATGGTAAGCGTCTTTGTTTTACGCAAAAACCACCACTTATATAGAAAAATTACGCAAATGAATATGTTCTAGCAGCGTCATCAATCGTTTAAATTCATTTTCTCTATTGTCGTGATGAAAATTTAAAATGTCTCTCTCAACCGAATAAAACTTAGGTCCGCACAAACAAATTTCAGAGGCAGCGTCGAAATGGAAAACTACTGGTTTTTCCATCTCATCTAAGCGTTCCGCACGCAAAGCCCTTCTCAACTCTGCCCTACGCTGAGCAAAAGTACCGGTGATCGGTAGACCACGAATAGTTAGTTCATACTTGAGCTCTTCAATTCCCAATAAATTGATATCCATTACAACCAGCAAATATCCAACAGAACCAAGAGAAAAAAATATATGATGAGTTTCACTCTCTTCGTACGTCGAAACCCGACCACAACCAAAAAAAAAACAACAAAAAAAAAAAAATAGAACAAACCTCACTCAAAACAAATGCAGTAAATGATGATGCAGACCAGCGATATAAAAAAATAACAAAATAAAGAAAATGTAAAATAAAGTCGCAACCTGAACTTTACGAAGCCTTCAAAATAAAAAAATAATAAAATCTCAAACACCACCCTTCCTTAGGTACTTTAATTTTGAACTAATATCTCCGGAACACAAAAAGGAAATTTTATTAACCGGAAAATTTTCTCAAAACGCAAAATAATAATTTACACTATACTAAAAAAAAATATTCCTAAAAGCTATAACCCTTCCTGTTTTAATTAACTAAAAATTAAATAATTAATCTTGTAAGGACAAGAAGAGAACATTAAACAATAACCGCAATCCCTATTTATTTATTTATCGGAAAGCTACCAATAAGTTTATTTTAATGTTTTTTCTCAATCGTCAAAATTCAATAATTATTATAGACCCAAATTATCAAAATCATCAAATCACTGACGTTCCTTAAAATTTATTTGAATCATAAATCAAATTTATTTTTTTGAAAAAATTATAAATAAGTCAGTTTTTCGGATCCACTAAAATATCAAAATAGTCACTGAATGTAATAAGTAATAAATTATTCATGGCAATATTTTCCAATAAAATTTGTTTAATAACGCCAAAACCAAAACAAAAATAACTGGTTTTCATTCATTAAATTAACAAACTCGGAACCCTAGAAAAAAAATTGTCTACAAACCAAAAAAAAAAAAATATAATAATATCATCCATGTAGACTAGACATATTTTGTTTTGTAAACCTATTAGTACGTTGTCCATAACTCTTTGAAATGTGGCAGGGGCATTTTTTAAACCAAAGAGCATACGGTTAAATTCGTAAGGTCCATTTTCTACATTGAAAGCTGTTTTGCTTATCGAGTTTGGATACATTTCAACTTGGTGGAATCCAGAAGCTAAGTCTAGAGTAGTAAAATAATTACTTCTTCCAAGTCTGTCAAGAATTTCTGTTATATTTGGTAATGGGTATCGATCGTCTATCGTTTTTTCATTGATTTTTCTATAATCTACGACCATTCGCCATTTCTTTATGCCTGAAGCATCTAACTTTTTAGGTACAATTCAGACAGGGGATGACCAGGGACTACATGATGGTCGAATAATGTGATCTTCTAACATTTTCTGGATTTGTTTATTCACTTCTTGTTTATGAATATGTGGGTATCTATACGTCTTTGTGTGAACTGGGATTTCGTCTTTGGTCTTAATTTCGTGTTTAACTTGATTTGTGGATGATAGTTTATCATTTGATTTGTGAAAGACTTTAGGAAAGGAATTTACAAGTTTTTGTAAAGCTTTAACTTCTTCTGAGATTAAATGATCAGTTCTTAAAAGGTTTAAGGACGTTTTTTTATAGGGTTTGTCTTTATAATCATTAGTGTTTTGGATAATTATCTATTCTGCGTTAAACAATTGATAATTCTCTTCTTCAAAAGGTTCACATATTTCTTGAATATCATCAATGTGACAATCTAATTCGAGAATTTTGTCTTTTAAATTATAAACATCAAGTGGTATTTTATCATTTTTAATTGTATTAATATTTGAGGGAATATAATAATTTTCATCTTCTACAATGTCAGTTATTATTTTAGTTCCGTCTGGAATTCTTGTCAGAAATTCACATTTTTGAACTGTGTTAAGGGGAATTTCGATAGTTTGATTTTCAAAGTCACTTCTAAATTGAAATGGTATACATGTGTTTGATTATTTACAAGACACATATTTTCAAAATCGATATTTAATTTGTTATCATATAGAGCTTTGATTCCTATAATTCCATCGAAATAGTCATGAAATGAATACATGAGCATTTCTACGTCATTTATGTCATATTCATGTAAAATTGGAATTTTAAGTTTTTCTTTAATTATTGTGGTTGTTACCGTACATGTGGATAGTTTAGATTTTGTATTAGTTATGTACTGATTTAGAGTATTTTTCAGCTATGGAAGGTCTTATTAGTGACGCAGGACTTCCCGTATCAATAATAATTTACAAGGTGGAAATTGAATGTCTATAAAAGGTAATTGATTAATTTGGAATTCATTTAAAGTTAATGCTGATCCGAGGCTTTCAAATAAAAATTTTCAGTTGTTCAATAGGATTTTCAAAATCTTGATATTTAAATTCACTTTGATTTTCTTGGTTTTCACCAGAGGAAAGGTCAATTTCTTCTTCAAAATTTTCATTTTCTGAAAAATCTTGTTCAACTGGAATTAATTGTAAAATATTATTTTCTTCCTTAATAGGGAATTTTCATATTTCTCAAATTATCTTTTTTAAGATACTTCTAGTGATCAGTTATCACATAGTTTTCTATTTTTCCATTTTAATTTATACTTTCTACGAAAAAAAAATTATTGAAATTCAAATCAAAAACTTTGGCGCGAAAACACGAAATCTCAATATGACAGCACTTGTGACGTTAAGATTTTGTAAACAACAAATACGCAGCAAACAAACTCCTGCTGACGCAGTGCTATTTTTGTGTTATTCAAGTGTGTTAAAGTTTGCTTTTTGTGAAAATTGTCGCAGTGGATGAAGAATATTGTAAAGGACTGCTTGTTAAATTTTTTTTACTTGCAAATTTTATATTGACAGATTTGTTTACAGAATCGTGACGTCAAAAAAGGTAGCCATCATGGAAGCATTGTTTTGGCGGGAAATTTTTTATTTCGAATTTAGTATTACTTTTTGTGTAACAAGGACAATAACAGTTAAATAAATACTGGTCATATAAATATTGTGCATCATAAACTATCGATTTAGAACAAATTTGGAAAATTTGAGTTCACTTGCAAGTTCCCTATTGTGTATTGAACAGGTCTTTTTTTGGAAATTTTGTTTAAATGCGTGAGTTCGAGGTTGCACTGAAACTCCGGACATAGGTGTCGGTTTTGGAAATTGTTGGTTTGTATTTTTCCTAAACACATTGGATTGTTTATTATAGTTTTTTCCAAAAGTGTGTGAACTATTTAGTTGGGAATTTCTGTTGATAATTTGCTCTTGGGTATTGTGATTGTTGAAATTGTGATTGTTGAAATTGTTTCTGTGGAAACTGTGTTTGCACAAATTGTCTTTGAAGGAATTGTGTAAACGTTTGTGTTTTCTGTTTTGAATTAGTATATGGAGTGTGTGTATTAGTATTTTTATCAATTGAATTATTAAATTTCATATGGTTTTTAGCTAATTGGTAATTTAATACGAAACCTGTAGCTGCATCTAAAGTTAGTGGATTTTGCACCATTAAAATTGTTCTTAATTCAACAGGAGAGTTTGTGTCTAGATTTTAGATTGCCATTATTTTATTTTAGTCTAGCAAAACATTTGCGACTGCAACTAAATTTTGATCACTCATTATTTTAGAAGTTATTCTATGATTTAAACTTTTTAATCTCTCTAAATAATCAAAAATATCCTCTTTAATATTTCGAGTAGTATACATTAATTCTTGTACTAAGTTTTATCTAGAATATGGGTCTCCATATTTTAATCCTAAAGCGTTCTTTATATGAATCCATGATTTTAAGTCAGGACGTGACATAAGGAAGTTTCCTGCTTCATTGATTAATTTTGATTTAATCGCTGTTATAACATATTCTTCCTGTGCATTTTCGCTAATATAATATGTATTATAAAATTCTTCGATATTATTGATAAAATATTCTAAGTACTGTTTTTCGCCACCAAAAGGCTCAAGTAATTGTACAATAGATTTCAAATTATCACCCATGGTTCTTGCTTGATGATTATTATTTCTTAATGAATTATTAATACTTGGATTATATAAATGAGTTAGGTTAAATTGGGTTAAGAGGTTCTGTATTTCCTCTTCAGAATCTGACATGTATTTTTTGAATTATATGCTTATTCATTGATAGAAAAGTAAAAAAATACTTTTCCAAAAATTTATTATTTTTTCTGAAAATTAAAAAATTCAAAAATTCAAAAAAATTCAAAAGTTCAAAATTAGGTATTAGATATTCATAATTTATGAAAATAAATCATTGATAAGATTTATTTAGATTAAAAATTCAAAATTAAAAATGAATAATTAAGTTTTGAGTCATCAATTATATTTTTAAAATGAATGGGTACAGAAGTCCTCAAGAGTTTTCTTTTGCCCACAGCTTTTCAATAGGTTTGGTACCATCGCTTAAATTGCAGGTACCTTCCGAGGACAAGTCGGACTGTTAGTATACGCAAAGTCGCCGTGATGCACAATATCATTAAAAAAAAATTGATAGTTTGTTATTAGACTCCCACGTATTTATCAACATTTGCTCGGTGTGCGGAAGAAGCAAAAATATAAAGACAAAATATTTTTGTGAGAAATGCCACGAAAAAAGTGCCTAAAACATATGAAAAATGTTTGCGAACAATGTCTTGCTGAAACATTTGATGAAGATTCAGAATGATCGGAGGAATAATACATACCTTATTTATATGTTCTAGCATGTATTATTAACATTTTTGTTTGCTTCAAATATTTTTTGGGTTTTTGAACTTGAAAGTTTATTTTGGTTGTTTATTATGCTAGTAGAGGTAAAATCAGCACTAAAGACTACGGTGACGAAATAAAAAGCTGCGCGAAGCGGGTCGGATCTCTCTCCCTCGTCTATCTCTCGCTGTCTGCCGTGACCTCGGCCATGAGCTGAAACCAGCAGCGGGGTATCTTTTTAGACAAAACTTGGATACAAAATAAACTAAATAAATATGCCTGCTGGCCGTACGACAATGAACCACGTGCTTGGCGTTCGGCAGCAGCACCGATCGATACGATACTTCGGTTAGTCTTCAAAATTGGGTTTGTGCGCAAATGACGATACCGTACTCTTTAGTCTTGACGCGGACTCTATCTATGAGAAAAAATAATAAAAATGTAACTAAAACTAATAGTGTTGTTTTGTTACACAAAAATACAGCACAATGATGTGGGGGTCTGCGGACACCCCACGTCTCCCACGTATGCACTTAAGGGTTGAGGAGCTTTAGCACCAAATCAGATTGGAACAATTTGCCTCTGTCGCTGAGTATCATTTAAGGTATTTCATGGATTAGGAGTACTTTTTCTAACAAGAATTTGACGACAGGTCCCGCCTTACCGCTTGGGAGTGCGGTTGTAATAGCAAATTTCGTGGCGTATTCTGTTACCACCACGATCATTGTATTGCCTCTATTGCTAGGTCTATGCCTACTTTCTCGAAGATTTTCTCGACGTCGATGTGTTGTAATAGTTTTGCTGTCTACGCTTGCCTTTTTCTAGCCTGGCAGTCCTGGAACCCTTTTATATATTTCTCTATATCCTTATTCATGTTCGCCCGATAATATCTCTCCTGGATTTTTTGCAGCGTCTTTGACAGGCCCATTTGGGCCTACATGTAATTTACACATCACTTCCTCTACTCTTTCTCTATGTACATTGTCCAGGCCTTTCTGGGCACTATTGGCTTTATATACGATGCCGTTAATCAGTCGGAAGTTTTTTTTTTTCTTTTTATTGTACCGATCGGAATATTCGTGGTGTCTGCTGGGTCTTCTATGGCTTCTTTCAGATGTCTTATGCCCTCTTCTTTATTTTGCAACTCGGCGACATTTTGGCTTCCTGTGGCGTATGTTGGGATTTCGCCTGTCGTCAACTATTTCCAGCGGAGTTTGCAATACTGAATATCTGGATAGGCAGTCCGCATCCATATGACTAGCACCCTTTTTGCATTGTAACGTGTAGTCGAATTCTGCCAATTTTAATGCCCATCTTGCCAGTCTTCTGGATTGTTCTGTTATCAATCCATCATAGTGCGTGGTGGTCCGTGACTATCTTAATATGTAATAGGCCTTCCGTATACTAGGTGTCGTAGGTAACCAAAGCTCCATACTGCTGCTAATAGCTCCAGCTCGCTTATCGAATAATTCTGTTTTGCTTTTGAGAGGCTCCGGCTTACGTACGCTAACAGGTGGGCGCTGCCTTCGTCATTTTCTTGTAGTAAAATGGCCCAAATACCACTAATAGATGCGTCAGTGTGTTTTATGCACCCTATATTTGAGTTGAAATGTTGTAGAACTGGTGCAGATATTAATTTTTGCTTAAGGATGGTAAATGCTTCTTCTTGGTCGGGCCCCCATTTGCAATTTTTTTTTTTTGTAGCTTCGTATCGTGGTTTCGCGATGATTGAGAATTCCTTGATAAATTTCCTAGAGAAATTGCAAAGCCCTAGAAAGCTTTGCACGTCCTTGACCTTCTTAGGGCGTGGAGAGTCTTTTATGCATTTTATTTCTTCCTCGTCTAGCTTGATCCCCTTGCTGCTTACATTAAACCCCATAAAATTAATTTCTTCCTGCAGGTATTTGCATTTACTCGGTTTTAAGGTTAAATTTGCTTCTCGAAGTCTTTGGAAAACTTTCCTTAACTTCTTTAGGTGGCTTTCTAGAGTCTCCGAAAATATAACAATATCGTCCAGGTATATCAAAACCTGTCCAGGTAGGTATATCAAAACCTCTTTCCACTTCATGTCCCAGAATATTCTGTCCGCCAGTTGTTGAAACGTTGCAGGAGCGTTGCATAACCCAAAACTTAAGACCTTAAACTCATATGAACCATGTCTTTATGGTACGAATGCGTTGTATTGCTTTGAATGCTCCTTTACTACTCTACTAGTACTTGCCAGTATCCTGAAAACATATCTTAAGTGCTGAAATATTTTGTATCTCCTAAGTAAGTCAATATGTCATCAATTTATGGTAAGGGATAGTTTAATTTTTTCGTCACAGCGGTAATTTACCTGTAATCTATAATCTATTCACAATCCGAAGTTTGAAGGTAAAGGTAGAATTATCACCTTTCAGTTGGTTGTTGATACAGATTTTATTTTTAAAACCTGCATAAGTTGTTAAACATTTTTATATGTCTTTGAGAGATTATGCATGTGTCATATTTTGATGACAAACTTAACAATAGCAGAGCAGGACTGAAGCTTATTTTTATATTTTGAATAGTGGAAACATACTCAATTCACAATTGAAAGTCAGAACTAAAGGTAAGATGTGCATATTCCGTAAGCGATAAAATGATATTATAAAAGTAAGATTATTGTTTCAACGGTATTAAAAGTGCCTTATTCAGAGTAGAAAAATATGCTCCAGTCCTGCTCTGCTATTTTCAGTTTGTCATCTAACCTCCCAAAGACATATAAAAATGTTTACCAATTTATGCAGGTTATAAAAATAAAATCCCTATCAACTACCAACTGAAAGGTGATAAATCTTACCTTTAGTTTGGACGTCAGATTGTGAATAGATTATACGCAGAATCGTGTGGGACCGTCCTTTTTTTCACTAGTACCACCGGGCTGGCCCAGGGGGAGTGGCATGGTCTTATTACGTCATGTTTTAGCATTTCGTTGATTTGCTCGTCAATGATCATACGCCCCTTCTGTGATAATAATAATAATAATAATAATGCGCCTTTATTTTTAAACTTGGCGAAGGGCAGCATAGCTGTTTGCTTAACCAAGCATTCATAATAAGTTACAAGTTCAAAACTTACAGAATATACATTAAATAATAAATACCTATTCCAAAAAATGTCTCAGAGTGCAACGTCGTATTAAATAATCAAATATAGTAGGTAAAGAAAATATGCATAAGTTTCTGTGGTATAGCCACGTTACAAGTTACAAAACATACTATTTACAAACTACAAAAAACTAAGAGTTAAGTATTCCAATAATTTAACAATATTGTACAATGCATTTGATACAAAACAATTAAGCAACCAATACATCAGGGCAATGCGATAAATCTCAGCTTTTATTTAACAGATAGCCCTTAAATTTCTTTTTAAAGGTTTCACATGCAATGCTCAAAAATCCGTTACGCAATTCAGAGTTGAACAATTTGGGAGCCACGTAAGAAAATGACCTTTCAAATAACGCTGTTCGGTGTCGCGGTATGTTTAGTAGGCTTCTGTGGCGAGTTTCACGGCTGTGAGTAGCAGATCTAAAAGTAAGTTTTTGACGCAGATATTGTTGAGTTCCGCTTGTAAGTATTTTATGCAGGTGACAGGATAAATGGAGCTTCAATCGATCTTGCATATTAAGCCATTTTAAATCCTTCCATTTATGGCTCACATGGTCCCTTGGTTTTATGTCAAAAATGAAGCGAATACACGAATTTTGAATTCTTTGCAATCTCCGTTTAGACTGAAGATCAAGACAAGGGCCATAAACAACGTCAGCATAATTACAGTGTGAGAGAACGAGAGACTCACTTAATTGCCTTTTCAAAGATGTACTCAAAATATTTTTACTTTTATATAGGTTTCTTAGAGAAATAATTGCCCTTTGAACCACTTTACTGACTTGGTTTTTGAATCTCAGAGCTGTGTCAAACAGAATACCCAGATTTTTGTACTCATTCACCGCGGGGATATCCACATCCGACATAGTGAGCTTAACGTTTTCGCTTACCCAGTTTCTGTTGGGTCCGAAAAACATAACTGCAGACTTAGAGGGGTTAATTTTCAAGCCATTTTGAGTGGAGTAATGAAAGATTTCACCTAAGCACGAATTTATTCTTTGAGTGGCCACAGCCGTTTCATTGGGGGTGAAGCTCATGCGTAACTGAGTGTCATCCGCGTACCGCTGCATGTTACATTCCGCTACTCGTTTTTCCATATCAAATGTATATATTAGAAATAATAGGGGTCCCAAGATTGAACCCTGTGGCACTCCTATACTGATGGTTCTGGAATTGGACATTTCGCCATCGACATTTACGCGCTGGGCTCGATCAGAAAGATATTCTCGAAAGAAGGCTACCGTTTGGTCGGAAAATCCGTAATATTGAAGCTTCGCACATATCAGCCGATGGTTTAAAGTGTCAAACGCTTTACTGTAATCTAGTAAAACCAAGGCGGAAGTCTCTCCTTGATCTGCAGCTGTGATGATATCATCAAGAACTTTGAGTAATACAGATGCCGTACCGTAACCCTTGCGAAAGCCTGATTGGGAGTCGGGAAATAGATCATTAGATAGTAAAAAGTTAACTATTTGGGTATTGATTATTTTTTCAAACACCTTAGAGACTACCGACAGTAAGCTGATGGGTCTCAATTCAGATATTGCGCTTATGTTAGCTATCTTTGGTAGGGGCAAGACAATAGCACTCTTCCATTGTTCGGGAAAAACAGAATTAACTATACAGTAATTAAAAATATGTGTTAGAAACGGGATAATTACAGGGCAGCACAATTTAATCATTTCTAGTGAAAGCCCATCGGGTCCTACAGCGTTCGATTTTACATGTCTTAGTGCTTCCTCCGTGTCGGCGTCCTTGATCTGTTGCAACGAAAATGTATTTCCAGATATGCGATTATTTTTATAAAAAAGTATTGTATCCTCTTCTACAGGGGGCGCCACACTTTCCACCGACTCAATGAAAAAATTGTTTATGTTATGTGGATTTCTTAATGTGATAGGTATTTTATAATTATTTTTTGACTTGTGATATATATTCATTTCAGCAATAGTTTTCCAAATGTATTTTGGTTGCTTACTCCGAACCACGTTCTCGATATAAGCCTTTTTTTCATTCCGAATCGCCTGAGTGAATAAATTCCGCATTTCTTTATATGCTGTCCAGTCCGCAATAGAACCAGATTTTTTATATTTGGTTAATAGTTTATTACGATATTTTTTCATAATTTTTAAAGTGTCAGTGAACCAGGGCGATTTTGGTCGCGTAACGCGAGCACTCGTAAGGGGAGCGTGCACATCAAAAAGCGACAAAACTATATTGTTCAGTAAGCTGACTTTTTCACAGACTGTAGGAACATCAAATATTGAAGCCCAATTCTTATTTTTTAAATCAGTTTCAAAATGCACACGATTGAAATATTTGAAGTTCCGATATTTCACTATTTTTTCAGGCCTTTCAGGCAATTTACAATTTAGTGTACAATAAACTAGTTGATGATCCGTTATATCGTGCATATCATAATGCACCACATCGCCTATAATTAAATTCTTATTAGATATCGCGATGATGTCTATCAAGCTATGCGCAGTACTTACTGTACGAGTCGGACGTGCCACAACTTGAGTGAAGCTATAAGCAGAAAGAAAATTATCAAGTAGGTTTGTATTATTATTCTGACACAATAAATTAATATTTAAATCGCCCATTATTAAAATTTCATCGACTAAGGGTATTAGTTTTGCCATGGAACTTTCCAAACAATTAATTGTTTCAAGAGTGTTACGACGCGGAGGCCTGTATAAAACTCCCAACCCAAAATCAATTTTATTAATTTTGCAAGTTACCCAAATCTGCTCGAGTGAGTCGCTACGTTCCCCAAAATCGAACAATTTTACCTTCAAGTCACTTCTAATGTAAATTCCGACGCCACCGCCTCGATTTTCTCGGTCCACTCTGTAAAAATTTAATCCGTCGATGCGTACCTCAGAGTCCGGCAGCACCTGCGAGAGCCAAGTCTCAGTGACCCCCAAAATATCCAACCGTAAACTGATCATTACATTTCTTATCTCATTTATACTAGGTAATAAGGAGCGCACATTTACATGTGCAACCCTCAAATTGTTTTTATCTAGAACAGGCATCCTGATAATAGAGAAAAAACAAACTACCTAAAAACCTAAAAATAAATAAAAATAAAATAAAATAAATGCAAAAACGCAAAGCTAGATTACAGTAGCATTTGACTTAAAGTGTTAGAATTTTTAATCAATATTGCATTTTCACCGTCCTGTTTACGTGCGAAAACTCTACCATTTTTGTGCCAAACATATTTAAATCCTTTGTCCTTCAAACCTTTAGCGGACTTGAATAGGGAGTAAACCTCCTTGGTCAATTCTTCAGAAATATATATAGCCGAGTTTTCTTCTCCCAAACCAGTCTTCCTAATGGTGATTTTCCCTATTTGTGAGCGAGCCTTTAAGATACGTTCCTTGAGGTCTAGAGTAGACAAGGTAATGATTATCTTGGGTCCGTTTTTGGTCTGAACTTGTTTCATATTTTCTATTGCGTTATCAGGCACCGGTGTATTCAAATAAGTGAACAGTTTTTTCAGTTTTTCCCCGTCGGCCCTTTCGCCATCTTTTGCCAATCCATCAATACAAATGTTGTTTTTAATTTTCTCATTTTCTTGCACAATTAAAGCAGCTTCCAACTTCTCAACTTTATCCTTCAACGTTTGATTTTCTTTGGAAATTTCACCGACCATATCAGACATGATTTTCGACCTCTTTTTCTCATCCTCATATTTTTCATTGAGGAAGTCCATGGCATTGCGCATGTCCCTCACATCAGTCTGCAATTCCCTTATCATCGATTTCAGCTCGCCAATGCCTTGAGACTGAGACTCCGACGAAGAAATATTGAATATGGTCGAACGCCTAGCAACACGATCTTTCGTACATTCATCGCAATTCCATGGTCGTTTTTCCTGATGCATGAGCCTAGCGTCAACTTCAGAAACCTTCCCACAGTCGAGATGGAAGTACCCGTTGCATCCACCACAGTTCAATTTAAGTTTTTTCCCCATACTTTTGCTGCAGGCTTTACACTCCTTGCTGCCGCCCATGGCTAGCCAAAATAATCTAGGTACTGTTTTCAACAAGTACCGGCAGCAGCGCGAAGGATTTCGTGAGGAATTTGATAATCTGCCGGTGTTTTTGGGGTACAAAGTCCACTTGCAATACGCTCGTTTGGAGGATATTTCAATCCGCACAGTTAAATTTTATATTAAACGATGTTATCTGGACTCACCAGCAAGCTTAGGGGTCTTCTTATATTCTTGAGACTCTTTGGGGTAAATAAACCACAAAAATATAGCTTCAAAACATGAATTTAAAGGATAAGTAAATCATAAACAACGTTGAAAAAAAAAACCCAAAGTTTGAAATTTTTTTCCAGTCCCAGATACTCTATATGGTCTACTTTTTACTGGTTTGGATGCTTCAATTTCTATAACGTGCTCTGTGAGATTAGTTTTCCCCATGCATGTATTTTGGTGACTATCAAGTTTTGTCTGTCCTAGGTTATTTTTGGTAAGAAATGCATCGTTCCACACGAATTCGAACGATCCTTCTTCTAGTGGTACCGGTTCTATTTTTAGTTTTATTAAACTGTTTTCGTGAGGCGAAACCGTGTAGTCTTCCCCTGCAGTTGCTTCCGTAACCTTTTCATGTATCTCAAGAACCATATTTACAAACCATTCCGTGGTTTCCGTTTCCTTTGTCCAGCATGGTCCTTTATCTGATCCTATTTCTACAGCGTTTTTTTGTGGGAGTTTTTTCTGGTTGCTGGATTCCAGTCGCAGATAAGAATGCTTATTCTTTCATGTTTGAAGACGTTATAGATAATTTTTTCGACTCTGTCTCGTTTAATGCCGCTTCTGTGTCCGCTGTATTACCATGCCATAAATAGTCCTTTTTCCCTGTGATGTGCTTATTACTTGCCCTGTTTTCATAGGTCCTTTTAGTTGTTGTGTAACTTGGAATCTTCTCACGATTTCTTTTGTAATGCCTCTTTCCTAGTCTATTTGTCAAGAGTTGAAGTACTAGTAACCAATGGCGTATTTTCTGAGTTTGTAGGATGTTTTATGATCTTTTTGTAATAAACTGATTTATATCTCCTCTGCCTGCTGCCTATTGCTTTATCTCTTTCTAGGAAGGTGTTGAATTTGTTAATAAAATCGGCTTCTTCCAGATTTTTCATAATCCCTTTTATTTGATGGAGACATTGCTCTCTGTATTGTCGTGTTTTATGGTAAAAAAATGTTGGTTTCCTCTCTTGCTGATGTGTCCATATTTTTCCTTGTGTGGTTTTTCGAATCGCTTTCGATTTTTATCCCTTGGCCGTATTTTTCTTATATTGGCGTAATTCGCCATGCTTTCCTGAAAAAATGGAAATTCTATGTTTCTTGTTAATCCTTACTTCTTTTTTCGCCATATCTATACATGCGCCAGTTTGGTTTAAGAATTGCATGCCCAAAATTAGTGGTTGAAGAGTGTTACTTTTGCTCTGACTTCCATTACTACGTCACAGATCACCTAATACAGATGCGTAAGTACGTATACTTGCGGTCGACGATATTCTGAGACGAAGCCGGGGAGCCAGCGCCTTGACGCATAGATACAGATCGTCCGCGTCAGGACAATTAACGTAGCCGGGTGCGTGAGCATGTTCCAGCCTGTGTGTTTACATATTTTTGCGGGTAAAAAAGAATATTTTTTTGCTGTTTGTGAACCAATTAAAGAAATAATATTATATTATTGAGCTTCCGCATTTATATAATAAATATGTTCAAAATACATTGATGCGGCATTGGTGCGGCCAGCCTATGTCTATCAAATTAATCTTGAACCATGAATTCTCCGCTCTTTCGCATCTGTATGTAGGTAATCTGTGACTACGTTAACCTCTCGAATTCGTACTGGCAGCTGTACTTCTCCTATTATGGAAATTCTGTGTCCGTCGGCTGTGACGAGTATCGAGTGGCAGTGGGTTTTCTTTGGATCCTGTACCAATTCTTCGCTGATTATGTTCATTTCTGCACCAGTGTCCAGGACTGCTTCGGCTGTAGCAACTCGTTGCGTAGTGTCCTGGCTTCCAACAATTGTAGCATTTTGGCCTGTTATCAGTGGTTCTGGAGTCGTCACGATATACATGTATAAGTCGCAGGGTCGCAGCTGCTGTCGGTTGCTGTTGTCTACTTTTGTCAGCGGCATCTTCTCGGTGGTCGAACGTTGGGGGGCTTATTAATTGTGATACGACCGGGTTCTTCTCGCTAGTCAACGCGTCCCTTATTCTTGTGTCTGCCATGATTATTGCGGGTGTCACTACTGTAAGGGCGACGTCCGGCTCCTCCGGCTGATTTCCGATTAAGGTTTCTGTGGTGGTTTTTTCGACCTATGTAATGGCGTTTTCGGACGGGGGTTGGACTATCCGTATTCGGACGTGGACGTTTTTGTCGTGGCGAGCTATAGTCGGGCCACCGAACAGAGATAGTAATAAAACAATTACCTGGTAACTGGCCCCCATAAATAGGCCCGACACCCTCCTAAAAGCAGACATTTTCATAGTGGAGCGCATTTTAAACTGATGTTATTTGTCTTTCATTTATTTATTTTAACCCAAAATAATTTAGTGATTGGAATGTGAATGGTAAATGAAACTCTTTATGCGTATTGCCTCATAAAATATGAATTCATGCATTTATTAAATTTTATTTAATATAAGAAGGTATAAATTGGGTATAAATCCTCTCCTCTATTGCCTGTCAGGCCCCTCAGAGGTGGAATGCTCGATTTTATTACTATCTCTGT
Organism: Ceutorhynchus assimilis; assembly: GCA_917834065.1. Taxonomy (NCBI): domain Eukaryota; kingdom Metazoa; phylum Arthropoda; class Insecta; order Coleoptera; family Curculionidae; genus Ceutorhynchus; species Ceutorhynchus assimilis. The sequence continues at coordinate 10,597,998 of OU892284.1, read as the reverse complement.
TCGGTGGCCCAACTATAGGGCCGACGTCGAGGGTTCAAATACCGCGTCATCCACTTCTATATTTGTGCTACTGAGGGGAGGTTCAAACGGTGGTTCCTTACTAGCGGAGCGAAGGACGTATTTCTTGCTAATGTAGTCGCCGTGCCTATTTTTTCCTAATACTGTGGCGATGGTCGCAGTGCAGTATTTCGAGTGGCAGCAATTGCCTTCTCCTTATTCTCCTGGGTACTTCGATGCTGAATATGGGGATTGAGCACGGGACTCTTAACGGCACCTCCACCATATGTCATACGCCTCGTGGCTAATGTGGGTAGGACCTGAGGTTGGGGGGTGGCTCTTCAGAAAAACACATAACTACAAAAGGCACTTATCGTATATTGCTTCTTAGTGAGTACATTAACAAAGCGATACTATGCAGGTATGCCACATGACTCTTGCGTTTGGAGCTATATGTTTCTATACGGGAGTGCAACTGGTTCCCGCACGAATTGAGCGGCGATGCCCTTAAAGGGGGTGTGACCCTAAAAATCGACTTAAGCTACTTAAATCAAGAAAAAAAATTTAAGATCTCTCGTGAAAACCGCAGTCCTATATTCAAAATAGTCTCCGAGAAAATTCCTTGTGAAGATAAATTATGCAAGAAATTGTGATGTCACAACCGCCGAAATCGCAGTCTTCTGTTCGTTCAGTCGTCAGTGAACCGTACCTTATACTTTGAGTGGTTGCAATTCGCTCCAGTGAGATAATTGTCTTTTGTTTTGGAAATTTTAACACTGTGCCTGATAATTCAGTGTGACGTCAGAAACACGTAGTTGTAACTTTAAACCGCTCTAACTCGAAAACGGACTATCGTAGCAAGATGCGGTTTAAATAATTATTCTTAGATTTTTTTGCACTAAAACTTCAATTTTGGGTCTAACACGCAACAGGATTGCTCCAAGACTCTCTGGGATAAGGTGACCCTGAAGAGACGTGTAGCTATTGCTCCGTTGACTAAGGTGACCCTGAGGAGAAATATGCGAACCAAAAGGGATTAATGCTACTTCCTGGGCTAAGGAGACTCTAAGAAGAGAAAGACCCAAATGGATGGATGGTTTTGATATCCATTTCATGTAAACATTAGTTTACGCGTGGACCTGCTTAAACTGCTGATTGTTGATAAACCGTGTTCTAGTTTTAAATAATGGGTTTTTGATATAGACCATTTGATCAGTTGACAATAGCATACCCTTCTCCTTTGATTAAAGGGTTGATTTTCATTTTCTCCTTTTAGTCTGGTTGCTTAAGGGATTTTTTCAAGAAAAAACTCCATTTGATGATAGAAGCATGAAATTTGGCACAGTTGCTAAGTAGACCATTTTAATCGATTTGAGTCAAGGACTCATCGACTTTTCTGACTGGGACTAGAAAAATCGGCATTTTTCCAAAATGGCGGCCAATTTTTTAATTTTAATTTTGAGTCGAGAAAAGCAAGCAAATTGTTTCAGAACGCTGTGACCTTTGGATGACCTTGAAAATCGTAATTTTTGTAAAATGGCGTTCAATGTATTTTAGTACCTACTAATTTCTTATTTTCAAATGTACTGGGATAATATTATGAACGATTGTAAATGCAGATAATAAAAATAAAACTCTCGATGCTAAAATGACCTAGATGACCTTGAAGACCCCTAATTTTTTTTTTGAAATGTCTTCCAAAATTTCACTTTCAGATAATAATGTATTGGTGTGACTAAACTTGATTACCTCCTACTTATATAACATAAAAAAGTACTCTCAGATTGAAATGACATTTAAAACCTTGATGCATACTTCTTAGTATCGTAAGGTTTTCAAAAATTGCTTTCCGTGCCTACTCCTACCTACTCATGTTGACATCATTTTTAAGAGGGTGGCTTCTGGTATTTTTGTGCTGCAGGGCAGGGCCTGTTAAAGAATGCTGAAAAAGATGTATGTCTGACTGCCTATTAGGCAGGGTTGTTGTTCAGGCTGGATATCTTGATGATGCAAGGCCAATTTTAAAAAAACTAAATGTCCTAACACTACCATTTATGAGTCACTGATTTATGCCCACAATAGCTGGGAAGGATTCGGTAGAGTAGATGAGCACATAATAATCTGCGTATAGAGTTTTTGAGGCTGCGAAGGTCGTGGAATGCCACACTGCATTTTGCCCCTGCGTTCTACAACAGGCACCTGTTGAAGTGAGGGAACTGCCAATAAAACGATTCAAGGCTGTGATTAAGGCATATTTATTGAGCAAGGTATTTTATAGTGTTGATGACTTTCTTAATTGTAATTTATCAAAAACTGACTTTGTTCAAACTGATGCAATGTAGTTAATTTTAAGTGTGATATTTATTGTTTTGTATAATTGAGTGGACTGAGAGTCCCATCAACTTTATGTTTTGTAATCTGTAGGTTTAAGTCCCTTTTACATTTTTTACATTTTTACATTTTTTATTATTTATAGTTCTATTTTTCAAGTAGTGCGTACCTAAATATATTTTTGACGATTGGTAAGACTGTAAAGTTTTTCCCCATGAATAAATCTTTTGTCTCGTCTTGGCCTCTATGAACGATATAAACCACAAGAAACGACTAAAGTGTTTGTAAATTTATTCACTCGAATAACAGCGCTATTATAAACATCTAATAACTCTTATTCGCAAAAAAATTCTTTATACTCTCTGCGAATTATGGTATCTACTTGGAACAGGAAAAAACCAAAGATATATTGCTGGTCATGCCATCACAGCAAATTTGGGACGTGATGAGTGCATTGCACAGCCTACACAGGTTGTAACACGGTAACTTTTTCTGCAAAGAGGACCAAAAACAGGCATGGATGTCCTGGAGCGATGAAGAGATCACCATAGCATTTGAATATTAGAGCAAGAGAAGTAGAGAAAGATTTTTATGCACGACATAAACAGTGAATCTTTTAGTGTCGACGAGACTCGAGAATCTCTTTGCTACTCTGGAGAGCGACCACTCTTACTCAGTTTAATGACTCCTCTGCCCCAAGGTAGCGTTCTGAAAGAAGCCAAAAGGGCAGCTTATCAAGCTGGACTGATATGAGGCAGGTCGCTTTCTATACAAGAAAAGATTCCATCTGCTGAAAACTGGGGCTGGACCTTGATGAGCAACAATAAATGGATTCCAAAATGGAGTGAGCTGTTTTCTGTGTGGAAGGAGTTGCGAAGCATGGAAAAATGCAATTCTAAGACAGGATGTGATACTATGAGATGTTCCTGTCACCACCTTAAGCCCGAACACATCTACCATGCATTCTTCCGATCCGACTCCGATCATACAATCAGGGTCCTTATTCTTAGAACAGGGAGCAGCGTTCCCAGGAGAACGAGTGTTTCGCTGCTCCCCTGTTCCAAGAATAGGGACCTTGATTGTATGATCGGAGTCGGATCGGAAGAATGCATGACAGATGTGTCCCTGGCTTTAGTCTCCCTTGCATCCTGCTTATAGTAGGTACTTGCAAAGGAAGTTGTAGAGACAAAAAGGGTTGATTTATTTTAGATAAACACTTCAAATTAATGGGGAACTTGACCCTTTTTTTTTCTCAGTTTTTTGAATTGATTCTTCAAAATGTTCGGAAATGATCTGTGCAAACAAAATTTGAATATCTTCAAAATTAACAAAGTTACAGCAGTAAAAAGACTGATACTATGTGACGTCATTCCGTTGTATCAGTATCGTAATAAGTCAATGCGAGTAGAGACGATCATTTTTGAAAATTCGTAAAGATTGTATTTTTGAATAAATTCGAAAACTTTGGCGAAAATGTCCTGAGTAATATCTGTATCTTCCATTTATTTGATCAAGGCCTGGTTTATTCATCTTCAGATAAACTTGTTGATAACTATCTGCAAGAAAAATTTACCGTTCTATAATCCTATTGGTTGGCGGATAACTGGCCGACCAATGGGATTACAGAGTGCGTTTTTATTCGTTAGATTGCATACTTGACAGTTTATCGGAAGGTGAATAAACCGACGCAAAATGTAATGATTGTTATTTCATGCAAGTTCCCTATTCACTGCAAAAACTTTTTTGACTTCAGTTTTGTATCGATTCAAATTTTGTATAAATACATTTTTTAAATCTTTATCTCCAAATTATTTACAACAAAATAAATTTATTGATATTTTTCAAGGTATTACGATAAATTTATCATTTACGTAACATGTTCCATCTCTTCTTATTTTCATTATAAAGTAGTATTTTTTCCATTTCAGAATCATCCAAATAATCTGAAATATCCTCAAATTCGAATTCAAATTTAAATTTAAATTCAAATAATACAAGTTCTGCCATCTATCCATCATGTCTGTAAAATGCAAATATCATACTGGTACTGCCATCTAGTGCCCGATGGTTTAAATTTCAAAGTATGATTTTTGGTTAATTCGCATTTGACAGTCATTTGTATTTTCATTGAAAAAAATTATATTTATCTCACTTTTAGCAAATGGATATATTTCTGTCCTTTTCTAACTTCTGATCCTAAAATAATAATTTTTTGGCTTAATGATAATGAACAGTTTTTTATTTTTGACATAACCTTAATTTAAATTATTGTAATTTGTAAACAATTAAAATAATGTTAGTGGATTTTTATCCATTCAGTTTTATTCCATGCGGTCTTTCATTGTGTTTTCATTTTGAAGTGAATATGGTCTTTTGGGTGTACTCGTCTGATTGGTTGAAGCTGGTTGGAATGCAGTGAGTATAAAAAACAGGGGATCATTTTTCCTGCTGGCTGTGGTTTCTAAAACGCTCTCTTTCCTTGAAAAATAGTCTGGCAGGCAAGTCCACTTTATTTAAAATAATTTTTTGCTTTGAATTTCTGGATCCTCCCTTATAGATTTTTCAATATTCAAATTATCATATCTTTATTAAGTTTTTACCTGATAAATCTTATCTTATCTGTTTTTGAAATATAAATATTGTATTTTAAGGTTTTTTATCTAATTGTTGGCTTCCATTTTATGTGAATTGCTTATTAGTTAGTACCACGTTTAATTATAAGAGGTAAGTCAACACAGATTTTTGGATTTTAAACAGGTACTGCTGCCCTGGTTTCCAGAATCAATTTTTAGTGTGGGAATATTGGACCATTTTCTCTAAATAGAGTCGGTGAGAACCAAATTTGTGAGTCCATCCCCATTAACTCTTTATTGAATCCAGGCAGAGGCCTGAACCACCATTTTCTGTTTGACTTCCTAAATTGTTATCTCAACTAAAGGGTGTAATTTTTTAATAGAAATCCAGATAGGTCAAAAATTCAGTTGAAAAGTTTTAATTAAAACACGAGTTAAAACATCTCAAGAATTTTGACACATTCTGGATTTGATTAATTTCAACCCCAGGTTTATCTAGTATATGTGGCTACCTTAATTCGAGAGAAATTTTTTTTCTATTTAGGGGAGAATCCAGAGATTTCATTTCTTTTTTTTTTACCTACCTTATTTTTGCTCGTATTTTTGCCTGCCAGAACTGTGATCCAGAAAGCAGCATTCTGCTTAATTATAATGAGCATTATAATTATTATAATTAAATTTTGTTATTATTTTATTTTTCTATTATCATTATCTTATCATTATTCTTAATTATTCAATTATTTTTTTTTTTAGTTAAAATATTGTTAATTTCTCTACTTGCAATAGTTACTATACCTGATTCTGTTGAAAGGAGTGTCTGTGCAACAATTATTTTATACTAAATTTCAATTTCAATTTCCTATGCAAGACACTCACTTTTTGACAGAATTCAGGAATTAAATGTTGGTGAACCTGATACTGCCTTATTCTTTTCTGGGTACCTACTCTACATAAAGATCACTGTTTGGAGTCTGGATCAGCTGGAGTGACGTCACCCCAGCAATCTATCCTTTCCTGGAAACAGGAAACCTCACGAAGAGCTCCAGTTCACGAAAGTGAAACCCCAACACCCACTGAAGAGCTCCAGATTGAAAAGGTATATGGTGTCAGATTCACCAGAACAACCAAGCTGTCAACATTTAACATTGACTACATAATATTGTAAACAAAATAAAATTATTGTTTGTTGGATTTTGAGTGGTTTCATTTGCATATAAAGGGGCTACACGTTATCTCAATTTTTCTTTGAATTGACGACCCTGGGTTATCTTTTCTTATAGTATACAAATTCCTATTTCATTTGTAACAAAAGTGAATTGACGTCATATCGGTTTGAAACTATATTTTTCTCCAAACATCAAAAAAACGTCATTTTGTTAACATCTGTCAAGATGTTAGAAATTTATTTTAAATGCTGCTGGGCAAATCCAGCCGGTTAGTACCTGTCGAGGTGGTAGAAATTTAATTTCTATGCTGCTAGGCAACCGCAGCGGCAGTATAAAAGTACTTATAGTGCCGCTCGTACTTTTCCTGCCGCTCAACTATCTAGTTACCCCCGAGCTTACCCCATTCGTTTAATCGTTTGGAGAAAAAATAGCGTGTTGCATACGGAGTAGAAACAGTATTGCAAGCCTCACTACGTTCGGCTCGCAAACCTACTGCTTTAGCACAAAAAAGTAAAGCTTCTACTCCTATCCTAATACAACAATATAGGTACTATGTTTGATATGTTCTTCCTCAAATTATATACAATAAACTATAATCATGCCTGCATTGCTAAGACAAACTTTAACTTTAACTAGCTATTTTCAAAAATTATATTTTTTGACCCTAATTGACTTTTTTGAGGCCATCCATAGGTCACAGCGGTCTAAAACTGTCTTTTTATTATTCTGCATCCCCGAAATATATAAGCTAAAGCTTATCTACCCAGAATAAAAATTGAAATTTAAAAATTCACCGCCATTTTGAAAAAATGGCGATTTTTTCAGTACCAATGAGAAAAGTCGATGGGTCCTCGACTCAAATCGATTAAAATGGTCTACTTAGCAACTATGCCAAATTTCATGCTTGTAGGTATCATCAAATGGCGTTGTTTTTCACTAAGCAACCGTACTAGTCCCTCGCCCGCAGGTCTTGTTCCACTTAGCGCAGCGATATCGATGTTATATCTCTTTGGCTCACATCATAGGTATTTATTACCTTTATGCGTATTTTTTAGCTGCTCATTTATCAATTTGCAAATAATTATTTAAGATAGGGCTAATCAATCTCACATAAGTTCCAATACGCTTGAGTCCTTTCTCTCCCCCTTCATTATTGATGTTATGACATGCGCATTGAGGATAATTCCGGACCCTAGGCAGAGAACGTCACATCTCCTTTCAAAATATTTGCTCCTCAAACCCGGGCTGTAGCAAAAGAATTTATAAATTCGAAAAAACAGTTCATGGCTCCAATAGGCCTGTGTTCACCGAGTCGTGGTCTCAAAGTTTGAGATCACGACTTCATTTTTTTGCTACACATTGACTAAAGAATCTAATGTTAAAAATGCCTGGATGGCTTCAATTGTATGCTATAACCTTTCTTCCAACACAGCATAAAACCCTACAATGAACCGTCACGAGTTTGCGCAAAACCTAAAATTTCTACGAAGAATCCAAAAATTTGTATACTGAATGGTTTCGAACAGTGGCGCACCCAGGGGGGGGGGGGCATCGGTCCAAGGCCCTCCCCAGGCCGCCCCTCCAAAACTTTATTTTTAGGTATAAAAACATGTGGCACATTCCACACCTCAATTTTTTTTTCTTCAGATTTTCAGTCACAAGCCACAACCTATTTAGCCCCCCCCCCCCCCAACATATTTTCTGGGTGCGCCTCTGTTCCTGGAAAAAAAATCAAAAATTAGACCACAATCTGTATCGTAAAATATCACTAAGGCGACGTTCCGTAAGTTAACCAAGATTCTTGGTTTTTCCGGTTCCCGTTCCGTAACCTAACCACTCCCGAAATCTGGTTGTTAGGTTATGAAACGCGGTTCCACACATAAACCGCATTCTCAGGAACGAGACTGTCACTATAGACGAACCGCTCCATACCAATCGGTAACTCTGGTTAAGATACGGAATGCCGCCTTAGTGTCTCTTTGAGATTAAAAAATCGGAGATCCGCTATCTTTGGCTTTTTTCCAATCAAATTTTGGTATGTTTAAGCTAAAAAGCTTCTGGATATTTTTAAAAAAATCTTTATTTTCCAAAGTTTCCGAGATTTCTAGGAAAAAATCAAAAATTAGGCTATAATCTGTATTGTAAAAATATCACTTCTCTGGGAGTGAAAAATCGTAATTCCGCTATCCTTGGTTTTTTCCTATCAAATTTTGATATGTTGAAGCTAAAAAGCTTCTGGATATTTAAAAAAAATCTTCATTTTCCAAAGCTTCCTAGATTTTTAGGAAAAAGATCAAAAATCAGGCCACAGTATGTATTGTAAAAATATTACTAGTGTCTCTCTGGGATTAAAAAAATCGTGACTCCGCTATCTTTGGTTTTTTTCTAATCAAATTTTGGTATGATAAAGCTCAAAGTCTTCTGGATATTTGAAAAAAAAATCGTCATTTTCCAAAGTTTCCCAGATTTCCTGGAAAGTGACGCACCCAGGGGAGAGCCCCAGGTCGCCCCTCCCAAACTGAATTTTCACGTATAAAAAAATGTAACAAATTCAGGACGTGGCACTTTGACTCCTCAATTTTTTTTTTTTATTTTCAGTCACAAGGCACAACCTATGTAGGGCCCCCCCCAAACATATTTTCTGGGTGCGCTACTGGTTTCGAAACAAGACATCATGCTTCCAACGCGTGAAAAACCGTCCGCCAATTTCGACACCACTCAGAATACGAATTTCGGATTCTACGCAGAAATGTTTTGCGCAGAATCGTGTCTGGTGACGGTCATCCGTACGGTTTCCCGCTGTCTACTTATATTACATACCGATATAAAATTGAGCCATAGAGTGCGCGCCATGGCCCATGGGTTTGGTGTTAAACTACAAACAAGAAGTGGTAATTCCCACCAAATCTTAAAACATAACCGACAAGATTCAAATATGTTTTAAAGCTGTTCTTTCTTTTATTGGTTTAGACTATCAAGATCTTCCGCGGGAAGATTAAGCGCAAATAACCTTTTTGCCGAGTTGCCGCCAGTGGTCTCAATAAAAAAACTTTTTATATACTGAAGAACAAAAAAAAAATTGCAACATCCTGTATATGGATATTTATAGTGGTGTTACTTTTTTTTTTTGTTCTTGAGTATATTATCGATTCACAAAATATAGGTTGGAAGCGTCATATTACTTCATGAATGCTGCTTGGATAGCATCGTATGTATGCTAATGCAAGCTGCACACTGTCATTGTTAGACTTTATACTTGATGCCTTTCAGGGCCGATAAAAGTCTCAATTTCTAGCGAGTGTAATTTGGCCTTTAAAGTGAGCGTCATTATAGTTTCAGAGTTAGCTTTAATGATTTTGTTAGTGAATAAATTACGAGACTCTCTAATTTCAGATCCAATTTGGTCAAATTTTTGCCGCGAGCAGGCTTAAGCATATCATTTTTCGGGTTAATGCCTATTAGATGTATATTAAACAAAGGCAGAGGGTTAAAAGCTTTGAACGCAACCCTTCGAAATTTCAGGCTAATAAGGCGAATATTTGCTCACCCTCCAAGACAAACTGGGAAGTTGGAATTAATTAGTCTTAGGTACCTAAATTATAAACTTTACCCAGATGTGTACAAATTTGATTGATTTACATTTTCTTGCAAGACATCAAATTTTCTTTTCAATTTAAATTATTCGACCTAGTTATAATATCATAATACCTGAAAATACACCGTCATACTCTTACTCTACATTCTAGTGGGTAGGTGCTTTTTATTTGCACGATCCCGTAGTTTTCCATTATGCAAACCAAAAACACTTTGAACTTAGAGATGCTCTACTATGGTCTGTGCCTTTATACTGAAATTTCTTTTTCCAGAATAAATTTGTTGTGAGGCAATTTTTTTTTTTTAATTTTCTAGACAAATATTTAATTTTTTTGTTTTTGTTAATTATATTTTTTTTTTTTTTGGTTCTCGTACTCTAATATGGAAGTAAGAGCATCGTGAAATCCTTTGATGTATGATTCCTATTATTTGTTTAATCTAATACATTTTTATCGATAAAAGTTTTTGTGACATCAAGTTAATGAAGCCTCTAATTTCCCTTACAGTTAACATAAAACTAAAAAGCCATGAAAAAGGGAAAGAAATGAAAGAGGTTCCTTTCAGACAACCAATTATTCGCCATAGGCAGCGGTTTGATTGCTTTCTTTTTATGAGTTCAAAAGACCATTTTGTCTGTCTAGAATTGCAGATTCAATGAAAGTTTTATCGTTTATTTTTTCAATAATTCAGTTTTTGAAATTATTCCTATTCTGAACATATTTTTGCTTTTCATATTTACAAATTATTTTGCCCGATTCAATTCAATCCAATTAGAAATAATTAAAAGCAAAAACAAGATAGAGAAAATCTAATAAAACTGCAATTAGAATAATTATTACTTTTAGCAAAAACGTGGAAGCAGAAATGGAAAATTAGTTTAACAAGCAATTACACGAAACCCGCAATCTTAACTTCATTTCTAATTGGTTTTAGTTTAAAATTTTTCACCTTTAATCGTGGTCCACGAGACTTCGGTGATTTGAATCTTTTACTCAGAAACTATAAAAAATAGATGAAAGGTGGGAGAGACGCCGCAGATTTTGGAGTTTTATAAATCTTTTCTATAATGGATCAAAAATAAGTTCAAACAACAGGAGGTTTTATGAAAAATTGGATCAAACAAAAAGAAAAACAATTTTTTAGTGTACTTATAATAGATTAGCATTACCCGTCACGGCTTCGCCCGCGATTTTTCAACTTATTAGGCTGTGTAGGTATTATCTATGGTATGTGTCTATGAAAAATTTTGTGCTTGAGAGTGCTTTGGCAGTATGGTTTGTTTTCGATGACAACAACAAACATCGATTACTTCTGGGGATGCCTCTTGATATTACCCTACTCAGTTCAGATAATGACACCCTCCAGTCATAATCTGCGTGTTCGTATAATCGTCTTCAATGGCCTGGCTGATTATATTATTATTATTTACAATTTATATTAAATGCTGATGCCGTGCAGTTGGTGAGGTGACTGATTGACATGGTTTCGGACACGCTGCTGACGCTGAGCTACTTACTGAACGGATTCCCAGGAAACCATATTACACTTAATGCACTTACGAGGATTTTCTTATGTCTAATAATTATTGATGATTAGACAGCTAAGTATATGTATAAAAAAGAAATCGGGAAAAATCGATTTTTTCGAAATATCTTCGGAGGTAGTCGGATTTTTTTAGATTTCAAAACAAGATGTTGTAGGCTTTAGAAGGGCGCAACTTTTTTCTAATTTAATCATCTTTGTATCTCTTCCGGTTTACGAGATCCCTGTAGAGTGCATTCTTATATGGGATACCCTGTATATGATAGAATCGTGAAGTTTTTCTATAAATTTCCTGGAATTATATTGTTTAAATATTGCACAAAATGGATGCACATTGCACAACTGAAATGAAAAATTTAATTTGCTTAATTCATGTTAAGACTTCTTTGTATACCACATTAGTAGTCCTTCGATCTGGTGTTAAAATAACCAAGATTGATGGAGTACTCACTCGCGAGCAAGCAACGTAAAATGGGCCATGGGAACAACAATTTTCCCGTAGATCAATTCCGGCTACTTTCAATGACTGCCCTTGAGATTTATTGATAGTCATAGCAAAACAAACTCCTATTGGAAATTGTCTTCTTTTAAACTCAAAAGGATAGTCTGACGGCATTAGTGGTATGCGGGGTATAAAAACTGATTCTCCTCTGGCACATCCGGTTATTACTGTAGCCTCAATTATGTTTTTCCGAATAGCAGTCACTCGTAGCCTCGTACCATTACACAACTTAGGAGGATTTAGATTCTGTAACAACATTATCGATGTTCCAATTTTCAAAATAAGTTGATGTGCTGGAAAACCTGGAGGATTGAGGGTGTTGAGAAACTCTGATGGATAGTGAACAGCATTATCATCTTGTAGCACTAAATCAACAGATTTGAACTCTATAGATTCACCATTGAAAGAATTTAACAATATATGATTGATTTCAGCTGCGGTGTCATTTTTAGGGGTTAATATGGCTCTTTCACACAGCCAGTCCATAGATTTTTTGGTAATATTTTGAATGTCAGGGTAGATATCGGCTATAAGGTCTTTTAATGAAGTGACTACCTTACCTAAACCGGTAGGTATAGTAATCTTGCCTTCTGATTCAATGCAGTTTCCAGCTCCAATTTTCAACAGCCTTTTAGGTGTACTCGCATGTTTTTAGTAAGGGAGAGTTTAGTTGTTTCAGGCCAAAGATAAGATGCTTTGATATATGCTTTGACCTCATTTGCTCGCATTCCTCTGGATACAACAGGCAAAGTTTGACGAAAATCACCAGCCAAAAGCGCCGTTACTCCTCCCATAAAATCGCTTGAATTTTGAAGGTCCTTAAGTGAGTTATTGAGAGCTTCAAAACCACTTTTATGCGACATTGGACTCTCATCCCAAATAATTAGCTTGCATTCTTGTAGAACTTTAGCCATATTACTTTGTTTCGAGATGTAACACATAGAGGTCTCTACATGATTGAGATTGAGGAGTAATTTAAAGGCTGCATGCGCCGTCTTCCCTCCTTCTAACAGTGTTGCCGCAATGCCTGAAGATGCAGCTGCCACAGCGATTCATTCCAATCTTACTTTTGCCAAAAGACAGTTGATGAGAAAAGTTTTGCCGGTTCTACCTGGAGCATCTAGAAAAAACATTTTTCCAGAACTCGATCGTACGCTGTTAACGACCTCTTGGCAGACCATACGTTGCTCGTCCGTTAATGAAGCTTCGCCGACAGAAACAGTTTCTCGCAGCTTATCTAGGTTGTAATTAGTCTCTGCCATGTACTCACGATTTTGTACAACGTCCTCAGATCTATTTGGCTGTGGCAAACCATATTCTTGTAAGTTTTTACCACCAAGGGAAAGCACAGTATTTTCTTCATGACCATGCATCTATTATAGATCTCGTTCATTGCTGGTTGCACACCAAAATCCAAATGTCTACTCATCTGATATTTGAGATCTTCAGCCAAACTATCTTTATATTTTTCCCAGAGGCCGATTGCATCAGCTAGATGACAAAAGATTAACATAATTGAAAAAAGCTCCCGTAATTTGAAAAGAGACCGACTCATAGCCGCCTCGCCTAGAGTTGAATCCCATTGCTTATCATCTTCAAGCAGTCCAAGAGCTTTGCATGCACTTTGAAAAGTATGGTGCAATATATTATCCACTGTTTTCAGATATGAATAAGATGTTGGTCCTCGCATATGATGTAGTAGAAGCCGAAGATAGAAACATTCGATGTTATTTGGATGGATAGTATATACTCTTCCTAATGCTGAATCTTTCTTCACTCCAGGCCAACCTTCTACATCCTCTCCACGCTTCCGCCGAATAAATCTTTTATTCTGCCATACGTAGTATGAAGGAACTTCAGCGTATAAGAGCGTTTTTGCAAAGTTATCCACCTGGCATAATTCGAAAAATGCCAAAAGCGTTGTAGTAGGTGGTATAGTCAGTTTATCTGCAATATTATTTTCAGTAAAGTATACTCGTTGTCCATTCTCAAGATGAACGTCAAGATGTGTGACAGTTGGATATCGTTCGTGAACTGAAAAACAGAGAATTCTCCATACAGCTTCAGAACTGCTAAGGTATCGACCGTTTTCATACATCTCTATTTCATCTATCTGTTCTTTGTTTTCCAACGCGAAGGCCGCCTGATCGTCGCTCTTGGTGATATACTTACAAATATATTTAATAGACTTTACAGAACTGGTTATTTCAACGTTGATATGTGCATTGAAAGTGCGTAATAATACAGGATTATAAGGAACCACCCATCTATTGTCCAAGTTCATGCTTTTTATATCAACAGTGAAACCTCCGTCATCGGAAGTATCCTCTTGGGATATCCGTCTTCGCCTCTTTGAGTTTCCTGTAGCAGCCTAGCAGGATAATTTTTTGGGCATTTTCCATCTTTCATGCACGGAGAATTTGTGTTTAAGCTACCGCATGGCCCGTGTATCATATTGGCTTTAACAATCTCGTATAGTAGTGGATCAGAAGATGCATCTGGAATTTCCGCGCAGACAAATTTATGAATCATATTGGGAGATATGCGATTTTCTAACCACAGCAGAATGTGAACATGTGGCAATCCTCTTTTTTGCCATTCCACTGACAGCATGTAACACCTCACTTTGCCGAATAATTGGGCTTTGATCAAAAGATTCTTTGACTTTACGTTCCAATACTCTCGCAATTAGGTCAGGGCGATGATAATGCTTCTGTCCGGGTAAAAGTGTTTCTTGGATTTCTTTCCAATTAGGATTACATGTGAAGGTGACGAATAAATCTGAGCTTCCCTAGTGACGAACGTACGTCATTCCATCTTGAGCTCGTTCGTGCATATATCGAGGACCTCCAGTAAATGATGACGGCAGTACTACCATTCTACCAAGTTGATCAGCTTGAACATCTTGCCGTCCGATGGCATCTTTAAGATGAATGTAGTTGTCGAATCTGAGCTGCTTTTGATTGAGCCTCAAGAAATTTAACTTTTCAGTCTCGATTTTTGCGTACATGTCAACCAAATATTGGTTGAATAATGAACCATATCGGAGTATAGTATATTCTTCAACCAGCATATAATGATGGCTATTGTTGGAGTGTTGGAATCATTCGAGTGAATAATAGCCATTATTTGCGAGTAGAAGACTATACTTTCTCTTCGAACTTTTTGAAAGAAAATCATCAGTTTTTGTAAGAAATAACAATCATTAAAAGTCTAAACCCGCCTTAATTCTTTTGAATTGAAAGATTCGTGATCTGACAGCAGATGTCAATCATGTTTTGTTTGTATTGTCTCGTTGCGGCCTGTGTATTCCGAAAATATGGAAAATTTGATTGGTCGACAGGCCGTGAATTCCGGTTTGGAGTCCACGGGGCGTGTAGAATCCATATCATTAATCAGTTTAATATCGAGCAAGAATGAATGTATTATTTAATATTCGAAGAGAAAATAGTTTTCTTCTGCTTCGCGTATCATAATTCGATAGGCATTGCTGCGGAGACGGTTTTGTTCAATAGACATTTCGTTAATGGATCGCATTGCTTTATGTCTATCGAGTAGCCATCATCGCCGTGACAGAAGATTAAAGGATATTGCAGAGCGTCATATGATCGATGAAATTCACTGATGCATTGTAATCGATTGCCATGACTGTGAATAATAATATCACGTTTTTCAAATTGCTGTCCCACTATCACCAGACCAACTTCGCTTGCTGTCGGAGCGTTATAGAGACGACGGTGACCGTCAGCTGGCATTCTATCGGCATGGATTACAACTTGAAAGCTTTCGACATTTGGACGAATTTTGTCTATGGTTGTATTGAAGTCCTTGATGTACCTGTTATTATTATGAAGCATTTTCTGAAGCAGATGCACAAGCTCAAGTTTAACACCGGGGTAGTTGGAACACCTAATACTCGCTTCTTTCTCGTCTTCGCTGACAAAATGAATTTGCAAAAATTGAGCATTACGCTCTGACTCGGGCAGGAGGCTTCCGTGCAGGTGATAAACTTGTCCTTGCACTTTAAAAGTCGGCATGAACCCGTCTTCAACAATTTGTTTAGCTCCGAAGGACGTCATTTGAAAACAGCCGTTATATTGACGTACTCTATCAATAAAATGAGTGTGGTCGGAATGATCTCCCATGAGTAGACTATGTAACGGCTCGGGTGGACGTTGGATCGCAGTAAGCTGTACTTTGCCGGAACTGCAGCACATACCAGGCGCTTCACCTTTCCATTTTAGTGCATTGCAGCGCTGACATTTCAGGTTCATAGCACTAATATAATGTTCATAAGCAATGCCAGGATCATATTCTAATCCAGAGAGCACTTTTTTCGTCCATGGGCGCAAGCGACGTTCTGACCGTATCCCTGGATGGTTAGTTTCGTATTGCTTTTGAGTTGTGCAGTTCTGGGTTACCTTTTTGATATCTAGCAGCTGCTGCTCTGTGACTTTCAGGATTTTGATTTCTAAGCTTGGTGGCAGCTTTTTTGATTTGTTTGTCTCGCGTGTAACTCGTATATCTTGCTCGAGGTTTTTTAGTTTTGGGATATTGATGTTGGCTCCGACGAACTTATATAGGCTCATATACGTCGAAGTGGCCACCGCGAAGATCGCCAGTAAAACGTAATATGGCCACTGTCAAATTTTCTCCTCCGAATTTCGCGTATCACACGAAAGACTTCGAATACTAAAGGAAAAATATTTGCGGCAGCTATTAATTCACAAGTTCCACCGTAAGTTGACAGACGTGACATATCCCGGACAT
Source organism: Ceutorhynchus assimilis (assembly GCA_917834065.1). Taxonomy (NCBI): domain Eukaryota; kingdom Metazoa; phylum Arthropoda; class Insecta; order Coleoptera; family Curculionidae; genus Ceutorhynchus; species Ceutorhynchus assimilis. The sequence goes on along the minus strand of OU892284.1, from coordinate 10,581,523 downwards.
ACTCTGACACACTCGAATGATTATCGCCTCCAGCATCGTGACTATAAATATGGTACTCTCCCCAATTTTCAGCAACATATCTTACGATTGTTTCTCGCAATTCCGTGCACATCACTTGAGTACCGTATAATACATATGAAATAGACCGAAAGAGGCAGGCGCTATCGCCATGAATCGGAACGACTTATTTTGGCAATTGCCTAATTATACTGCATACGGCTAGTCAGCATCAGTCCGGAGGCCATGGGTCTATGGGTTCCTTGTATACATCTTACCTTTGGGCGCCACCAAGTTAATTGTGACTTAACTAGGAAGATAACCTAATGATGTTTAAACAAAACCTGTGCAATTGGAGAGCTTATCAATAAAACAACTAATTAGGTACAATAATGTATCTGGCTTCTTTATTAAAAAATAATAACAATAATGAATAGGGATGGCCAGGACATCATTATGGCTTGTACCAATTTATAAATATTTGATTATAAAAAATTAATGTAAATAACGCATATATAAATATGAATTTTAAGTAAACATGACTAAAAACCTTTTGGTATTTACACTTGTGAGTGATAAGAAAACTACAGTATGGGTTACACTTTACCAATAGGCAAATTAAACACAGAAAGATGAAAGTTATTGTTAGGGCAACCTCAGGGTAAAATTCTAGAATTTTATTTAAGGGGCACTTACCGACGTAATTCGGTGTCAGATGATTTATATAAGATTTGCCTAAATAGTAAAGGTGCAACTTACATGTATACAAGTGAAATGTATGTGAAAATCCAGAAGTTTCCAAAGTGAGATTATCTACAGGTTTGGTCTCACTATAGATAGGCTAAGGTATGGTAAGTGAGTCATGAGTCTTATCCACGTTGTATCCGTTCAACGTAGAACTCGACGTGGTTCTGCCAGAGTGGCACCAAGAGAGTTGCTGAAGAATGGCTACCAAAGCCCCAACTGAGAGCAATCTAGATCCAGTCTAGAATCTCTCTAAATACAGCTTAGCAACTGTCCAACTATAGTCTGAGACTAGGATTGTCCAACTATAGCCTGAGACTAGGATTGTCCAACTATAGCCTAAGAGTAGGATTGTCCAACTATAGCCTAAGAGTAGGAGTAGGATTGTCCAACTATAGCCTGAGACTAGGATTGTCCAACTATAGCCTGAGACTAGGACCCTATAACGATGTTCGTATAAAAAAACAAATCGAGCCCCAAATATTGAAAATAATCTTACCTCAAATTGAGGGATACTCTAGACCAAAGGTGAAGTCTTAAACTTCCAAATGCTGCTCGAAACAGTCCTATTAAAAAAAAATTGAACACGTGTTGTAGGTTAATATTTCCTGAAGAAAATCTCAAACTTACCGAAACAGAATCCAAAAATGACCAAGGGACGACTCTAGACAACCATCAGCAAGAAATTAGTCTACTTGAGCTCCCTGGCACAAAATTCCAAAAAGTCTCGCCCCAAAAACAATTAGGGCCGAGGCCCGAAACCGGACGACTACTCAGCGTGAGGTCGCAGATCAAAAGGGCAGATTCTTCATTTAGAATTTAGATTTCGGAAGAAGACTTTCATCTGTCAAACTTCTAATTTTGACATTGAAGAAAATTATAGAAAAGGACGTGTTCAGTTTCACCCCAAAAGTACGAACTGAGAATCGGTTGTGTAAAAAATGACTGGTGAATGTTGAAAAGTGCATATAGAACATATATCAAAAGGTAGAACAGGTCTAAAGAAAACGCCTAGACAAAACAGCTGTTCAATGACATGATGGAAATAAAAAATCAAAAAGTAAACAACAATTATTATCATAACCTCAGATTATTTATTTATCAATTAGATTTGCAAACAGAGATGATGAAAAAATCTCTCCTTTTCCTAAGATTCTAATCAATAACAGCGGGCCCTGTCAAAACTTGCAAACCTGCACAAAAAAACTTTCAGTAGAAGGCAGTAATCAAGGTAACAAAATCTGGGCACAAAAAAGATAGTTGTTTATTCATTTATTTCATTGTAGTTCTATATGGAATCATATCTACTAAAGCAAAACAAGGTAGCTTATTAGCCAATAAATTGAAAATGTTACAGTATGACATTACCATTTACCTCAATATTTTCCACCACCATGTTTCACAACACCAGCACTTGAACTTTATAGATAGTTTAACAAATTGTCTAACATAATCAAAATATTAATTACTAAAATAAATCTGAATACCGTGCATAAGTAAGTAAAAATAACACAAGAAAATCAGTTCATTTCTGATTTTGTCGACCGGTACCTGTCATCTGTCACAGACTGTTTTTATAATATAGGCTGGTATTGGAGCGTTTTGATTTAACTGGTAACAGTTAGACGTGCAATGTTATGTATGTACGCTTGTTGGTTGTTGTGCCAATATCTTTGGTTGTGCCATGAAAGGATTTATGTATTTAAGTCGCTAGTTGGTTCTGCTATGAAAGGATTTTGCAAAAATTTAATTTTAAACAGCGAAGTTGTTACGTGTAGTGTAGACATGTTTCACATATTTGGCGAGCTAAAATCCGATTGAAGCCAAATTTCGTAAAACTGTGAAATTAGTTTTTAGATATTCATCTCAGAAGTATTTCAGAAAAAGAATGGCGTCGATATCTTATTTTATTATCAAGTTATGACTGCTTAAATGAATTTGTAACGAAATTTTTTGTGTAACCTTTTTTGCCCCTTCCACTTTGAATTTCAAAAAAAGCATGAATTTGTTTTTAGGTATTTATATAAAGAATATTTTAGTACAAAAACGAATTCGATATCTTAATTAGAAGCCGAGAAAACTAAAAAAATGTGAATTTTTAAAAAAATTGCTTTTAACCCTTTAAAATTAAAATTTTTCAAAATCCTTTCTTAGCACACCTACAAATACGTAACAGAGCATATCCTGGAAATTTCATGTCTCTAACTTAAATAGTTTTGGCTGGGCGTTGATAATCAGTCAGGACAAGCTCTTTTATATCTATAGATACGGCTATTTGGCTTACAGAGGGGGTAAGTTTCTGTAAAGAAGATGAAAGCAGCCTAATAATAATGCTTATCGAAAATGATACTTCATCCATTTCTTCCCCCGCTTCCTGATGAGGCTCGAATATTTTAAATATTATAAGCTGTAGTGTTATCTCTTTTAGTACGGTTGCTTAGCGAAAAAAAACGCCATTTGATGATACAAGCATGAAATTTGGCAGAGTTGCTAAGTAGATCATTCTAATCGATTTGAGTCGAGGACCCATCGATTTTTCTCATTGGGACTGAAAAAAATCGCCATTTTTCCAAAATGGCGGCCAATTTTTTAATAGTAATTTTGATTCGGAGTAGACAAGCATGATTATATTCTAGTCTATATATTTCGGGGACGTAGAATAATGAAAAACTAATTTTAGACCGCTGTGAACTATGGATGGCTTCAAAAAAGTGAATTAAGATCAAAAAATAAAATTTTTGAAAATTGCTGCAAAAGTTTCAAAGTTAAAGTTTGTCTTAGCAATACAGGCATCCCAAGCAACGCCGAATAGTTTAATAAATGTTTATTCGTTTATTTTTGGTAATGGTATTATTTTTAAACGTATATAATAAACGACAATTTTTGAATACGTATAATAAACATACATGATCTACTATAATATAGAACTACTTCGGATTATCCTTTAGATTTCAGTACTGCTATGGTGAAATTTACCTTCCTGTCTATTTCAGATTGCTATTTCAAGAATTTAAATAATTAATTACATCATTTTATATTATTTGTTTATATGCAATTTTTCGTAATGGTTTTATAGACGAACAGTATTGTCGTTTATTACACGTTTTCCATAAATTATATTATTAACATGGGATATTAGCCTTTAATAAATGTATTTCATAAACACTTTTTTTAATCCTGTAGCTCAATTATATTTCAGGTCCAGTCCTCAATATTACAATAATTTTTTACCATGTAGTACATGTTTCTTCTACTTCTCGAGAACAAGGTTCAAAGATAATCCAAGAAGGAAAGAAATATGGCAACTACGCCGTGCCGCACTCTCCGCGTCATCGCCAGTTCCTATTCATTATGTTTCTTGTGCTTGAGTACAACGGTTCGTTTTGTGAAATTTAAGGTGATTTATTGCGTTGGACACGAAATTACATGTAAGTTTATAGTTAAATATATTAGTTAATTCATATCGTACAAGAAAAGAACGGGTCGATAATTTAATAATAATTATTCGACCTTCTATTTTATAGACAGAGTATTAATTTAATCTAAACGCTCCTGTTAGCTGGTTAATCATTCTCTTACAGAAGTAATGGGCAAAACGAAGAGGGCCAGAAGTCCCTCATGCAGCCCTGACAAGGACAAGGAGAATGTTCGGTACTTATTCAAAAAATATAAAAAGCTGAAAAAAGAGATGGACAATTTGCGACGGTCTCGATCATATATTCGCACACGATCGAGGGGCCCAACTAGAAGCAAGAGCCCGAGGCGCGATCGCAGTCCGAGACGTAGGCAGGGGGCGCCCGGCCGACGCAACCTGATTTCGAGGTCAAGGTCCTCTTCAGTTGTGAGTGAGCGCATTCGTACGGATCGCCGACGCCGTTTTTCACGGCGCAGCGGCTCAAACTCCCCCGAGTCGTCCCGGAGCTTTAATCGTCGATCTCGCTCCCGCTCCCAGTACGTACGGGATGCGGCGTTGCCAGGTCCATCTATAATGGACCTTTCTCCGGAAAACCGCAATGTGAGCGCGTGTAACGCTAACATTGTCGATCCTGACGCCTGTAACGTCAATCAAAAAGACAATAATCATCAAGATGAACTTGTAATTCATAACGATGTGGTCTTGCCCCTCCCAGATGACGTACTGGAACTATTGGGCGAGGATCCAGAACAGAAACAAAATAATACTGTCTCATTACATAAGTCATTAGTATCTAGATGGAATGCATGGACTCAAAAAAGAGGATTGTGTAAATCTTCTTAATAAATTCGAAATTCCTGCTAATTTACCAAGCTTAACTCCTCCGAAGCTCAACCCGGAAGTAGCGGCTGCTCTTGCGAAATCCAGCATAACCACTGACTCCTCGCATATGGAAGTACAGAATCAATTAAGTAAGGGGATTTGCGCCTTAGGTAAGGGCATTTCAAAGATATTTAGTAATATCTCCGAGATGCCAAAAGAAATTAAGAGCGATTTACTTTCCGGTTTATTAGATTCCGGTAGAATCCTAACTATTTTTTCACCGGGTCACTGTGACTCGAAAAAATCTGATTTTGCCACAATTGAAAAATATTAAAGATCTCGCCGAAAAATCAGGCCCATCGGAATATTTGTTTGGAACAGATCTTTCCGAAAGATTGAAGTCCTTCAAAACAATTGAGACGGCGAGTAAGGATTTACGGCTTGCCTTAAATACAAATAAATCTTCCTTTTCTGGCAAAAATCAAAGAGGGGACAACTCTCACAATCAGAAAAGCGCTTCTAACCAATATTCCTCTAGAAAGTTTGGTTCTTTAAACAAGTATCGCCCGGACCGTCATTGGGGGGGGGGGGACAGGTCCCAGAGGGCAGACTTCCAGGAACTACAACCACAACAGAGCCAAACCGAAAAAGACAATCAGGAATTAAGAGTGGTAAGTATTTCACATTATGCCGGTCGTCTAAAATCATTCCATTTACAATGGCAAAATATTGACACCAACTCGGTGGTATTAGATTGGCTCAAGAATGGTTACATCCTTCCTTTTACCGGTAAGCCTAATAGTTCTCGACCTTTTGCACCACAAATGTTCAAGGCCGGTGAAATTCGGGACATTGAAAAAGAAATATCCCATCTGATAAAAATAGGGGCCATCAGTAAATGTTACCACCATCAGAAACAATTTATTTCAAGAATCTTTCTTGCCGAAAAACCGAATGGCAAAAAAAGATTTATTTTGAATCTAAAGCAGTTGAACAATTTTATCGGATTTAAATTGGAGGACGCTAGAACTGCATGTAGGCTAATCCAAAATGGAGATTATGCTGCTACAATTGATCTTAAAGACGCTTACTATTTAGTCCCGATTCGCGATAGTCATAGAAAATACTTAAGATTTTCTTTCAATAATTCCTTATATGAGTTTAACTGTTTGCCATTTGGGTTGTCATCAGCCCCTCATGCATTTACCAAGATTATGAAACCCGTGGTACAATACTTTCGGTCCAATGAAATAACTTGTGTCAATTACTTAGACGATTTTCTAATCATTGGATCGACAAAAAGCGAGTGTTCCAAAAATGTAGAAGTAGTGACTTCTACACTTAGCTCTTTAGGATTGCTGATCAATCATGATAAAAGCGTACTCCTCCCCAACAAGAGATGTAAATTTCTTGGCTTTATTTTCGACTCCACAAAAATGACCATAGAACTGACAGTTGAAAAACGTCAGAAAATACTTAGACTCACATGTCATTATTTATCACACCAATTGTGTAAGATTCAGGAATTTGCTCAATTTTTAGGATTATTGGCTTCTGCATGCCCAGCCATAAAACACGGCTGGTTGTACACCAAATCATTAGAACGGGCTAAGTATTTAGCTTTGATTTTAAACAATGGCAATTACAATGCCAAAATGATTATCAACCAAGAAATAAAATCAGACTTATTATGGTGGAAGGAAAAGATTCCTTCAGCCTCTATTGATCTCAAAAAAGACATTTTTAGCCTCGAAATTTACACGGATGCAAGTTTATCCGGTTGGGGTGCTTATTCTCAGGGCAATAGAACATATGGTTGGTGGACGTTAATAGACCCCAATGAGCATATTAACTACTTAGAATTGAAAGCCATTTTTTTCGGATTAAAATGTTTCACAAATAATCTTTGTAATTGTAGTGTTTTGATTAGAACAGACAACACAACAGCGTTATCATACATCAATAGGATGGGCAGCGTCAAATTTGGCAAGAGAAATTTGGCAGTGGTGTGAAGCAAAAGGCTTATGGCTTTTCGCTTCATACATACAATCTAAGGAGAACTGGCAAGCAGATTTTGCTTCACGTATGTTACCGACGGAAACAGAATGGGCTTTAAATTTCAATATTTTTGAAATGATCACTCAAAGCCTGGGTATACCAGAGATCGACCTTTTTGCATCCATTGCTAATCGCAAATGCGATAGGTACGTTTCCTGGCTACCCGATTCTGAATCAGAGACAGTCGATGCCTTCACCATTCATTGGGGGAAAATAAATTTTTATGCATTCCCCCCTTTTTCGCTAATCCTCCGTGTATTACAAAAGATTAGGAATGAGGAAGCTACCGGTATCGTGATAGTACCATTATGGCAGTCACAACCTTGGTATCCGCTATTTAAAAAGATGATAGTCGGATCACCGCTTTTCTTTGGGCCTAAAGATGATAATTTGTTTTCTCCTTACAGCATGGACAACCATCCCATGTAGAAAAGGGATACCAGAGGATGCAATACACACAATGACAAAATCGTTAAGTGATGCCACGCTAAAACAGTATAATACAACCTTAAAACTCTGGTGGTCGTTTTGCGTGACAAAAAACATCTGCCCTTTTGAAAGTGAAACCTCCCAAATTATTGCATTTCTCCAAAACACTTTGGAGTCAACATTTAATTTCCATCGAGCAGCTCTCTCCCTCAAAAAATTTAGGAGAAGACAGAGGAGTTCAACTGAGTAGAGTGGTCGCTCTCCAGAGCAGAAAAGAGATTCTCGTTGACACTAAAAGATTCACTGTTCATATCGTGCATAAGTACAGTTAGCAGGAAAAATATAGCAGCTACTGCCACTGCTCAAATATTCAAATGCTGTGGTGATCACTTCATCTCTCCAGGACATCCATGCCTGTTTTTGCTCCTGTTTGCAGAAAAAGTTACCGTGTTGACGTGTGCAATGCATTTACCACATTCCACATTTCCTGCGATGGCTTGACCAGCAATATACCTATCTTTTGTTTTTTCACGTTCCAAGTAGATACCATAATTCGCAAACAGTATGAGGTATTTTTTTGCGAATAAGAATAATAAAATGTTAGCGGTGTTATTCGAGCGAATAAATTATGAGACTTCTAGGACGCTTCTTGTGGTTTATATCGTTTATAGTGGTCAAGACGAGGTAGGAGTAGGCACGGAAAGCAATTTTTGAAAACCTTATACGCTACTAAGAAGTATGCATTATGCATCAAGGTTTTAAAGGTCATTTTAACATGAGAGTACTGTTTCATGTATTATAGGAGGTAATCAAGGCTAGTCACACCAATACATTATCTGAAAGTAAAATTTTGGACGCCATTAAAAAAAAAATTGAGGGTTTTCAAGGTCATCTAGGTCAGCTTAACCTTGAGAGTATTATTTTCATCATCTGCATTTATAATCGTTTATAATATTATCCCAGTACATTCGAAAATAAGAAATTAGTACTAAAATACTAATAATGGACGCCATTTTACAAAATTTACGATTTTCCAGGTCATCCAAAGGTCACAGCGTTCTAAAACAATTTTTTTATTATTCTGCGTCCCCGAAATATGCAGACTAGAGTATAATCAATAATCATGCTTGTCTGCCCAAAATCAAAATTAAAATTAAAAAATTGGCCGCCATTTTGAAAAAATGGCGGTTTTTTTAGTCCCAGTGAGAAAAGTCGGTCCTCGACTCAAACCGATTAAAATGGTCTACTTAGCAACTGTGCCAAATTACATGCTTGTATTATCAAATGGCGTTTTCTCTTTAAAAAATCCCTTAAGCAACCAGACTAGTTGTTGCTAATAATAAATACTAATCTTACTACTAATAATACTTCATGTTCAAATTAATTGTTATCTGCTTCACAGAGACCCAACCGATGTGCCTGGTCGGTTTAACAGCTAGAATTTATTATTCTTTTCCGACCCTCATTTTATTACCTCAATTTATAAATTATTGTAAGGTTGGCGGTAACGTCAAATGTTTGTTGTAAATGCCCAAATAGGTTTTAGGTTTTAGTCAACCATCCAAGGACCTTTTTTTTCAGTTATACATGTAAACCCCATACTTTGTGAGTGGCTTGCTTACATCAAGTCCTACAACTTTTCCTCTACGACTTTTCTCGGAAATGGCACGTATGCGCGCAGGCGACTCGCAAACATGTCGATCTGACGTAGCTATGTTTCCTGATACATGTAGGTAAATCTAATTTTACGAATACTGTTTGATTTTTATGTCTAAATCACGGAAATCAACTTGGCCGACAAAAATAATGGCAAATTGGGGGAGTCCGATACCCCCAAAATGTCGATCTGACGTGGTTATGTTTCTTGATACATGAAAATCTAATTTCACGAATAATGTTTGATTTTTATTTCTAAATCACGGAAATCAACTTGGCCGACAAAAATAATGGCAAATTGGGGGAGTCCGATACCCCTAAAATGTTTGCGAGTCGCCTGCGCGCATACGTGCCATTTCCGAGAAAAGTCGTAGAGGAAAAGTTGTAGGACTTGATGTAAGCAAGCCACTCACAAAGTATGGGGTTTACATGTATAATTGAAAAAAAAGGTCCTTGGATGGTTGACTATTTATGATTGTGCAAATTTTCGAAAGTAATACTGGAATAAATAAATGTGTCACATTAGGTTCCTTTAAGAATGGCTTAAAAAACACCCTATGGATTCAGGTAGGATCTTTGGCTGCCTTCTTGCTGTGGATGAAGATTGAAAAGATTAATTCAGATTTCGAACTTGAGGCTGTAAACATTAAATTTCGTGGTACTGAAAAAGTGTCCATTTTTATTAAAACATTGACATGTTTAAATATATACTGTAACATTGCAAATGTCACTTGCTTTTTTTTTATATAAATAATTTTTGCATTTTAAATTTTATATAATTATTCAGCCATATGGCGGCATCTATTGCCGGCTGAATGTATTATTTTATCGGCGACCTCGAGAAGGGAGTAGGCGCTTTCTTTTGTACTACCTAGATCTACTCGACCCTAGGACTTCGTTGCTCTTTAATCTCGTAAATAGTTTTCGAACGTATTAGTTTTTACATATCTGAGGGTCGACAGGTTGACAGCGTTTTCCTTCAAAACTATCAAGTGATTTCTATTTATTCTGGAAGAGAAAATTGAAGAGTCCGTTTTCTACTCTTGCCTTGAAAAGGTCCGAGAGTGTGGCCTAAGGGATCAGTTACCTTCCTCAAGTCAAATTACCGTTCTCGTGGAAAAAGTACCCTATCGGCCTTCAGGCATCACCTTATCTTAGCGAAATAAAGTTGTGTACGGCAGTAATTCATTGATTACCGGAAAAATTTAATTAAAGAGTCTCGTGATTACCGTTTTATTTAAGTTTGAATTTCGAAACCCACGTGGTAAGTTTCTTTAATTTTTTTTAAGTGATAGTTGTTTATGAAATGTCTCTATTACTTAGGGTTCTACCGTGGGCCTATTTTTACCGGGACCTGTATTTTCCGAGAAGCTATTTTTCTCAAGGGATCAATTTTCAACAAGCCGCATCTCTGGGCATAGAGCTCTTGAGTCCTTCACCTGTCGATTCCTGTACCTCTGCCTTTGACGAAGAAAACTGAACTTCTAGTCTCTATCTTCCAGGCTAGAATCTACGACTTCCAGTGACCAAAGACTGGATGGCCACCGACTACCGTACTCTACCTTTCTGTTGGAATTGAGGCTTGTATAGAGTTTCGTTAATGACTGTTATATCTTTTTCTTCTAAATTCTTCTATAGTCGATTAACATAATTGATTGATTACATTTTTACCGACATAACTTTTAATTTTTTTAAATTTCAATTATGTTATTCTTGACACTTTAATGAACTTCAAATATTTGTTCTCGATTTTTGATTTGCCATATTTAATACTATAGATTTTTTTACTTAATTTTTAGTACCGTCATATTTAAATATTGCCTTACATATTATCATTTTTTTAAAACCCTTAGCATTAATCTGAACTGTCAAGATTGGACAACATGCTCTAAATTTAAAGTTATTGAATAAGTACCTATACGTCAAAAATTGATCAATTTTTAACCCTGGGTACTACGACTTACATATTTGAGGATTTGCATTATATCTCTAGACTCTAGACCATTTAAAGGTTATATAGCCCAACTTTCGATTTCTTTCAGGTACAATTTGATTTTATTGAATTATTTTTTTTTGCAGAAGCTGACCATATCCATCAATACAATTTTCCATCATTATTTTTTTTAATTAGTTTTCTGGAAACTTGAATCTATATATTTTCCTTTCAAATTAATGATATATCCAGCGACTGTTAATGAACTTATTAAGCAAGTATATTGAAGTGCATTTGTTATTATACTATTATTTTTCTTTGAGCTTGACGAATCTGATTAAAAGTTAACCTCTTTTATTTTGATTTGGTCTAAGGTGTCTTACCAACAATAATTGATTTTATATTTTGGAATAATTCAATGCTGAATTTTTTTCACTGACTGTGACTATTTCAATTTGAAATTTCGCTTAATTGTTTTATTGGTTTACCTGTACGTCAAGAGTTGAATTATGTGCATTATTTATTTCTTTTTAAGAATTCCCTATTACCATTTGCTGATTATTTTCTAGGTGTGTTTCTGAATTTTCACCCTTCCATATTTTATACAATTTTATATATATTTTTTTTTTACTTCACTGGCGCCCTTGCCATTCTTTACTGATTAAACTATCAACCCACACGTAATATTTTTTCGCTGACCAAACTGAGCATATTATGGGCCTCTGGTTGATTCATTGAAAAAACGGGTTACAATATACATAACTTTTTTATATAAACCCAAAAGAACGTATTTTAATTAGTGTGAGTTTGAAGGAGTTAGATACAGTCCTTGTGGTCATTTGGAGAAGCACTACAAAGCCATGTAGAACAGATTTTACTAGTGATAGGAGAAAGTACCTAGCAAGCCATCAGGGCGAGCGAATTTTTGTACATCATACAAACTAAAACTAACGTAATTTTTTTGAATGGGTAATGCCGGTGCCGTCAGGGGCTAGGCAATGACAACGGAACGTTTGTGACGTTTTATTTTTGACTCTAGAATCTGCTTTTCCTTGTTTCTGCAAGATGCCCCAAAGTTCTTGTTTCTTGATTATATTTTCAGAAATTGACAATTTTCTTTCATAGAAGTTCCATTATTGCTTGTTAGCTGATTTATTTTCTCTCCTAGATTCCAGATCTTACCCTATTATTGATTATTAATTTTAATTTTTAGTAGGTAATTAAACATTAATGATCAGCTGATATGATGCATTTTCACAGAGGTCTGGATTAATTTAAGGAACTTATAAGCCAAGAGACATGGTATTCTGTCCTAGATTAGAATGATGTTAGAGCAGCGTGGAGCCTTTTCTATAAAAGATTCAACGAATTTAAGGAAGAATGTGAAACGACTAAAATATCAAGAATGCAATAGCACCTTAAAATTAAACCTTGGATAACCAACGCTATTATAACTTCAATAAAGCAACGTGATAAAATTAAAAAAGAATCTAATTAAAAACAGGAACAACACGGCCATTAACCAGAGATACAAACTATTTATATAAAAGTAACTTAAAGATATATTATCATGATAAAGTAAACAATAGCATAAATGATATGGAAAAAATCTATAGCATAATTAATGAAGCAACCAATTCGAACAGTAAAGAAATAAATGATACAAACATTCTTAATCCTAATAAATAACCCTTTCAAAACACAAAACAAATGGCTGACTTCTGCAATGACTATTTTATACAGATAGAAAAAAGAATGGCTTCCAAAATATAATCCCCAATAAACTATAAAAACTGTAATGACCCAGGTACAGTCGTGAGCATAAAAAGTGGGGCACCCGATTGACAGGTCTTGTAATGTTACGCTATTTTGGGTAAATTAGTCTTTTCTCTACAATGGATTTTTTGTCAAAAATGACAATTCCTGTCATTGCCGTAGGTATAGCTGATGAGCTCGTTTTACAATAGGATAAAACGGGTGTCCCACTTTTTATGCTCACGACTGTACATAAAAGAAAATATGTTTCTTAAACCTGTTATGCCAAATCCACATTGCATCTTTAACAAGTGCGAGCTCCTCAGGATATGACAATATTCCTAATCGGCTCTTTGGCTCATTTTATAAACCTAATTTTTTGCAAGGAGAAGTGCCAGAAGACTGAAAAGTCCATTGTGATTCCGATATACAAGTCTGGCGACAAAACTGAAGTAAGTAATTTCCGTCCAATAAGTCACATAAGTCTATTTGCTAAAATTTTCGAGAAATGTCTCAAGAACAGGCTACTTGATTTTTGCGAAAGGAACAAGTTTTGAATCAAAATCAGTTCTGCGTAAAGGGATTCGACACACAATACGCCACGTATCTCAACTATTACTGAGTTGTGCAACGAGTATGAAGGCATTAAACGCGCGACAGACTCGCTCCAGGTACTAAAGCCTGACCCCGAAGGTCCATTTCTGAGCAGTGCAAAAGGGAGTTAACGCGCAATTGTTCGCTTCAAATATCATTCTTATGTGAACACAAAGAATTTTCTTCATATTCAAATCATTATTTAAATGTCAGTAAATAATTATGGCAATTATGATAATACTTAGAGTTCTAAAATAAAGGACACTCAGTGATAAAACTCAAAATTCTAAAATAAAGAACAATCAGTGATAAAACTTACAATCCTAAAATAAAGGACACTCAGTGATAAAACTCACCTGAATAACTTTTTCAAGTTTCACCCACAATGCACAATAATTATTGAGGTCTCGCAACCTTGTTTGCCTTCATCCTAAATCAATGCCTTTATCGTCAACTCTCCAAGAGCGGACCATAAACGCTGATATCAAATCTTGTGGAGCTTTACGAAACGAAACTGGATTGAGGAAAACCACCTATTTAAAATATTATTTCTTGGAATCTTAACTTTTTAAAAAACGTCTCCATTGTTCATTATTCAATTTTTATTTTGTATTAACCTGGTTGTTCAATTCAATTTTTGATTAGTTTGTGTGTCATAAGGAGCGATCACAGGTCAGTTGAATAATTGTTATTTTGTTTTTGAGAGTTCAATTTATACAAGTATTATTTTTTTTATTTTTATGTTGTTTTGTTTGCTTATAACATTTTTTATAGCATGTGCATTGTTCATGTTAAAATAAACAGTACAGAAAATAAAAATTATATCTATTTATTAATTTTTATAATGCATATGTGCAAAATGTGCACCATAACGACGCAAACAAGCTTCAAAAGGATTCTGCAAATCATTGAACATACAATATTCGCCAAAATAAACAGTACCAAATGTACAAATTATATCAATGTCTATAATGCGTATGTTCAAAATGTTTGCATCATAAGAACGCAAAAAAGCTTCATAAAGATTCTGCAAATCATAGAACATATTTATTAAGAGTGGTTGCAGAAGTTTTTCTGAGATTGTTTCAAGCTTGAGCTTTTTGTGTTTCTTCAGTTGAAAGAAACATAATGACGAAGATATTTAACTTTAACTTAATGTCAACCTGATAACTAATGCCAAGTGAGCGAAATATGATAAATGCAACTTTTCCTCAGAGCTCTAGATTTCGGTACTGTTTATTTTGGCGGATACCGTATTCAACAAAACTCGTTTCATGCTGTAAACAACTCAGATGAAAAGTAAATTAAAACTTAAGTAATTATGTGCTGTCTTTTGTGGTGGGATTTTAATTTCTGGTATTCAGAGCGTAAATTAGGGCCTAGTTGAATATACTAACATTTTTCTTTCCTGACGAGTGAATATCCTACGAAACAAATGAAAAGAGATATTGGCTCAAAATAACAACTATAGCTGAGTAGCATCCCGTATGGGACCTCAGTACCTGATGGCAGACTGGCTAACTAACCAAAAACTCTTCAGTATTGAATATAGGTAGTGTTGATTGAATGTGGTATGTGGAATTAAAATTTTAGCACAAGAATAAAGGACGGTACCTAATTAAAACTTTCATTGACTCACAATTTTTATTATATGACACAGTATGTTTTGATTTTTGAGGAATGTTAGATCGAGGGTTTCTCTGCCGTTCCCTTTCCCCTCGAGAATTCCAGGTCGAGAACGGTACAATTTACTTCAATAATAAAGTAGACGCTTCACAAATTTTTCGTTTCTTTTACATATCACAACTTCCCTTAAATTTCCCTAATTTTGCTGTTGTCGGGCGCATGTCAAGTAATTAAACTTGAGTAAGTTTCCACAACGCGAGTCCTATTTCATTTCGTTTTTTAGAATACTAGGTCACGAGCGCGCTTCGCGCTCTTTTTTTTTAATCAAGTCCATCAAAATAATTATAAAATGGAAAATATTTATTAGGTGTTGTACAAAAAACAGCATAATTTTTGTTTTAAATGTACACTATACATTAAATGTAACAGTGAGATAAGTTGTATAGATGTTATTTTAGTGAAGAAATTTCAAATGCGATGGATGGAGTTGGTGACGAATTATTTTTGTATGGTATATCATAATGATTTTAAATCGATCACATTTCTTGAATGTACGGTGTGCGTATGTCTACTTATCTCATTCTGTTTTATGGAACTCGTAGGTATACATTTTTCGAAGTGGTTTAATTAAAACAGAATAATCATAACCATAATCAAGGTGTTATTATAAACCGAGTTATTAACTATTTGTGTGCTGTGGTATAATACGAGATATCGAGTCTTAATTTTTTTTTTTACATTTTCATGAAGTTACATACATACCTAGATTCTTGTATTGGACCTCGAAAAAATATTAAACCACTTCCTTGCTTTGAATCTTTGAAAAACAACCATCTACAGAGCAATATCTAATAGCACAGCTAATAGACATATTGTCAGAGAATTGTCACATAAATAAAAAATTCACAGTCCTTCGCAAAAATGCAACCGAGGAGAACATTGAAAATGCCGAAGCAAACTTCAACGCTAATGCTTGTGATTATTGTGAGCTTTGAGATCCGCTAAAATTCAACCCTTTCCAGATTTTCCAGAATTTTTCCGACCCAATCCAGAAATTTCCATGCGTTTTCCAGACGTTTCCAGAAATTTCCAGACTTTATCCAGATTTTTCCAGACTTAGCTAGACTTTATTCAGACTTGTTTAAATTTCTCCAGACCGTATCAACCTTTTTCCAGACGTTTCCAGAAATTTCCAGACTTTCCCAGACTTTATCCAGACTTTTATAGACTTAGCTGGATTTTTCCAAACTTTATCCAGACTTGTCTAGATTTCTCCAGACCTAATAGAGCCTTTTCCAGACGTTTCTAGAAATTTTCTGGCTTTTCCAGACTATATCCAAACGTATCCAGACTTTTCCAGATTAAGCTAGACTTTATCCAGACTTGTCTAGATTTCTCCAGACCTTATCCAGCCCTTTCCTGACCTCTCCGACTTCTTCCAAACAATTTCCCGACTTCAAATACACTTTTCCTTACTTTATCCAGACTTGTCTGAATTTCTCCAGACCTTATCAAGCCTTTTCCAGACGTTACCAGAAATTTCCAGGCTTTTCCAGACTTCATCCAGACTTTTCTAGGCTTGGCTGGATTTTTCCAGACTTTATTCAGACTTGTCTAGATTTCTCCAGACCTAATAGAGCCTTTTCCAGACGTTTCCAGAATTTTTTTTTCTCTTTTCCAGACTTTATCCAAACTTATCCAGACTTTTCCAGACTTAGCTAGACTTTATCCAGACTAATCCTGACTTTATCCAGACTTGTCTGAATTTCTCCAGACCTTATTAAGCCTTTTCCAGACGTTTCCAGAAATTTCCAGGCTTTTCCAGACTTTATCCAGACTTTTCTAGACTTGGCTAGATTTTTCCAGACTTTATCCAGACTTTTCTAGATTTCTCCAGACCTAATAGAGCCTTTTCCAGACGTTTCCAGAAATTTTCTCGCTCTTTTCCAGACTTTATCCAAACTTATCCAGACTTTTCCAGACTTAGCTAGACTTTATCCAGACTTATCCAGACTTTATCCAGACTTATCTAGATTTCTCCAGACCTTATCCAGCCCTTTGACCTCTCCGGACTTCTCCCAAACACTTTCCCGACTTCAAATACACTTTTCCAGACCTTATCCAGACTTGTCTGAATTTCTCCAGCCCTTATCCAGCCTTTTTCCGACGTTTCCAGAAATTTCCAGGCTTTTCCAGACTTTATCCAGACTTTTCCAGACTTGGGTAGATTTTTCCAGACTTTATCCAGACTTGTCTAGATTTCTCCAGACCTAATAGAGGCTTTTCCAGACGTTTCCAGAAATTTTCTGGCTTTTCCAGACTTTATCCAAACTTATCCAAACTTTTGCAGACTTAATCCAGCCTTATCCAGACTTTATCCAGACTTGTCTAAATTTCTCCAGACCTTATCCAGCCCTTTGCTGACCTCTCCGGACTTCTTCCAAACACCCGACTTCAATTTTGTATAAGTAATTGCCCATTTATGAGTCGGCATTTAATGTATGCAAAAACGGTAACATCCTTGAACCAACATAAACATATCGATTTTATATTCGGATTGCCTCATTTGCATAATTAAAGCGGTGACAGCCTTGAACTAACATCTCGATTTTATATTCAGACTAGGTCATGAGCGCGCTTCGCGCGCTTTTTTTTTAAATCAAGTCCATCAAAATAATTATAAAATGGAAAATATTTATTAGGTGTTGTACAAAAAACAGCATAATTTTTGATTTAAATGTACATTATACATTAAATGTAACAGTGAGATAAGTTGTATAGATGTTATTCCAGTGAATAAATTTCAAATGCGATGGATGGAGTTGGTGACTAATTATTTTTGTATGGTATATCATAATGAATTTAAATCGATCACATTTCTTGAATGTACGGTGTGCGTATGTCTACTTATCTCATTTTGTTTTATGGAACTCGTAGGTGTAGGTATACATTTTTCGAAGTGGTTTATTTAAAACAGAATAATCATAACCATAATCAAGGTGTTATTATAAACCGAGTTAGTAACTATTTATGTGCTGTGGTATAATACGAGATATCGAGTCTTAATTTTTTTTTTTACACTTTCATGAAGTTCCTTTTTTTTATTAGGCCAGTTATTGAAGTCTACTCGATCAACATTTTACTGCCAACAATCGAAAAAAAATTTTTTTAAAAGATTTTAAATGCAATTGCTCAATTATTCAACTTACATTTTTTGTTTGTACCTACGTGGTAGACATAAATTTTAAATGTGATCAAAGTAGTTGGCGAATTATTACTTTTGCGGTATATCGTAATGACTTTAAATCGATCTTATTTTTTGAATATACGGTGTGCATATGTCCAGTGCAACTTATTCTATTTTATGGAACTCGTAAGAATCCAAAGTTTAAAGAGTGCTAAGTCTTCATGTCGTTCTTCGTTATTTTCAATTATTTATGTTTATCGTGTTCAGGTTTTTGTCTTGTGATCTTCAAATATCTTGTAAATAAGTTGTAAAGATCTTCTGAAATCACCTATGACTGCGAAATTTCAAAATTAAATTATCAAAAAAACAATTCTTTAAAAACATGGTTTTTGACAACACTATTGCCTCTTTGTTTCCCTGAATAAACTTTCAATGAGTCCCACGAACGAACTCTGAAAAGCGCCACATAAAGTTGTCCGTGACTAATACATCCTTTCTGGAGATCAATTACTATCCTATCAAATGTTTGTCCTTGAGATTTGTTAATCGTCATTCATTGCAAAGGCTAATTTTATTTTAAAATTGTCTTTGTTTGAACGTAAAGGGGTAGACGTTTTCGCAGTAGAGTGTTATTCGATTTATGAACACTATTTCTCCCTGTTTATCTACAGTCAATATCTCACAGCGTAACAGATTATCCCCAAGTTCCAGAACTAAAGGCCTTGTACCATTGCAAAGGCCTGCACTGATGCTTAGATTTCTAATAAGCATACAATAGAATTCGTTTTCAATCGTAATTCATGGAGCGGGAATTCGGCGGATTAAGCCAATTTAAATATTTTGGAAGAATAGCATCATTTAGATCACTATTATCACAGTTCTTGACACTATCTATACTGGTGTAGAGTTTTTCGGTCTTGACGTCCAACAGTTCGACAACTTATTCGTTTATTTCTTCGACATCAACATTTCTTGCAGAAAGTATTGCAGATTTGGTCAAGTCCCTGAATCTTCCTTCTTTTAGTATTGTTCGTCGACTTTTCGAATGAGGAGCGAGGGGGTGAAGCGAAAACCAGGGGTGACGTTAGGTGACCATTGGCGTTCAAATGTAGGGTGCCACCAGCTCACATTTCTTTCGAGTATTAGATTAAAATCGACGGACTTCACTTCTCATAGATGTTTTCAACAATATCCGAATTATCAATACATTTCTCCGACAATTTTAGATTGTCGTTAGAATCATTTAGTGTTCGTTATCGCATCAAAATGGCTCAATTTCAGCAATAAGTGCTTAATATTGGCCTTTAAGGCGGCAACCGTTCGAGATTTGTCAACATAGACTTTGGATTTTAGAATGCCTAGAGAAAAAAATCCAGTGACGTTAGGTCGGCCAATTGTGGATTCTGAAGGACGATCGTTGACATCATAAATTGCACGGAGTGCACGAAACGTTTTCCGAATAGAACATTGGTTTTGATAATGATAATAATTTTTAACAATTCCGACGCGTTGCTCAATCGTGTAGCGCTCCATAATAAAATGCAGAGACTAATTGAATACGGCTGCCAAGGATAGCACCTGTGTGCCTATCGAGTTTTTCATGGGCTATTGTCAAACATCGAGCGTTACTATTGGAAAACCCTATACATACCTAGATTCTTCTATTGGACCTCGAAAAAATATTAAACCACTTCCTTGCTTTGAAAAACAACCATCTACAGAGCAATATCTAATAGCCCAGCTAATAGGCATATTGTCAGAGAATTGTCACATAAGTAAAAAATTCAGAGTCCTTCACAAAGATGCAACCGAGGAGAACATTGAAAATGCCGAAGCAAACTTCAACGCTAATGCTTGTGATTATTGTGAGCTTTGAGATCCGCTAAAATTCAACCCTTTCCAGATTTTCCAGAATTTTTCCGACCCAATCCAGAAATTTCCATGCGTTTCCAGACGTTTCCAGAAATTTCCAGACTTTATCCAGATTTTTCCAGACTTAGCTAGACTTTATGCAGACTTGTCAAAATTTCTCCAGACCTTATCAAGCCTTTTCCAGAGGTTTCCAGACATTTCCAGACTTTCCCAGACTTTATCCAGACTTTTCTAGACTTGGCTGGATTTTTCCACACTTTATCCAGACTTGTCTAGATTTCTCCAGACCTAATAGAGCCTTTTCCAGACGTTTCCAGAAATTTTCTGGCTTTTCCAGACTGTATCCAAACTTATCCAGACTTTTCCAGATTTAGCTAGACTTTACCCAGACTTGTCTAGATTTCTCCAGACCTTATCCAGCCCTTTTCTGACCTCTCCGGACTTCTCCCAAACACTTTCCCGACTTCAAATACACTTTTCCAGACTTTATCCAGACTTGTCTGAATTTCTCCAGACCTTATCAAGCCTTTTCCAGACGTTATCAGAAATTTCCAGGCTTTTCCAGACTTTATCCAGACTTTTCTGGACTTCGCTAGATTTTTCCAGACTTTATCCAGACTTGTCTAGATTTCTCCAGACCTAATAGAGCCTTTTCCAGACGTTTCCAGACATTTTCTGGCTCTTTTCCAGACTTTATCCAAACTTGTCTGAATGTCTCTAGACCTTATTAAGCCTTTTCCAGACGTTTCCAGAAATTTCCAGGCTTTTCCAGACTTTATCCAGATTTTTCTAAGCTTAGCTAGATTTTTCCAGACTTTATCCAGACTTGTCTCGATTTCTCCAGACCTAATAGAGCCTTTTCCAGACGTTTCCAGAAATTTTCTGGCTCTTTTCCAGACTTTATCCAAACTTATCCAGACTTTTCCAGACTTGGCTAGACTTTATCCAGACTTTATCCAGACTTTATCCAGACTTATCTAGATTTCTCCAGACCTTATCCAGCCCTTTGACCTCTCCGGACTTCTCCCAAACACTTTCCCGACTTCAAATACACTTTTCCAGACCTTATCCAGACTTGTCTGAATTTCTCCAGACCTTATCCAGCCTTTTTCCGACGTTTCCAGAAATTTCCAGGCTTTTCCAGACTTTATCCAGACTTTTCCAGACTTGGGTAGATTTTTCCAGACTTTATCCAGACTTGTCTAGATTTCTCCAGACCTAATAGAGCCTTTTTCCAGACGTTTCCAGAAATTTTCTGGCTTTTCCAGACTTTATCCAAACTTATCCAAACTTATCCAAACTTTCTCCAGACTTAGCTAGACTTTATCCAGCCTTATCCAGACTTTAATCCAGACTTGTCTAGATTTCTCCGACCTTATCCAGCCCCTTTCCTGACCTCTCCGGACTTCTTCCAAACACTTACCCGACTTCAATTATGTATAAGTAATTGCCTATCTATGAGTCTGGCACTTAATGTATGCAAAAGCGGGTAACAACCTTGAACTAACATAAACATATCGATTTTATATTCCGATTGCCTTATTTGCATAATTAAAGCGGTGACAACCTTGAACTAACATCTCGATTTTATAGTCAGATATGTTGTTTAAAAATAGATAATAAAAATTCACCCTTCAATCTTACTGAAGGAACCCGGGTATGTTATACTACAGGATAGATAGTTATTTATTCGACAATGCTTGTTGACTCTGTCGACTTGACTGCAAACAAAAGAATATATCCAATGCAATTCGATCATAAAACATAGACTCGCAATTACTAACCCACAATTAGCCTAATGATAGGTTTGATTGAGCATTGACATGACAAATGACACTATACGTCTGATAAATATATGTTCCGTAGACAATAGCTGCTTTCGGAAATGTAAATCCTGGATCGAGTAGATCAATATCAGCTGATCGCGGTTTAGCTCGTTTTCAGAGTAGATTATTCAACGTTTCTGAACGACTGAGATCGACAATCGCCGGCACCCGTTTGTTTTACTCAACGGACATTTTTCTTCAATGATTTGAGGCTAGGTCCTTACCAACAAATCACAAGAATTAAAACACAAAACTTGACAAAACGGAAATAAAACATATAAAATAAACATAACCAAAAACATCAAACAGATGATTGATTAGATTTCTACCCACGTCAAGAGCAGGGTTAACGAGATCACAAACATATGAGAAAACCGAGTCAACAAGATCACTTACCGAACGCTAGTACTCGACTTCGGATCATTTTACGAACGATGAGATTACTAATCCGATCGAACCGATTAATCAGATCACACTTTCCGAAAGCGGCTTTTCATTCACCAGTCGGTAACAAGCGGTTGCGACGTTGGTTATTTTGGCGACAGATAAATTATCAGCTTCCAGGAGAACCATGTCCCGTAAGTTCACACTTTTTCAGGAACTGATAAAGTCTGTTTTTTTTTTTAAAGATAATTCCCCAAGTCAAAAATTTAGTAACTATGTTGGCAACACAAGCCTTTTCTACATAAAAAAATTGAAAGCACTGACAATTTTACATTGTATTGCCAACATAATGTCAATTTGACTTTTATCTTTAAAAAAATAACAGAGTTTATGTCCGATTGACCAATAAAGTGCTATTTATAGAACAGTTTTGCGTCAATAAAGTAGCACTTTATTGTACTAGTAAAATAAAGTGCTGCTTTATTTTACTAGTAAAATAAAGTGCTACTTTATTGCCTACTTGGACTACCTGACAAGGTGGAACAGGTCTTGACAACCTGCCAAGGTGAAACAGGTCAAACAAAAACCAGTCGCAAACGTACATAAAATCATGTATATAACGCTTACATAAACAGACTTTATTGACTCATTATTTAATAGCCTCGCTTGCAAGGTCGCTCGGCCATAAAATTATTCGTATAATAAAGCCTTACTTTATGTACTTGTTATATAAATAGCTATTATACAGGGTGTCCTACGGTGGATGGCGTATTAGACGTTTATGGAGAACTAAAAAGCGGATCATTTTGAAAATTTGGCAACCGGGATAAACGACCATGATCTACACTTTTAAAATATTTTTGACCATGCGGTGTTGCCGCTTCTAACTCTAAACTAGTGGCAACATCACTATTTTAAATGGAACACCCCCGTATTAAATTGCATATTTGGATTCTACGTAAAATTCTAAGCAGATTTCATGTGATATACCCTATACCTAAGTTCAACTGTTTTGGAAATATTGATAGTTGAAAATTGACTTTTTGCAACTTTGACAGGCTGTAGAACCTGAACGGTTAATTTTAGAGGATAACCGATTTTACATTCCTATCTTGGATTTTTATAAACTATCATTTGACACCAACTTAGAATTAAATCCATGATTAAAAATTTCATGTTAAATTTAATCTCTGATTAAGTTCAAAGTTGGTGTTAAATGATAGTTTATCAAAATCTAAGATAGGAATGTGAAATCGGTTTTCCTCTAAAATTAACCAATTAGGTTTTACAGCCTGTCAAAGTTGCAAAAAGTCAATTTTCAACTGTCAATATTTCCAAAACAGTTGAACTTAGGTATAGGGTATATCACATGAAATCTGCTCAGAATTTCACGTAGAATCCAAATATGCAATTAAATACGGGGTGTTCCATTTAAAATAGTGATGTTGCCACTAGTTTAGAGTAGAAGCGGCAACACCGCATGGTCAAAAATATTTTTAAAGTGTAGATCATGGTCGTTTATCCCGGTTGCCAAATTTTCAAAATGATTCGCTTTTTAGTTCTCCATAAACGTCTAATACGCCATCCACCGTGGGAGACCCTGTATTTGGGACACCAAACCAAGAAGTTGGTTAAAATATTATATATACGGAACATATACTAAATAAAATGACAAAACAAGCACTGACGGCTAGGAATGCATTTGTCTATAGTTGAAATATTACAGGGACTTACACAAGTAAGGATAAATGAGTGCTCGAGTGTTTCTAAAAAAATGCAGCTAGGAATTCACAGGGCACGGTTCTCGGACCGCTGCTTTTTTTAATCTACATCAACTCATTACTACAAAAAAAATATAGACGGTACCATTATATCGTATGCTGACGACACAGTTCTAATATTTGAGGATGAGACTTGGCAGTGGCTGAGAGCTGAGGCTGAGGTGGGCGTTGGAGTTGTGAAGGATTGGTTCATGGTTTATTCCTTTATAAAAATGGACAAAATACAGTAAATTCAGTAGGAAATAAAATTAGCTATGTACCATGGGAATTATAAGGTGTTAACATCCACGGGCAACCTAAACTAACCCAAACTTTGCCCTGGGGTATTAACACCCTCATAATTCCCTTGATACATGAATAACTATTATAAGATACGATGGGCATAAAACTACTCCGAATAATTTACAAAACATTGGCAGAATCGATATTCCAGTATGCAATTATTGTATGAGGTGGTCTGTACGCTAATGCATTGGAACCTCCCAAATATATCCAAAACTCTACAGTGCCCGCGGAAAAGTCTGCACCATATGGGACATTTTTTTATGCTCATCGTTACTTCAAATCGGTTTTTGGCATTAGGTTCTGCATAACTGAAAACCAAACACCTAAAATTTTTGACTCGAGACTTGCCTCACACCTGTCAAATGCCATTTGAAAATTTCAAACAAGGAAAAGTGGCATTTTTATGAAAAATATGAAAAAATTTTATAAGAAAATATTGTTCCAAATGATATTTAGAGTCTAATTTGATATTTTTGCTTTGAAAAAAAATATTTATTTATTTTTATTTTTTTTCGAATATATACGGAAAAATAATATTTTTACGATTTCTTTCGCGACCATTCCTCTAAAATAATTAGTTTGTATCTGACTAATGATTTTTCAAATCCTAATAATCTAATTAAGAGTTTAAACATCAAAAAGAAATATTTCTATCAAAATCTTGATACGCCTCTGGACTATTTTAAAAATTGTATGCTTGAAAATATTTTTTTCTACAAATGTCAAAAAATGATGATGTTCGCACACTCATGACAGTTTGCGAAGTGACACTTTTTTTCCCAGGTATTGATTTTTTAACGTTCCCATGACGCCGTGCGCGAACTAGCTATTTCGCACACTGGTGCGCGAAATAGCTAGTTCGCACACTGATATGTCATGGTGACACATACCTGTCAGGAAACCAAAAATAATTAAAATTCACCTACCTTTGAGTGAAAATGCAATTTTGCCTTCGAATGATCGATATTTAAATGCAGTTGTAGAAAAAATATTGTTTGCAACTCGGACGCGAAATACTTTGGTGATCGAGATCTAATTTTTTTAACGAGGCGCAGCCGAGTTAAAAAAATAGTCGAGCCCTAGATACAAAAATAACTATTTTTTTCAAAGCAAAAATATCAAATTAGACTCTAAATATCATTTGGAACAATATTTTCTTATAAATTTTTTTCATATTTTTTATAAAAATGCCACTTTTCCTTGTTTGAAATTTTCAAATGGCATTTGACAGGTGTGAGGCAAGTCTCGAGTCAAAAATTTTAGGTGTTTTTTTGGTTTCCAGTCATGCAGAACCTAATGCCAAAAACCGATTTGAAGTAAGGATGAGCATAATAGTATATTGTGTATTTAGGTGGAAAAGTGACACATTCTCGGCCGACGGTGTTAGTTGAAGGGCGAGGCGTAGCCGAGGCCGGCAAACACCGAAAGCCGAGAATGTGCTTTTCCACCTAAATACACATACTATTTTTTCTGCGATCGGTTAAATACCTGTTAAATGTTTGTCTTTTAGTTCCAATTATTCAGCAATACGAGAATCACTTTCCCGGCCTAGGCCGGAAAAGTGTTTCCCGTATTGTTATTCATTGATTCCTTAGCAATTATTGAAACATAATTCTTCTTCTCTCCCTGTAAATTTAAAAAATATAACAAACCACAAAATATTTGCTACACTGTGCAGGGTGCTTATTTACAAAAACTATCAAGCTTACCTTGGCTTACTATGAGCAGTTGCAGTGTTCCAAGGAGATCGAGAAGGAGATACAATGTATTTTATAGTTAGGTTTATTTATTTTATTTTTCTTCTTTCTAAATTTCTCTTCTATCAGGACTAATTTATTTATTGTATAACCTTTATCTTACATCTAAAGATCTAAAGCAATATTATAGTAACTACCTTTATTTTGCACATACCGATTGTTAGTAATTTAGGTGCAACAGTATTTCAGATCTCTGGAAATTTAAATTGATACTGCCATTTGTTAATTATAATATTGATTTATTTTTTCTAAAAAAGTTGAATTTGAATTTGAATTTCAGGGTCCCATCACCGAGATACAACAATCCCATCACAGAGTAACAGTTCTATACCTAGATACAGTTTAAGACTCTTCCTGGAGCTTTACTCTACTAGTTCTAACACCTGTGAGGTAGAAGTTCATTTTTTGGTCGTATTCATCTCCCCACGCAAAATATTTGCTCTATGGTTGATTCATTACCAACCAACTAAACATATTATACCAACACCCAAATTCAATACCTAACGAATTGATCAATATCCACGGAACAGTGGAATATCTTCAGTGAAGAATTGAAGATAAGTGAACGTACTCCGAACTTCAACAGAGTACCAGAATAAGTTAATTAGTGTGTAACCAATTATTATTTTTATTCGTGTATTTTATTTAATTTTTTTTTCCTTTTAATGAATAGTCTTCACAAGCTGAGGGTTTTGTTTTTCTATTATAAATTATAAATCTTCTTGATAATAATGATGCTGTTTTGCTATAACCCTATCATTTTGTGAAAATTTATTATGTTATTTTCAGTTTAGATTTTTATTAACATTTCCATAATCGTTACTTAAATGTTAGTACCTATCTACTTATGGGGATGATCACTCGCAAGTAAAATATTGCATTGCATCAGTCAAACGCAGTACCTAACTTAGCAATAAATTAATTTGACCTGTTTTCAAATATTGTTTTTTTATTATTTATTTTTATTTCTAGCTTACATCTTCACAAACTTTCAACTTAACTGCTCAACATCGCATGGTTTTCCTATTTAGCCTGTAAAATAGGTAGCGCCGAATTCACGTTCCAGTCGAGCTTGGAACACTTTATTAATCCAAGAGTTAAGTTGAAGTGAGTAAAAGTATTTCACGTTCTCCTAGGAACTTATAATTATTATAGTATTCCTTCTCCAAGATCGATCAAAGAGTAGTTAATCCAGCACAAAGAAATCTTTCTTCCTTCACAAAATCAATGGCTTTCTGCGTTTTTTGTCTTCTCGAATACACACCTATAGCTTTCACTCAGCTTTATACTTGTGACGTTCAAATTTTGCCTTAACGTAACTGAAGATTTCGAATGAATTCGGTAATTAATTCAGGTATTTGTGAGGGTACTTATAATGCTGTATACCTGAGGATTAATATTTTTCAGTAATTGATAGGTTGCTCATTGGATAAAACTAGATTTCTACCTTTTTGTTTGGATGCGAAACAATAACTAGTTGTTGAATAAAGGTATATTTTTCAAGGTAATAATGAGTAAATTCTTTGTATTCAGAGGGCAGGGTAGTTTTAGGATAATAAAGCCCTACTGTTAGGATAGGAATCCACTTTATTTAGCTTTCGAAAGTCTTCTAAAAGGCCCTAAATGTCGATGGAAAGGTTTGTTTACTTCCAAATAAATATCAATTGGCAACACTTACGAATCTCGTATTTTCCATTATTAAAAATTCTACAACATCACAAAACACTTTAGTACACTTTAAATCGATTTTCCATCCTTATTTCCTCTATTTTTCTCATTTTTCAGTTGTTTACTTTCCTCAAAATAAGTGGGGTTAAGTGACACTTGTTGATTCGTTTCAGGCAGTACTGTTGCCGACGTTTCTTGACCACTGTGGATAATACAGTGACTGTAGTTGTGACCCTTAAAGAGTCACTAGTCATTTTGATAGTTTTTAGACTGAAGACTGAGTGGATGTTGATTAATAACTTCTATGAGTAATTAATTAGTGTTAATTGGTATTGAGGGAGAAAATTTGATAACAATTTTGAGTTTTGTTGGTCATCAATGTGATTTGGGTTGTTCCGCTTCAAGCTGTTTGTTCCGTTTTCCTGGTGAAGACCGGAAATCTGGCACCAGAGGGCATCTTGAAAAAAAAAATGGAATTCTAGAAAAATTTTCATATTTGAGCTCACCTACTAAATCGCTGAAAAGGAATCGTTTTCTTTTAAATTCGCACGTTGAGCAAACAACAAGTTCTTTGGCAGATTTTACCAGCGGTCCTTCCTTGCTACGTTCCTTGGAACATCCACCTTTTTGTGGGATTTTGAAGGCGCTGGGAACTGAAAGTGGTTGCTGGCCTAAATTGGTTTTGGGGTGAAAGCTATGGATTTGGTCGTGAGTCCCCGTATTTGTAAGCCAACCACACAGAATTTTCTGGAAACGAAGTCTACGCCATTTTGTTGGTTTGTCGTGTGAAGCACAGAGCATGTTTTGTTCAACTAGAAGCCCAAATTGTAACCAGGTAATTTTAAACGTTTTTATCATTCACAAATTTACCTTTTCGTTATCAATATTTAGATTGACTCATCTGTATTTTTGTAAATATTTGGGATTCAATAAAAAAGGGAATTTAACCTACAGGTTTCAGGGGATTTTGCTATTTGAATTCCATTTGGGGTTGGGATTTTTCAATTTATAAGTATGAAGGAATTCTAAGAATTTGTGCCATTGGGTTTTTCCTCTTTGACGGTTTACTAATCTCGAAGTTGAGGTGTCAAGAGTACCCACAACTCTGAATTGAAACTGAAATTCACATTTTTAAGAAGGGAGTCAATAGAAGTTGATGGGTCTGTTATCAGGGCTGTGAGGCTGTCAGGAGACAGTTATAGAAATGGGTGTTTAGACTGCAGGGAGGACCAAAAGGGGTGATGTACCCGTACATTCATTAATGTTTCTTATTTATTATTTTAAATTATTATTAATGGTATTTCTTATATTTACTTCGCATATTTCCAAGGTTGTTTTACTGCCTTAATTATTACAAAGGGTGTACAGTACCAATGATTTTTAATGTACTATATTTAAGGTGACAATTTTGTACAAACCCGCTCCAGTTTACCATGGTATAGGCGTGCACAAGTTTTAATTAATATCATGAACATCTTGATTATTCTTTTTATCCCTTAATTAATTGTTCTCTTGCACTCTCATTGGAGTAAGGTGGTCAAACATTTTATTGGTAAAGCTTAAATTTATTGCAGTGTCTTTATTAAGGTCACATTGGTCCTTACTACATTTTGGTAATTCTGACATTTACTTTTAATAATAATATATACGGTGGTATTTTACATATTGCCTTATATTGGCCTTTTCAATTTTAAACATACCCCCCCATTTTATTAAATAGATTTATAATAATTGTTTTTAGATTGGACTCTTATTTTACCCCTACTGACCTCAACCAAACTAAGGTAAAGTTATTTTAAAGGATAGGTAGGTATATCGGGTAGGTACATTTTTATAGGAATTTTGGAGATCAGGGACTTTCTGGTTTTTAAGTCCGCGGATTGTATTTTGTAAACCAGTGGCGCCCTATTAAGCTAACTTTAAATATTGAACCTTCTCCCACACCACTGAGTAGCCGCGAGCACTTTGTTGCGCTGGCCGCATTCCTTAAAGGTGTCTTACTGTATCTAGGCCTATTGTAGGTTATTAATTTAATTTTAGTATTCAAACAGTTTAAGGGTTAATTTTGTGCGCAACCAACTATTCTCCTATTTAAAACTGACTGCAACTTACAAACTACGCGCTTTAAATACAAAATCAATCACTCGAGAAATCTCTCTGGAATTCTTGAAAATGCGTGTTTATTCAAATCACATGGCGATGGCGTTTCTGAATGAACGGTTCAATTTCTGCCATGTCAATGTATTTGGTTAATAGCCAATGAAAATTCTGAAAGAACTCGTCAAGACGAAACATCTTAATCTTCTTGTAAAAATGTACTTATTTACCTTATAACGCAAATATCTTCTAATGAATAAGGATTCTCACTTTTTTTTTATCTCAAAAATTGTAAAGGACAAGAAATTTTTAGAAGCCACCGCCGCAATGAAAGAGAGAATTGATAAAACTCCCAGGAGTCTTTAATTATTCAAGCCACATACATTGGTAAAATTTTCACTTTTCTGAACTCAGTGTTAAACTTAGAAACAAAAAAAAAGACGCAGAGTTTAATCACTTGTTGGAAAAGCTATTAAAAACCACCACGGTATGGTATAAAAAAAGAAGGGCTGAAAAAAGATATCTCGATGATGACAACCAATTATCTGCAGAGCGGCTCGATTGTCGACGTTTTACGAGGGCAAAAGTTCGTTAAATGCCACGTAAAAACGTTTTTATAATTAATTTTTTTTCATCGTTAATTCTTCAATATGTCCTGTAAATTAAAATAACAGCGATCTCATTAAAATTCAAACAACGAACACAACTTTCATTAAAAATACGCGGTAAATCCCCTAACGTGAGCTAACACCCACTAAATTGTACAATTAGGGTGAAATATATTATAATTTCTCCTCGTGGCCTAAGAAAATGTGTAGTATGAAAGAAAAATTCCTAAAAATACCCAAAAAAAAAATTAAGAAAAAATTGATTCAAAAATTTTAACGGTTTCAAAATAAAAACACCCTTGCTTTATGAGTTTATGACAACATTAAAATGAAATTGTCTCTCAGCAGTTACTTTTAACTACTCTCCTTCCTAGTTAATTTCAAGACACTAATGATGGCTAATTTGATTCAAAACTCTTGGGAAAATAGCTCATTAAAACCAAGCAAGTGCACTATGCAGTAATATAATACCCATAAAAACCCATCTTCAGGGATTTAGTTTCCAGCCAAGGTAGACAGTTTTGTTATGGAAATGGGACATTGTATATCCCAGTTGTAAATCTATTTTCATTTTTTACTGTCTTGCGATAGCTTACCTAATATATTGTCTATATTATAGGTTTAGGGTAAACTGACCAGCCTGACAGTTATTGGCCGTTCTAGGGTTTTTGTAGAGATTAGGCTGGGATTAATTACCAAAAGTTTAGCAAGCGAGAGAAAATTTACACCAGCTGGATCAATGATCGTGCCTTCACGCACACATACATTTATCCAATTTCTTTATTTTTTTATTTATTTTTTTCACATTAATATTAACAGGAACAAGAAGGCATATAACCAAATAACATGACCGTAATCCTTCGGTTAAGAAGTAGCTGTCTTGAGCTGGATTCGAGAGGAAAATTTTGTTTTCATCAGATTTTTCTGGCATGACTGTTCCAATGAAAATGCGATTTTGATTGTCATTAAAAGGAAGACACCTTGGAAACCTGCTTCTCTTGATAGTCCGTAGTTCCTATGAAATCGTATTATTAAATATCTGTTTTCTATTTCATACTTTCTTTCAATGTGTAACGTTTTGTTTTACTTTGAATTAAAAAGGTGTTATTGCTTATGGCAGCTGTTCATCGGAAAGCATTTATGGTCGTGTTTAAGGGGTGTTTACTAAGGGCGCCACGAAGTTTTTATTTATAAGGTCTCAAACTTCGAAATAGACCTCAATATTAAATCTGAAATATTAAGTATAAAATGAAATAATACAGCAACAATCTCCACTCAATTATGTTTTATAAAAGTTTAATGAAAAGATACAAAATCTAGTATGTCAATTTAATGAAAATCATGAATGTAAGAATAATTAGATTCCAACCCAGTATCACCCTTAATTAAATATTATTCTGTAAAATAATAATGATCGATCATTTTATTCAAATTGTGACCCTTTACTGGTCTATCTGCCCTTAAAACTCATATGTTCAACCGGACAGCAAACTGAACATAGAAATGAGTCATTCCATTTATTAGGTAATGCTCAATAAAAAACATATACAATATTGATTGACTTCGTTGAGTCTTCTGCTCTGACAACTCACAGGCTTAACCGAGCAGCGAACTAAACCTGGAAATGAGACATCCCGATTGGGTAATGCTCAATAAAAAAATATAAAATATAAGGTGAAAATTAAACATAAAGAAACCTGTAGTTACTACTTCCATGTCGAGGAGTCATCAGGGAAGATAGGCACTATCCTAGTGCCGGTTCAAGGCTCTACCGGGCCCTAGGCGGCAGAAGGTATGGGGCCTTAGCCCAAAGTAACTTTTTACTGTTTTTGTCCAAATTGAAAAAAAAAAGCCTTTCAAAACGCTGCTGGAAAGTGTTTTGAAACGTTCTAAATGGCTTCTTGCAGTTCTAAAGTGTTCTAACTTGGCTTGAAGAGTTTTGGAGCATTCTAGAAGTTTTTCAGTAATTTCTAAATTGTTCTGACAGATTTTTAAGTATTTTAGAGCCCTATTGAAGCCCAAAAAGTTCTCAATTGGTTCAAAAAAGTTCTAAAAGGTTTCCAGTTCTAAATTAGGATTAAATTTAGAACTTTGAAATTGTTCTAAAATAACTGAAGTTTTTCAATTGCTCCAAAATGCTCCTGAAAATTCTGATTTAGATTTGAACTGTTTTAAATGCCTTTAAAGAGTTCTAAAGTTCTACAGCAATCAAAATTTGCTCTAAAAATCCTTCTGAAAGGCGTTTTGTAATTTTTAATCTGAATCCTAAGATTCAGGCGCTTTTCAAAATGTTTCTGGGGATTCCAGAGTGTCTGAGTTTGAGTGTTTTGGAGCGTCCTAAAATGGGTTTCAACCTTCTGAGCTGTTCTAAAATACTTTTGGAAATCGGTGTTTGAATGTTTTGGGGCATTCTAAAATGGTTCTGAAATTTCCAAAATTTTCTGAAGCACTACAGAAGGCTTTTGGAAATCCTGAATCATTCAGTATACAGGTTTGGGTTAGTAACAATAAATACCAAATATACCCCACAAGAGAAAATCTCGCGCGTGGGAAGTAAAAAGATTACATGAAACTATAACTAGGTACCTATAGTTATTCCAACTAAATTATACTTAAGGTTTGTTTTAGTGATAGTGAAAAAAGATATAATGAAGGACAGTAGTAAAAATAGCCTGCAAAGAACAAATATAATCTAATTTAAACAATCTGAATTAAAGCACCAAAACTAATTTGTGAACCCCTAATCCAGTATAGTGTATATTTCAGCTCTAGAAATGGTTGTTTGAAATGTCCTACGGATGGATTTTTTGAAAGTTGTAAGTGACTGTGACGCTCTTATCAGTAATGATACCTTTGGATAGATCAATGCACTCAAGTATGTGAAACATCTTTGTCCTATGGTCTTTTTCATTTGCGGTATTGTAATGGCGTTTTGTCTAAGTCTTGTGTTATGTCGATGGTCTATGTTTTGTATTGGAATTTTATTTTTATAAAGTCGTACAGAGATATTTTGAAAAAATAACATTCTTATGTCATAAATGTTCGTTTCATTGAACAACATGTCCGTGGGGTAGAGTCTATCTTTTTTGTATATTATTTTTAGAAGCCATTTTTGTGTGACATTGAGGTTTCTTAGGTGAGTTTTTGCTACCCCTCCCCAAGCAATTAAACCATAAGTAAGGTGAGACTGGATCAGGGCGAAATAAAGCACCTTAAGTTGTTCCAATGTGAATATTTTTTGATAGAACCGAAATAAACTTAAGAGGGATCTTAATTTTTTGGTAACATAGTCAACATGGTAGTCCCATCTTAAGTGACTATCAATTATGATTCCCAGGTATTTAAATTTCATACATCGCCTAACTTCGTATCTTTGGGAATTATTTTGGAATACTAGGGTGTTAATCTCTGGTAAAGTGTTGGAGTAGCTGCTAAATGGCATAAAGTACGTTTTCGTAAAGTTAATGCTCAGTAGGTGATTATTGAACCAGTCAATGTATTTCGGAAAATCCTGGTTTATTAGATTAAAAAGCTCTTCCCAGGTTGGGGCTGAGTAACGAACAGCGGCATCATCCGCGAAGCTTGTCAGTTCGGCCCTACCGTCAACCCTGTATAAATCATTGATATAAATATTAAATAAGATAGGACCGAGGACCGTTCCTTGCGGAATGCCGCAGGTCATGACTAATGGATCACTGAGGATTCCATTTATGTTTACCCATTGTGGTCTATTTGCCAAGTAACTATCCATGATTACAAAGGCGGCTCCATAAAAACCCAAGTTTTTCAATTTGCGCAGTAAAATTTGGTGAGAAATCGTGTCAAACGCTTTGGCAAGGTCAACATAGATGCAAATGGTCGGGATATTTTTGTCCACTGAATTATATACTTTTGAAATGAAGTCCGCCAATGCATCTTCTGTTAACCTCCCCTTTCTAAATCCATATTGGAAATCAGATAGAATGTTGTTACTGTCTAGATGTCTTGTTATACGTTCTTTTAGTATTTTCTCAAAAATTTTAGAGATATTACTGATAAGTGCATTTGGTCTATAGTTGGCTACCTCATTGCCGTCTCCAGAAATATGTAATGGTTTAATAATTGCCTCTTTTAGAATGTTAGGGAAAACACCATCTTTTATGGATTTATTTATTAGGTATGCAAGAGGTTGTGCAATGTCTTCCCTTATTTCTTTTAATATTTCAGAAGTCAAGTTATCTTTCCCAGGTGATTTTCTTGATTTTAGATAGCATATTGTTTCTGAAACTTCTTCAATTGAGGTTGGTGTTATATTAATTCGATTATCTGTTTTTGTTTCTTCAAATTTAATGTTGTGGTTTGCTTTTATGGTTTCTGCTAAATTTGCAGCTACATTGGCAAAATACTCATTGAAAGTATCTGCCATTACTTTATTATTTGTTGTTAAATCGTTTCTGGTGGTTTTAATTTGTTGTTCATTATAATTATTTTTTTTATTGTTAATATTTTTGACTGTTCTCCATAGTTTGTTCCGATCGTCTTTATTGTCATTCAACTGCTTTTTAAAATATGCAATTTTTGTTTTCCTTAAGGCGCTAGTGAGTGTGTTACTATATCGGGAAAATTCTTGTTTATAGTTTAGATTGTTCGGGTGTTTTTTCATTTTTTTATAAAGTTTGTTTTTATGAATAACTGATTTTAGTAAAGAGTCTGATATCCAACTTTTTCTTTTTATCTCTACGCGTCTCAATTTTTTTGTTTGTGTTGATTTTAGAACGGCGGTTTTTATTTCATTTATCAAGTATGCAGTACTTATATTTACGTCGGGTTCTGAATAGACTTTTTGCCAAGATATTTTTTTTTATTTCAGATTTTAATCTTTGATGATCCAAGTAATTTTTACATCTTAGAGTTTGGCAATTTTGATAATTCTGATGTGAAAAACATTCAATTTGAAGTATCTGGGAATAGTGATCCGTAATTCTTGATTTCAACACAATTGACTTAAAAGGTGTATTACATTTCGTTTTTAGAAAAATATGATCAATACATGAAGCTGTTGTATCTGTTTCTCTTGTGGGACTATTTATAGTTGAGACATAAACGTACTCCAAAAGGCAGTTTAGATAATCACTCTGGTAGTCCGTGTCAGTCAAAAGGTCAATATTTATGTCTCCCATAAAGATGTCAAAATCAAACATTTCTCCCTGAATTTTTTCAAGATACATATATAGGTTTTGATTAAATTCAGTTTCTTTTGTCGAAGGGGATCTATAAAGTGTAACCAGTCGAAGAGTTTTGCCATCTTTGTGAATATTTAAGTTAATTAATTTGCTATTAAAAAATTCCTCTATTTTATACGTGTAGCTAAGTTGGCTACGAACATATACAGGGTGTTCCGAAACTATTGTGCCAAAAATTAAGGGATGATAAATCTCGCCAAAATAAACGTGTTTTACTTATAAACCCATAGGGGCTTGCGCTTCGGTTAGGTGATAAGAGCACATTACAGTCCGCGCTGTGGTAGCCACCTTATGCTCACGGAGAAACGTGTTTGAGTCAGAAACTGTTGCTATTAAATAATACAAAACCCAAGGAATGCTTGCAGTATTTATTAAAAACAATGATTCACATCAAAAGATGCTCAAAATTACAACCACCCGCCTCAGTGCATGCGTGAAACATCTTTTGCAGGAAACTCTTCCCGAACTGTTAGAAACTGTTACCCTGTATGCCGGACAAAACATGTGGTATAACAACACGACGGAGGTCCACCACATTACTCGTAAGCCGTAGAGGAACATCTCAACGAAACATAATCTGGAAAAAGTGTTTGATAAGAGCGCACTTATTGCATGGCCTCCAGGTTCACTAGACCTGACCGAATGCGACTTTTTTTATGATGTCATATGGAAGTGAACGCCACTCCAGTTGAAACAAAGGAATAGTTAGTGGGAAGAATTGTTGCAGCAGCTGCTGAAATTCGCGAAACGCCAGGAGTTTCCAACGTGTTCAGGAGGCTATGCTATAGCGTTGTCAGTATTGTCACGCATGTACACGGAAAGAAATTTTGGATACTATTAATCCAGTAGGGTAGTATTACAATCAAATTTTTGATCAATATAGCGTCAATCTAAATTTAGATTAATATCAATAAATGATTCGATTGATTTACTTGTTAAGCTAAAATCTGCTAAAATATATCAAACCATGATAAGTAGCAGCAAATGAGTTCCAATAAATAACAACCAAAATTTGATTATTATTAGCAAAAATAAAATTAAATTTGCCTATGATATTCCTGAATATAATTTATATATTCTTAAATTTAGCTAAGTATTGAATAGTATCAAGCAATTTTTGGATCAGTTCAAGTTGATTGTAGATAATATTTGCTAAATATATGATTGATTTTAGAAAAAGATATGACGAAAGATAGCAAATTGACAAATAATTAGGATAAAATTTATCAAATAATTTGATAACTTCTTGCAATATTTTGATGTTATATATCTAATAATTGAGTGCAACTTATCAAATCTTTTGATTATGTGCATTCAATATTTGATTGCTGGCCAATTGATTTTCCTAATTGGCGGTGGTGGTGGGAAAATAGTAACAATAAAATGAGGTTTCGGTTTAATTATTATTTATTCTGCATTCGTCTACAATATTGAATACTAAATTATTATTATCTACTAATTTAACCTAAATAACCTTCTCAAAAGGAATACAATTAATACCTTATACACTGCACAGCATAATTAGCGCATCGGTTAAATTTACCATTTTCTTTTTTTGGTTCTCATTTTTTTTTGGAATAATTTTTCTGCATGCGGTTTTTGGCATTCGAAAGTTGTTTTCATCTAGATTACGCGGCAAAAACAATTTTTTAGAAGGAATGTTATTTTCATGTTATACAGGGTGATTCGTGAAGTAATGCAACAATAGACAAATTAGGGGTGTGTGCCTGGCCGGCAATATTTTTTTTTTCGCGATCCAGTATGGACCGTTGATAAACTGCTCTCAATATCTCCAGACGTTTTTAGCAGTTTTCTGGTAAAGGCCCTTTTGACGCAGATATACCACTGAATAAAAAATGGGTCAAATTCTTGTTAAACAATTTTCAAAAGGCTGCTGCGTGAAAACGGCTGAACCGGTATCAGTCAGCATATCGAATTTTGGAAGCTCCTTTTCTGTAGATTTTTTTTGACGCAATAGCTTTTCTTGCGGATGTCCCTTATCACATTATACAGGGGTCGAAAAAATCACGTACCTAAATTGTGCAAATTATGGTAAATGCTCTCTTCAAAGCTATGCCAATTGGGCTGTGTGCTTTCGTTTTGTTACACAATTGGCCAATTGAAACTTTGGATCAATATATCGGTACAAATTTCTCAATTTTTGGATTAGTGCCCGCCGAGTGCCTTTTTGGCAGTCCGAATTAGAAATGCTGTTGCATAGAAACGGACTGATACATTTTGAATATTTTTTCGATTTTGCAAGCACATTTTATGAAAATTATTACGCTATTACTGTAAATACAAAATTTCGCATTGTACAGGGGTTAGCGAAAAGGTGAAGTTAATTTTTTCAGAAATCAGATAAATCCTGTAGATATTGTCAAGTGGTCGATACTTTGGGTCAATATCTCAAGATGATTACTACTGTTTTTAAATAGGGCCTCGTAATGCCTTTTTGGCAGCACAACAGTTTCAATAAGTTGGAAATTGAGAAAAGAATAATGGATTTTCACGAACTTCTCCGATGTTGAAAGCTTATTTTTTAGATTATTATAGATAGATTCAAAATTTAGTTATTTCCAGAAGTTACTTACCAAAATCAAATGTCCTGTAGATCAAAGTTAATTTCATTGAATGCACCCAGCATCGGAATAATTAAAATGCAGGCTTAAGGACAAAAATAACATTTAATTTCACAATTTGCCTCAATAAATAATAATACAAAATTTAGTAATGTGTATTGCCTCCTCTTGCTCTAATTACTGCTCCGCATCTTCTTGGCATGCTTGAAATTAGATTTCTTATTATCTCCTGATTCATCTGATCTCATATTTCCGTAAGCCTCAAAGAGAGCTCATCAAGGTTCCTGGGAGGAGGCATTAACGCTCTAACCTGTCGACCCATGTTGTCCCAAAGGTGCTCGATTGGGTTAAGGTCAGGACTTCTAGGCGGCCAGGGCAAAGTGGAAATTTCCACTTCGTGGAGGTAATCTTGCACAACTCCAGCCACATGTGGTCGAGCATTATCGTGCATCAATAAAAAATCTTCTCCAATGAATGGGGCATATGGTACCACATGGGGTTCTAAAAGTTCCGTTATGTATCGGTTAGCTGTCAAGCGACCTCCCTGAATCACAGCCAATTCTGTGCGAGCATCCATACTTATGCCACCCCATACCATTACAGAACCTCCCCCGTAGCTCACTGTTCCAACAATGTTGCATTGGGCATACCTCTCGCCAGGACGTCGATATACTCTACAACGGCGGTCATCACTAAAGAGGCAAAACCTTGATTCGTCGCTAAACAATACATTGCCCCATTCACGGCCACCCCAATTTTCGTGCTCCGCAGAGCAAATTGAAGACGTTGCCTTCGATGCTGCTGGGTTAGAAGGGGAGCCCTTGCTGCTCGATAGGGAGTGATTGTGCTTTCTGCCAACCTTCTCCTCACTGTATCTTGACTAATACGATAGTTATACCGACGAGAGAATTCTTGCTGCAGCGCTGTGCTTGTAACAAACCGAGTCCGTAATGCCTGCATTCGCAAAAATCGATCCTGATCATTCGTTGTCACCCTTGATCGTCCTTGTCCTAGTCTTCTTTGATTACTACCGGTCTCCCGAAATCGTGTTAGTGCTCTGGAGATAGCAGATTGTGTCACTCCATAACGTTGTGCCACTTCAGCTTGTGACAAGCCTTCTTCCACAAGTGCTATTGCAGCAGCACATTCTTCAGGCGAAAGATTTCTCACGTCGCGTGCGTTTTGGGCCATTTTTTTTAAAGTACACCGACTAAAGTAAAACGTTTCCAATACACAGACGAAATACTAACTGAAAATGCTACAGTCCACGATCAAACATTTAAGGAATATTGTTCTTATCTCCCTTTTTTCGATATTGTAAACAACCATTGTTTTTTTATAAATTCACAAAATTCACACAAGTCATTGCACACTGCACAGTTTTCAAAATTATTATAATTAAATCGACGGTAGACTCAGCTACTACCCAAGAGTATATTGTTTGGCTGTTACCTAATTTCCAACAAATTACCTACTCTTACTTTTTCGCTAACCTCTATAAAAGGCTATATTTTGGATCGGTAATTATCGAAAAAATTTTTTTTTCGAAATGCTTGTCAAAATTTGTTTTCAATTTTCTGTTTATTGAATGGCGCTGCCAAAAGGGCACTCAGGGGGATTTGTTAATAAACAGAAGTAATCGTCTTGAGATATTGACCCAAAGTACCGACCACTTGACAATATCTACAGGATTTATCTGATTTCTGAAAAACTTACCTTTACCTTTTCGCTAACCCCTGTACAATGCGGAATTTTGTATTAACAGTAATAGCGTAATAATTTTCATAAAATGAGCGTGCAAAATCCAAAAAATATTCAAAAGGTATCAGGCCGTTTCTATGCAACAGCATTTCTAAGTCGGACTGCCAAAAAGGCACTCGGGGGGCACTAATCCAAAAATTGAGAAATTTGTACCGATATATTGATCCAAAGTTTCAACTGACCAATTGTGTAACAAAACGAAAGCACACAGCCCAATTGGCATAGCTTTGAAGCGAGCATTTACCAAAATTTGCACAATTTTAGATACGTGATTTTTTCGACCCCTGTATAATGTGATAAGGGACATCCGCAAGTAAAGCTATTGCGTCAAAAAAAATCTACAGAAAAGGAGCTTCTAAAATCCGATATGCTGACCAATACCGGTTCAGCCGTTTTCACGCAGCAGCCTTTTGAAAATTGTTTAACTAGAATTTGACCCATTTTTTATTAGTGGTATATCTGCGTCAAAAGGGCCTTTACCAGAAAACTGCTAAAAACGTCTCGAGATATTGACAGCAGTTTATCAACGGTCCATACTGGATCGCGAAAAAAAAAATTATTGCCGGCCAGGCACACAACCCTAATTTGTCTATTGTTGCATTACTTCATGAATCACCCTGTATAACATGAAAATAACATTCCTTCTAAAAAATTGTTTTTGCCGCGTAATCTAGACGAAAACAACTTTCGAACGCCGGAAACCGCATGCAGAAAAATTATTCCAAAAAAAAATGAGAACCAAAAAAAGAAAATGGTAAATTTAACCTATGCGCTAATTATGCTGTGCAGTGTAGTTTATAGATAATAAGAAAATAATAACAGCCGTATGCAACATCCTCTTTTAACTTTAAAAGCGACTTTGAAAGTCAATTGCTTAAAAATAAATTTTTTCAAAAGTGACAAAATAGGCTAAAAGTGCTTTTAAAATTAAAAGATGATGTTAGATACGGCTATAAGTCTTTAGTGAAAAAGCAAATTAATCAGCTTACAGGAACCAAATTAAAAATATAAATTTCCTTGTATAAAAATAAAAAACACAATTCCAAAACTCCGTAACACCCTATGTTATTAGTAGGTTTTTTTACAAAAAAAACAGATGAAATGTTCGTTTCTACTGGAAATTTCAATTTCTCTCCCATAAAGAAACAAATATCACAAATATCACTCACAAAACTCAATAATTTATTATTGCTAGTTAGCACTGCGTGGCACTACGAGTACGGGTGCTAGAGTACGAAAAAATACACAAAGACAACTTAGACAAGTTTTTCCTGTGGACCGGGTGCGGCGTGCACTCCACATAAACAGGAGAGACGTTCTTCCTCCAACAAAACACCACACACTAAAATATTTTCAAATGAAAAATAACTTAAGTAGCCAAAACCGTTAGAAAAACGTATAGGTATTTGCTTGATTTACTCCTTATATTATAGATTAAGCCAAATAATGGCTCGATTCTAGAAGAGTTTTATTAATTTGGTCAAATATTTGATAATCGTAGCAAAAATTGGATAGAAATAGTTATATATTTGATTGTTTTCAGTTCACTGTTTTTTTCTGTTTTCTAAATTTCAGTAAATTCTATGAATAACTTAATCCAGACAGGAATACATTAATTTAAAATATCATAGATATTGAGCATTTATTTTATTGATCCCATCAAAACCATATAGATCAAAAGTAAATTAATGCCCATATTATTCTGTGTTGAAACCTAAAATATTTTAAATCAATTTACCTAGTAATTCATTCCTAATTGATTTGATTTGGAAATGTATAGATCTGTGAAATATGTAAAAAATTTTACTATGATGCTTGTTGAGATAACTTTGATGGAACTTATTCTACCAGACACTAGGAATCTCAATTTCTCAAATTGATCTAGTTGATAAATCAGATATTATCCTTTAGTTAAACTATTATCAAATACAGCTAAAATAATATAATCTAAGAGTTAATTTGAGCAAATTTCTAGCGAAAATTAATCATGGGAGGTACATCAATTCGATTTTTAATGTTTGATTGATTTAAGAAAAGCGTTTTCTGTAATCAATCTAAATTTTGATGTCCCAAGAAAAAATTTGATGAGATTTAGCAGTTTAAGCATAAAAACAAGAAAATTGTATCTATTGATATTAATTTCAATTTGATGTTATTAATCGTAAGCGAAATTAGTAGATTAATCTTAAAACGCTAATATTTGTCAGTTTTTTTCTTGTTTTATTCCATTTTAGATTAAACTAATTTATTTGGCATAGATTATGGTATTTCTTATTTCAATAAGTCGATTTGATTCATATTATCAAAGCATTTCTTTCCGTGTATTGAGGCGGGTGGTCGTAATTTTGAGCATCTTCTGATGTGAATCATTGTTTTTAATAAACACTGCAAGCATTCCTGGGATTTCTCTATTATTTAATAACACAGTTTCTGCTTCAAACACGTTTCTTCGTGCGCAACTTAGCTCGTAAATCGGCGGAAAGGCAGGACAAAAATGGACATATAAGCCCTTGGAACCAACTCTCTATAAGTGACGAGAAACTAGGTAATAGTATGGAAATGTGTAGTCAAGAACCACGTGGTTCTTGGGCAGCAAAAGTAAAATAACTTACCAGTCACGTGGTCAGAAATCCCTTACAAAAAGGTTTGTGGAAATCCAAAATTACACGTGCCTCCAGCACAACTTGCGGTTTATCCAGTAAACCAAAGAAACGGATTCCACGCGAAAACTGCAGCCAAAATCCCTTAGGTACAAAGGCGAATCTTAGGACTCAAGAAGGCTTAGCAGCTAAAACGACCATTCAGGCTGAAAGTTGGGGTAGAAAAGACCGAAGGAAGAACTTGAAAGGTTCAATTTCCCCCCTAATGACAAACTGCAATGTCATGGTAAGAACCAGGGACGACTCGTCTCTCTGGGTCTGTTGCCAAATCTCTAAATAATTTCCATACAGTCCCAAAACACAATAGGACTCTTTAAAGTCTCAAATAAACTAAGCAGCAGATGAAGTGGGACACCCGAAAAATTGCCTAATTTTGACTTGCTATAACTTCTACATTTTTTTGCCGATCCTTCTCCTTATACAGGGTGTGAATGTAAGGCGGCGAAAAATTTCGATTTTTTGGCGAAGAATATGAGAAAGATGGGGGATCCGATAAAGTTCTTTCTGATGCTGGGTGAATCACTGGGTCAATACCTCGGGACGTCTTTGCCATTTTTTCGATACACTGCGTTACTATGGAAATATGGCCATTTTATGGAATTTAGTTTTCCTCTTGAAATTAGCGATTCTTTAATTGAACAATAACAGATTCCGTCTAAATTGCATCAAGGAATGACTTGTATAGAAAATGGTCAACACCAGCAGCGGCGTGCAAAAGGGGGTTTATGAAATTAAAATAAAAAAAATCGATTTTATCTGACATTTTTGAGTTTTGTTAAGCGTTAAAATTTAAAAAGTGTTTTGAATAATTGTGATTAGTTTGATTTTGATATCCAGAGGCGTTCAGTATAGAAAAACATTTTTTCCCCATTTTTTTAGACTTTATTATGCATCTTTACATAAAAAGCTAATACAATAGTTAAT
Organism: Ceutorhynchus assimilis; assembly: GCA_917834065.1. Taxonomy (NCBI): domain Eukaryota; kingdom Metazoa; phylum Arthropoda; class Insecta; order Coleoptera; family Curculionidae; genus Ceutorhynchus; species Ceutorhynchus assimilis. Next base: position 10,537,880 of record OU892284.1, on the reverse strand, counting down.
TATTTTTATTTAGTGAGGCATTGGTCCTCCTCTAGCCTGAATCACTACCTGACACCGCCTTGGCATGCTCAGAATTAAGCGATTAATTAGCTCCATAGAAACTGACTTCCAGAACCCCAGAATCATCTCCTCGAGATCGTCTAGAGTTTTTGGCTGACGTTCTCCCCGAGAAAGCTTTAACTTCATCCAGCTCCAGACGTGCTCAATCGGATTCATGTCTGAGGATCTAGGAGGCAATTCGGTACGATTGAGATTTTGCCATTGCAGGCCGAGCATTATCGTCTAACAAGAACAAAACCCCCGCCATAATATCGGTAATATTGCCGCTACGAGTTTTATCCTTCCGTTGTGTTGAATACCCCCCAAACTGTCCATCCTCCACCGCCAAATGCAACTTGGGAACGCAAGATTTCTTGTAAAAATCTCCCCATCTCCACCAAGTTAGCAATCGGCCGTCGGAATTGTACGGGTTGAAACGGTATTCATCAACGAAAAGACAGTCTCTCCACCTAAAATCCCAATTCAGGTATTCCTGGGCCCATCTTTTTCTGTTCGCCTGATGAATGTTCGTACAAAGTGGGACTTTGCCCGACGGCGAGCATTTAATCCCTGATCATGTAGGCGCCTTCTAAATGGTGTCTGCTGGAACATTCAACTGCAGATGCTTGGATTCTCTTGGCAGTCCAAACTCTATTTCCAACCGCAGTACGTACTACTAGTCGATCCTGACGAGGATTTGTTCTTTTTTGAGATCCTCCACCGTGTCGGTAAGCAGCAGTACCGTTGTTTGCTTCTCTTTGCAACGCTCTTCCCGCACGGACGATTTATTGACATTAAGTAAGTCAGAAATCTCTCTAATTGTATGATTTCTCTACTGCAATATTAAAATATTCTCTACATCAGCACTCGTAAGTCGCGCCATTTGGACCATGGCAATTCAAATTTTGACAGAAAATGCATTACATGATGGCAATGCTTTACAAGGTTTGTTCGTATCACGTTAACATTAAATAAAATGGAAGAAAATGAAAAATGCTGTTTTTTTTTCACCAAACGCCTCTGAATCTCAAAATCAAACTCATCACAGTTATTTATAACACCTTTTAAACTGTAACGCTTAACAAAACCGTTAAAATTTTCAAATAAATCGATTTTATTTATTATAATTTCATAGATCCCCTTCTGCACGCCGCTGGGGTTGCCATTATCAATACAAGTCATTCCTTGATGCAATTTAGACGGAATCTGTTATTGTTCAATTAAAGAATCGCTAATTTCAAGAGAAAATGAAATACCATAAAATGGCCATATTTCCATAGAAACGCGATGTATCGAAAAAATGGCAAAGACGTCCCGAGGTGTTGACCCAGTGATTCACCCAACATCAGAAAGAACTTTATCGGACCCCCCATCTTTCCCATATTCTTCGCCAAAAAATGGAAATTTTTCGCCGCCTTATATTCACACCCTATATAAGGAGAAGGAATTTTTTAAAAAATGTACGACGACACTGACGCATGGACCAAAGATGGCGCTTTGTAACAGTGGCTCACAATCCAAGATCGGCAAAAAAATGTAGAAGTTATAGCAAGTGAAAATAAGGCAATTTTTTGGGTGTCCCACTTCATCTGCCGCTTAGTTTAGTTGTTAACTTCCTCAGCTATATTATAATTCACACAGAAAATTTCAATTCATGAACAAAAACGAAGAAAAATTAATGTTGCTACAGACAGCAACAGAGCAACAATTCTGTGAACTACGCCAATGACTTTGATTTATCAGTGAATCCTTGACCCATTTACTCTAAGCACCTGTGCGACATCCCAAGACCGCTAAATAATGAAAACCGAAGTGTTCGGAGCACACAGCTGTTCAAGTTCAAGTTCAAGTGTCAAAAATAATAAATCATAACCCAATAATTAACGGATGGTAAACAAAGCACTGGGCCCCAATTTTTAATAAAGTTAAGTATTGAAATTGAATTCTATTTCATCTTAAGTCATCCTTTTACATTGTAGACGCAGTCCCACAAGGAATATTTCCCCGACAAAACAAGAATACAGGAAAACAAAAGCACCCTGCCAACCTGTCAGAAAATGAATTGATTATGTCTATGAAATGATTAAAATAAAAGGATATTAATTAAAATAATCTTAGAGCTTTGGAATACATTATTCAATGAGAATTTATATAAAACTAACAAATTGATACAGTGAATTTTGAACTGTAACAATAAGAAGGCCGGCATTGGTTTGTAAGTTAGTTAAAGTTTGACTGTGATACGATTTAAATAGTGATTATTGCGAAACGAACGACGAACCCAAGATTTCTGTCAGGCAACCCAAAGCCGTGACATTGGTGCCAGAAGTCGCATATAAAGGACTGCAGAGTGAAATCCAATTGCGGAAGTGCGGGGACACTAGTGTAGTGTAAAAACTGAACACTAAGTGAACACTGGGACAGTTAGTGCAGTGCAAACAGTGACAATCACAAAAAGAGACTTAACCGATCGTGTGAATTACCCGGAAGTGTCTCTATACCCGATTTTGACTGTAATAGTGAATCTTCGAGTGAGTTCTAGAAAATTCTATTTGGAAACTAAGGGAGATATCGAATTTGTGTCTTCGCCGACGTATTCGGAACATCAATCGTCATTCAGAAGAGGTTTTTCGAGGAGTTTCGGGAAAATTCTAGAACATTCTATTTGGAAACCAAGGGAGATATCGAAATTGTGACTTCACCGACGTGTTTGCTGTATCAATCGACATCTAGAAAAGAAGTTTCAAGAAAATTCCAGAACATTCTATTCTAGAATAAAGCAAGTTATCCAATTTGTGACTTCACCGGCGTATTTGGAACTTCGAGCAAAGACCAGAAAAGATATTCGTAGAAAGTTCGAGGGAAATTCTAGAACATTCTGTATATGCCTATCACAAGACAACAAGCCAAAATGGACGAACAAAAAGTTGAAGAACTCCTGCGCAAAATGTTGGAATTTCAAGAGACCAAACGACAACAAGAAAAACAAGACGAAGAAGCCAGACGACAACAAGAAAAACAAGACGAAGAAGCTAGACGACAACAAGAAGAGGCTAGAAGACAACAAGAAAAACAAGACGAAGAAGCCAGACGACAACAAGAAAAACAAGACGAAGAAGCCAGACGACAACAAGAAAAACAAGACGAAGAAGCCAGACGACAAAAAGAAAAACAAGACGAAGAAACTAAACGACAACAAGAGAAACATGATGAAGAGGCCAGACGACAAAAAGAACGGCAAGAAGACCTTGAACAACTACAGAAAATATTTCAAAACATACACGGATTTATCGCTAACCTAGAACAAAAGATTACGGAAGTAAAAGCCGAAGTTAAAGACGATGTTCGAGAAGTTAAAAACGATGTTCGAGAAGTTAAAAACGACGTTTGGGAAGTAAACGCTGTAGTCAAAGCCGATGTTCAGCAATTAAGACAAGAAGTTGAGGACCAAGTTCAAGCACTCGAAGATAAGATACGTAGATTAGAAATACAGTCCATCAATCCAGCTAGTGTTGGAGCATTCTCCTAGTATGAAGATAAAACCACCAACTTTTGACGGTTCTACGTCCTGGACCATGTATATTCGACAATTTGAAGCTGCTGCAAATACCAACGGATGAAACGACCAAGAAAAAGCTACAGCACTAATAGTGGCGCTACGAGGACCTGCCTTAGACCTTCTTCAGTCCATTCCTTCAATCTACCAACAGAATTACCAGCATCTTAGTCAAACTTTAGAATTGCGCTTCGGAGACCATTACAGACAAGAAGTATTCAGAACTCAAGTTAAATCAAGAGTTCAAAAACCCGGCGAGAGTCAACAAGAATTCGAATCGGAAGTTAAAAGGCTAGTGAGTTTGGCGTTTCCTGCAGCTGGGGAAGACATGCAGGAATGGATGGCAGTATCTGCGTTTATTGATGGTCTCAGAGATTCGGAAATCCAGGAAAACCTAAGAATGACTAAGTTGAGACAAAGTAGCGAAGCCCTTGTCCGAGCATTAGAACTGGAAGCAATCTTTGGTGCCTCACGACCCAGAATACGGGCAGTGTCCATTGAAGACTCAAAAGATAAACAGTTGTCAAAAGAGGATGGTAGCTTCGAAACTAAAATGAGTAATTTCATGGAGAGAATGGAGAAACTGTTACTAGAAGATAGAAAAATGGGAAAAGATTCCAGATAAACACCAACTCCGAGAAACCGAATAGAGTGCTACCGGTGCCATAAACTTGGGCATATTCAACATGATTGTAGAGTGAAAATGTCCTCTCCATCAAGGAATCGTTTTCAACGCTTTTCGAGATCGAGAGAGTCCAGCCCTAATAACAGACAGGGAAACGAGAACTAACCAGTATGGAGGGGCGAATGCTGGTTAGTAATGACGAAGCCCCCGGGGTTGTTTACATAAAATCATTGGGCAGTCATTATAGAGGATTAACATTCGAAGGACAAATTAATGGAGAATTGAAAACCATCACTTTTGATACGGGTGCTGAAGTTTCCATAATTAGAAGAACATTAGTCAAGTCTCGAGCAATCCAACTGCTCACTAGAAACCTGTCACGACGAAGAGTCACCGGCGAATCTGCAGCAGTTCAAGGAGAAGCTATGATTGAGCTTACTTTTGGATCTACCACCTTTAGGCACAGAACATTAGTCGCCGATATACAACATGGTTTCTCTTTTGATCCTTCCATGAACATCCTTAAATTTGGTAATGAAGAAATTGTCCTAACAACACAAGAAGAATCCGATGCCGTTAAGATCTTGGCCACAACCCCAGTGAGGATTCCTGGGAGTACTGAAAAGATCATTTGCGGAAGATTAGAAACAAACCCTGGGTGCTGCGTTGGACTAACACGTAATTTCATTGGAGATAAACCAGAAAGATGTCTTGTTGGAAAGACTCTAGTAAGAACAAATGGAGACATTATGATAAGAATTGCCAATGTTTCTTCCGAAACAGTAAGAATAAAAGGAGACATTATTGGAACTCTCGAACCAGTTAAGCAAATATCGAACTGTGACCTACCAGATAAGCGACATTTTGTGAGATCCAAATTAGATACAGACACCTTGATGCAGACTTTGGCGAAATCATGGAAACATCTCGATCCAGATAGACTTCAAGATGCCACAGATTTCATCTTGAAAGACGCAGACGTATTTGTGATGGACAATCAAACCGGACGGACCAGCTTAATTCAACACAAAATTGATACTGGATTGGCACACCCAATTAGAGAACCACCACGACGTATGCCAATTGCTAAGCGACAGGAAGTGAAAAACCAAATTGATAAAATGCTTGAAGAGGGAATCATTGAAGAGTCAAATAGTCCATGGTCTGCGCCAGTAGTTTTGGTTACAAAGAAAGATGGGAGTCTTAGATTTTGCGTGGACTACCGAAAGCTTAATGACGTCACCAAGAAGGACAGCTTCCCTCTCCCGAGAATAGACGATACATTAACAACTCTATCGGGATCCAAATGGTTTTCCACCTTGGATCTCAAAAGTGGATACTGGCAAGTGGCAATACATGACGATGACAAAGAGAAAACTGCCTTCAATACCGGAAGCGGGTTATACCAGTTTAATGTAATGCCTTTCGGATTGTGTAATGCTCCAGCTACGTTTCAGCGACTGATGCATCTTGTTTTGCGAGGCCTTACATGGAAAACTTGCCTGGTATATTTGGATGATGTCATGACCATGGGAAATTCTTTCCAAGAACATCTCAATAACCTGAAAGAAGTTTTTGACCGCTTCCGGAATGCCAACTCGAAACTCAATCCAAATAAGTGTTTCCTATTTCAAAGGAAAGTGGAATTCTTAGGTCACGTGGTATCTGAAGAGGGCATACAAGTTATGGAAGGAAAAATAGATGCTGTCAGGGACTGGCCAAAACCACGCGATAAACATGAACTAAGGAGTTTTCTAGGATTATGCTCTTATTATCGAAGATTTGTGGAAGGATTCGCCAATATAGCAGCTCCGCTTCATCGATTAACAGAAGAAAAATCAATATTCAATTGGACCCAAGAATACGATTCCGCATTTAGAAAATTGAAAGGAGTATTATGTACGAGCCCAGTGTTGTCCTATCCTGATTAGAAAGCCATGTTGATTTTGGACACAGATGCAAGTAACACCAGTGTTGGAGCTGTCCTTTCACAAATCCAAAATTCACAAGAACTTGTCGTGGAGTACTACAGTAGAACCTTATCAAAGCCGGAACGAAATTATTGTGTCACCAGAAGAGAGTTGCTTGCCATAGTAAAAGCAGTCGACCATTTTCATAAGTATCTCTATGGACGCAAGTTTCTAATTCGAAAAGATCACGCAGCTCTAAAATGGCCTTTAGAAATGAAAACTCCTGAAGGACAGCTTGCTAGATGGATTGAGAAATTGCAGCAATACGATTTCCAAATTAAACATCGACCTGGAAACCTGCATAAAAATGCTGACGCTCTGTCGAGACGGCCATGTAAAGAAGATTGCAAGCATTGTCAAAGAATCGAGATACATGAGAAAAACACTAGTCCAGTTGTAAGAAGAACGAGCCTGATCGTCGATGACAAATGGACTACCAAACAAATGAGAGAAGATCAGGAGGCAGACCAGGACATCGGGCAAATTCTACATCTTAAAGAAAACGATGAATGTAGGCCAGAATGGAGGAAAGTGTCAAACAAGAGCTTGATTTACAAAGCGTTGTGGGCCCAATGGAACTCTGGCCGTAGAAAAAGGTTTGCTCAAAAGAGTTTAAGAAAGTGCCGATGGGAAATCCACTAAGAGCCAACTGGTTATCCCATAAGACCGAGTGGAAGATGTATTAAAAGACATACACGACGGAACTTCAGGAGCACATTTCGGAGTTAACAAGACTTTGGACAAAATTCGGGAACGTTTTTACTGGGTTCAGTACCATGAAGACGTTAAAAGCTGGTGTCGAAAATGCGACATCTGTGCTACCAGTAAAGGCCCTAAACTAAGATCTCGGGGACCCATGAAACAGTACAACGTCGGTCTTCCATTTGAAAGAATAGCGATAGATGTAGCCGAACCGTTCCCAGAGTCAGAGCGTGGTAACAAATACATCTTAGTTATCATGGATTTCTTCAGTAAATGGCCAGAAGTTTTCGCTATTCCCAATCAAGAAGCCATCACTGTTGCCCAGGTGCTAGTGGACGAAGTTTTTAGTCGTCATGGTGTGCCACTAGAGTGACATTCAGACCAGGGACGAAACTTCGAATCTGCCATCTTCAATAAAATTTGTGAGATCATGGGAATCCGTAAGACCAGGACAACACCTTTACATCCACAGTCTGATGGCATGGTAGAACGATTCAATAAGACCATAGAGGAACACCCGACAAAAGTGGTCGCAAAGAACCAGCGTGATTGCGACAAACACTTGCCTCTGTTTTTAATGGCTTATAGAGCAGCTGTTCACGAGTCAACAGGTGAAAGTCCAGCCAGAATCGTGTTTGGAAGAGAACCCAGGTTACCTTGCTATCTGATGTTTGGGATACCTGAAGAAGAACGGAGAGAAATCCGAGATTATGCCGACGAAGTAAGGGCACGACTTCTGGGTATCCATGATTTTGCTCGGGAGCATATTTAGCTAGCCAGTGACCGGATGAAGACCAGATACGACCTCAAAGCCAATTCAGCCGGATTTCAAGAAGATGATTTAGTATGGTTGTATAATCCAGCAAGAAAGAAAGGAGTGTCGCCGAAGTTATCTTCAGCATGGGAAGGACCCTACAAAATAATCAAGAGGATCAATGATTTGGTTTATCGAGTTCAACGCAACACCAGGAGTAAGATGAAAGTTGTACATCTGGACAGGTTAACGAAATATCACGGGCGTTAAGTTGATCCGGACGATCAACCTTAAGAGGAGGGCAATGTGACAATTCGCCAGGCTGTCATGAATCACTCGGTATTCCCTATTGAGTATTCTAGAATCTAGCGAATTATTCTAAAAAAATAAGATTATCGTGTGTATTCTAGATTTTACAGGAATAGATTTAGGGATATATAAGAAGGCCGTCATTGGTTTGTAAGTTAGTTAAAGTTTGACTGTGATACGATTTAAATAGTGATTATTTTGAGTTGTAAGAGTTTAATTGTTGAGTCAGTTATTAAAGTAATTAGTGTCAGAGTGTATTGTTAAATGGAATAAATTATTGCTGTGTAAATTGGACTTTGATTTTTGGAATAAACGAAAAGAACAACGAACCCAAGATTTCTGTCAGGCAACCCAAAGCCGTGACAATACCGGTTGCCCACGAGATCACTTTCCGGCTGCCATTTTTTTATTTATCTATCGATATCAACGAAACTTGTTAGGGTTGATATTCTAACCAAACGCCATTTTTATGCATTTATGACAAGTTTTCCTGACTTCCGGTAGTAGTAGATATAAATGGCCGGTTCTGCAACCTCCGTCCTCCGGAGGAGCTTATAGCATGCCTGCATGCGCCATCTATAGGTTCAGTTGCCTATAATACCCCCGGGGGCTATTGTACACTCACTACCTGCCGTATGAGGCGCCATCTAGGTCCGGATACCTGTATAGGTTCAGTTGCCAAAGTTCCCAGGCTCAGGTGATGAAGTTCAATGAAACAACAATTTTTCGGTAAAATTTTATTTAAACGCAAAGAAAATAAAACACAGTAATTCTATGGTGACTCGAACATTTGTTCATGACAGAGTAGATTATGTTCGTTTCTTCTAATGTAGGTATGCTTTTTAATTGAATTTTCGCAAAAGCAAAAACATTTTTGACAAGTATAACAAAAATGTGTATGATCTGGAAAGGCTGTGTATAGATCCGTTGGATAAATTTCATGACTGGTTCTAAAAACCAAAAAAGTGGTAAGTATAATTTTTTCGCAGTTAGGTTAAATTTACTTACATAAAAAACACTCACATAGTCCATTCTGCAAATTCGAAAACTGCAGCTGGTAAAGGTTTCCCAACATTTTTTTCACCTCTGTAAATTAGGGCGGAGCAACCATTAGTCAATTTTTTAATTTCCTCTTGAGTAAAATCATATCTCTTGGGTAGAAAAATGGACTTTCCATCTTCCAATGCAACCAAAATTGAAGGCCCAAATTTTGTATCCATTTTACTAATATTAATGATTTTGTACGGTTTGCCAATTTCTAACTCTTCTTTCTTATTACATTCTTTGAAACTATATTTATCATTAATTTCCGCAATCGACATAGCTAACAGAAAACAGAACTTGTGTTTTTAACTCAAAGAAACCCTATTTATACAAACTCATACCTACTACACGCACTGAAACAATACCGTCAATTTGCATTGATTAACAAAATCGTGATCTTGTGTCACGTTTCGTAATTACAAATTACAAAGTACTTAATTATATATTTTTTTAAATTTTTCTAACCAGGATCTCTATGTATCGTTTAATAGCATTTTCGTGTATCATTTATCATCAATTGAAAATAATTAATTGAAAAGTGAATCACGTTTCCTCGTTATTCAAAATGTGAAGCGACTTTGCTTTCTTATAAATACGAATAAGAGATTCAAAAATTATCCAAGTTTCCAACTTACCTTACCGGCTTTGTAATACACCGTCTGAATAATTTTCGTGAAATTTAAAAATGGATAAAAGTACTCAAACAGATTTTGACCAGGTAAATTCAATTGTATTTCATTTTTCAACCAATAAATAGTAGGAAGGTTGAAAATATTTTTTCGTTTTAGTGTTATTGTGCAGTAACTAGATTTTCTCAACCTCCTTCTACTTCTCCTAACCAACAGGAACCACCGAACTCAGGAGGATTGGTTCGACTGAGATACAAACGTACAGTTTCAAAAAAAGTTTAGAGGGGAAGAGAAGAGACGGTTTGGGAAATTTAGTGATAGTGATAACTGATTTTGAACAATAAATGGTTGGAGAGGTGGAAAATATTTTTTTCGTTTTAGTGTTTTTGTAAATTGAATAGTGTTTCTCAACCTCCTTCTACTTCTCCTAAACTTCAGCAGTCGCCAAAAGTAGTAGAATTACCTCTTCCACTTCCTAAGGAAGATTGGCTCGACTGGGATACAAACGAACCGACTTATGATCCAACGGAGTATGTATTAGCCAATCCAATTTTAAGGAGTATTCCACCCAAAAAATCCAAAAGTTTCAAAAAAAAGTTTAGAGAGGAAGAGAGGAGACGGTTTGAGAAATTTAGTGCTAGTGATAGTGATAAATGATTTTAATAACTATCTAAAATGTTCTATAATAAGGTACCATTTTTTTAATAATTTATTTTCAATAATTTATTTTTTCATTTTTAAGGTACAATGCCGTTTGAAAAATTTCATAAAAATATTTATCACGACTTACGAAAATTATTTTCCTGAACAATGTTCAAATATCGAAGAGGGTGGAGTGTTCTATGAAGAAGAATATCTAGAAGGTTTAGTAAGGCTTTGCTTAGAATGTGGAAGAACAGTGTATCCCTTGGATCGTCTTGCGACAGTGTCTAAACATGAAAAACTGAAGAGTAAACAGACGCTTAATACTGATTTTTCTTGTATGAAGTGTAAAAAAAATTTACAGGAGATTTTAAAAACGGAAAGTTGTACATTTTGTAGAAATAAATCAACTTGAATTAAACTAGAAACTTATTTATTATTTAAATGGAGTCACTTTCATTATAACATCATGTATTCACATAAGCATTCGAATGGCGATGGTGGTGGTGGTGGTCGTGAAAACATATTGAAAGGAAGCTTAGGTTGGAGAATACCAGTTAATCTTTCTATTTCTTCTCGGTTTGAATTACCTCTAGAACCGTAAGTTTAATTTTATTTTATTTTTATTTTTTCATGAAAGTTAACAATTATTATTTATTGTGTTTGATTTGCTTTTTTAGAAAAATGTTTATCTGTGAATACTGCTCTAGATCGTTTACCAGAAAGGATAATTTAGTGCGTCATGGGGATTGTAGAGCCGCGGTTGAAATTTGCAGTCAATGCGGGGGAATTTTCAAATCAGAGGGAGCCTTCCAACGTCATTTCAAAGAAAAACACAGAAGGGCCCCAAAGCGTAAAGCAGAAAATTTTTGTGTTCCCATGGTTGAACGAGCTAGAGTTGACCAAAATAATGGTAAGGTTTTTTCGTGTTTGTATAGTATTTGCTAACTCTTCTCTTTTTTTTTCTTTATTTTCAAAGCGTCAACGTCATCCACACGTCACTGTCTGGAATGTGCTCTTGAGATTTCGACCAATCGATGGGCCGGGCATCTGCGGAGTCTACAACACCTGGCCAACACCTGTGTCCAGCAGGAAGAAGGCGTACAGCTCGTAAAAACATCTTTTAGGGCCCGAATTGCGACATACCGGCTTTCTTCAAAACAGGACCCTACCAGCGTCAAGGAATTTTTAGGACATCTTCTTGAAAAATTTATCAAGCTGATAGGTGATAATGTGTTGAAATTTGGTCATATTAAAGTCGGTGTGGAGCTTTTCGGCGGCTTCCTCCTGCAGGCGAAAGAGTTGGAAGAGGTTAAGTCCTTCAACACCAAATTCCGCCTGTTAAGCGATGGTGCAGATCTGAAGGAGCTGTTCGAGCAGTTTTCAGCCATCCTGGATAAAAAGTGTTCGGAATTCCAGGAAAAAGAAAGTGGTATGTAGAACTTTATTTGTATGTCCTTTTTACTAGACAATGTTTATTACAGGCTGGGCGCTGCAGCAACTCCTACACTTAGATGTAGCGATAAATAAGGTCAACCCCTTGAGAGCGTCTTCGTATCTCGCGCTACCAAAAGCGATAGAAGCTAAGAAAGCTGTCCTAAATATACAAAATCGTGACCAAAAATGCTTCATGTGGTCAGTCTTGGCTCACCTACATCCAGTTGATCGAACTAAACCAGCAAATAGAGTCGCGAACTATCTGTCTTTTGAGAACGAGCTAGACTTTACAGGTATGGAATTTCCAATTAAACTTAAAGACATTAGTAAGTTTGAGCAACTCAATAATATCTCCATCAATGTTTATGGATTAGATAACGCCTATGAAAATGGTAGAGATATTATTGAAATTGTTGGTCCCTTATACTTTACTCAGTCTCGAAAAGCGAAACATGTGAATTTATTATTAATCAGTAATGATTTTGGTGATAGTCACTATTGTTTAATAAGAAACATGTCTCGCTTGATTTCAAGTCAATTATCTAAACATGAAAAAGCTAAATACTTGTGTGATGGATGTTTGGTGTATTTCTCAACTGAGCAAAAATTGAAAGCTCATCAAGAATACGACTGTGGTCACGTTTCAGTGCAATTACCGACAACAGATTTAAAGAAAAATAAATACGGTGAAGAGGTTCCTGAGAATATCCTGAAATTCACAAATTTCGATAAAAAATTGAAGGTACCTTTTGTTGTTTACGCCGATTTCGAGACAATCATTGAACCTGTCGAGGCAGAGGAAACCGAGCTGGACCCCGAAAATTCCTATACTATCAAAACTCACAAGGCTGTTCCTTATTCTTTCGCCTATTACATTAAATGTGACTTTGACGATTCTCATTCGATTTTCAAGACTTTCAGAGGACCTGATGCACACAAAGTTTTCGTAGACTGGTTAGAGAATGATTGTAAATCAATCTATAATCGATTTATGAAAGACATAGTGCCCATGCACCCTCTAAGTCAAGAACAAGAGGATGAGTTTCGCAATGCGGAAAATTGCCATCTTTGCGAGAAACCATTTAAAGCAGAAGACGAAAGAGTGAGGGATCACTGTCATCTCACTGGGAATTTCCGAGCTGCAGCCCACTCTCAATGTAACCTTAATTTTAAAATTCCAAATTTCATCCCTATCTTCTTTCATTGTATGTCCAATTTTGATTCCCATCTCTTTGTCAAGGAATTGGCTCAAGAAAACGAAAGAGTGGATGTTATCCCCCAAAATAAGGAGCGGTACATTTCATTTACCAAACATATTTTGGTGGATAAAATCCCACTCGATGAAGCAGGTAAATACAAACAGGTATTTTTGAAATTGCGCTTCCTCGACAGTTTTCGATTCATGGCATCAAGCTTAGATAAATTATCACAAAACTTAAAACCAGAACAATGTCGAGAAGTTAGAAAATATTTTCCCGCGGAAGACGAATTTCAGGTCATTCGACAAAAGGGTGTCTTCCCGTATTCTTACGTGGATTCTTTTTCGAAATTAGACGACACCAAGCTTCCATCCATTGATGACTTCTACAATCATTTGAGAAAAGAAGCCATCAAGCGAAAAGATTACGAGCGTGCACAGAAAGCTTGGAATTTGTTTAAATGTAAAACTTTAGGTGAATATTCAGATATTTATTTAAAATCCGACGTATTAATTCTGGCTGATGTTTTTGAAAATTTTAGAGACGTGTGTCTATCAACCTATAGTCTAGATCCGTGTCAGTATTACACGGCTCCAGGGCTATCTTTTGATGCTGCTCTTAAAACAACAGCTATGGAGTTGGAATTACTGACAGATATTGACATGATACACTTCCTGAAGCGCGGCATTCGCGGAGGGGTCAGTCAGTGTAGTATAAGGAAAGCTGTCGCAAATAATAAGTTCGTTCCTCACTACGATGCTTCCAAACCTACTTCTTACTTAATGTACCTGGATGCTACCAACTTATATGGTGCAGCCATGAGCCAATTTTTACCGACGGGTAACTTCAAATGGCTTGACGCGGAAGAAATTCAAAACTTAGACTATTTGAAATTAGATAAAAACTCAAGCACTGGCTACATATTCGAAGTTGATTTAGTATACCCGGAAGACCTGCATTATACGCATAATGAGCTACCCTTTTGCCCAGAATCCGTTGCTCCAGAAGGTTCTAAAATTAAAAAACTTATTCCAAATTTCAATCGAAAAGAAAAATACGTTATTCATCTTCAAAATTTGCAGCAGGCTATAAGTCATGGCATAAAATTGGAAAAAATTCATCGCGTTCTCACTTTCAATCAATCTCCTTGGCTCAAAATTTACATTGACCTAAACACAGCAAAACGGAATGCTGCTTCCAATAAATTTGAAAAAGATTTTTTCAAACTTATGAATAATGCCGTGTTTGGTAAAACTATGGAAAACGTGGAGAAAAGGGTAGATATCAAGCTAATTACCCATTGGGAAAATATTGGAAGAAAACGGGGAGCAGAAGCGTGGATCTCAAAGCCTCATTTTAAAGACGTTACCATTTTTGGTGAGAATTTAGTAGCTATCCATATGGCTAAACAGAGAGTTAAATATGATAAGCCTATTTACGTGGGATTCGCCATTTTGGATATATCCAAGACAATCATGTATGATTTTCTGTATAGCTATATCAAGCCTAAATACGGGAATAAAGCGTCCCTACTCTATACTGATACTGACTCCCTTATTTTAAATATAGAAACTGAGAATTTTTATGATGATATTAGAGAAAATTTAGACAAATTCGATACTTCTAATTACTCACAGAATAACCCACATAATGTACCTGTAAACCAATCTATTCTGGGTAAAATGAAAGATGAATATGCAGGGAAAATCGTGTGGGAGTTTCTAGGTACTGGGGCGAAGGCGTATTGTGTTAATGTGGAAGGAGAGTTGACTAAAAAAGCGAAAGGCGTACCTGATTACGTCACCAAGAAAGAATTAACCCTTGATGATTTTAAGACTGCGGTTGACGTAGAAGGTACGCTCATTCATCGTCAGATGAACACTTTCCGTTCACATAAACATGATATGTACATCGAACTTAAAAATAAAGTAGCTTTGTCTTACGCGGACGACAAACGCTACGTTATACCCGGTACTGAATACACGCTCGCTTGGGGTCATAGAGATATAGAGTTGTATAAGGAATCATCGGAAATTCCAGAGAGTCAAGACTGACAGCAGGGACAGCTTTCTCAGCATGCTTTCAAGGGGTTGTAGTTTTAAGGTTTTTAGGTTAGGATTTTTTTCACCTATAAGTTGTGGTATTATTCATTTAAACTTATTTATAATTATAATGATATTTGTTTGTGTTTTGTAAATTTAATAAACTACCTTGTTTTGTTTTTTTTTTTACTCAGTTGTTTTATTCCATTTTAATAAACATATCGTACAGGTTAAATTTGTGGGCTAAAACTATCTCAAGATGATTTTCGTTCCAAGCCATCACTTCATTGGTCCGCATATCAACCACAGTTAGTCCTTTGCTTTCTTCTTCATGCCAGTAGCTAACGTAAATGTATTCTCCAATGTAAAAATTTGTATCGCACCATCCATCGTTGATCGTATCCAGAAAATTCAGAAAGTCCTCAAATTCATCATTGGTGAATTTCATTGGAGCGCCGTTCTTGGGTTGTAAAACAACCTCCCGTTTTTCCTGACTAAATTTCACTCGCACAATGTTCTCAATTTTATATTCTTGATAAACTGGTTTCGGACGGATGCTCCGGCTGCTTGTTGATGGTCCATTCGAAAATCTTGATGTTGATGTGAATACATCATCCCATTTCGAATCCATTTTTAGATTTTGAAAAATAATTATCAACGATTTTTTTCGCTCGTAAAACTCCAAATCTTTTCTCAATTCAGAGAGATTTTTCAGATAATTTTCAATTCTTTCAGCTAGTGTTCGGTTCATGTGAGCTAGAGAACGACTGAGCGGGTTTAACTAACCATTCTCTATTTATAGAAAAAACTCAACTTCATGTACTAAACAACTTTTTTATTGAGGTAAAAAACTAGTAATATAATTATACAATACATAGGTATTTCTAATGCTACATAAACAAAACCTAATTCTATGATGTATACAATTTGTTAAACTAGGATTAAACTTGGGCACTTTTCCACCCGTAAATTCCAAATTAATTATGGTTGGAGGATTTAGGTTCATTTCAGTAAAAACTTTGATTAGAAAGTCCTTCTTGACTTGTCCTTTCACGTAAACAGTATCGACGTCTTTCAAATTGTCCTGAAGCAGTTGATTAAGTTGTCCATGGTCTAAATATCCTGCATTGTAGGAGATGCCATGAAGGTTGTGGAACACGTAGTTTACTTCTTTTTTCTGAGCCTCACTCAAGTAACGATACAATATTTTGGGTTTAAACAGCCAACTTAGGATCAATCTCCCATCGTAAATGGCCAGTTCTTTAACTTGAAAATCAGTGGAAAAGTAGCCTTGAACGTCCAGAGCCACAAACTTCATCCTTTTCTGTGTCTGGAGAGCGACTGATTAAATCAAGGTTCGAACATTGCCTGATAAGGGCAAGTATTCAAACACTCGATCATGCACGATAATGCAGCAGGCTCGTGATTCATCAGAAAAATTCTCTGAGCTCTGGAACTCCAATTTAACATCGATGGTACTGCTTTTCAGAGCTTCGTTCTGTTTCGAGCAGTCTATCACAAATAATGCCCTGTTTGCGAAATTTTCAAAATTCAATAATGGTTCACTATTGGTTTTACCCAAATACGTGTTTTGAAATTCGGTATACATCCGGTAGGCTTCTGCGAACTGTTTGGCATCGAAATTAAGGTTGAGGGACTCGTACGGATATATCTCAGAGTTAAGATATAGTTTAACATCCGTAATATCCAAATTATCGAACAGAGTAATATCAGATCTTGGATTATCCTTTCGCTTCTTCTGGAAAAATACTATGACATATCTGGCTCTCTCTGACATGGATTTTACAGTCCATACGTCTCTCTTGGTTTTTCTCAATGTGGGCAGCTCGTGGATCTCCCAACTTCTGAATGGGATGAATATGGGCTTGTTATTTGAAATGTCTTCCAACAAGCTCAATTTCAAAACATCATCTGGATAAATGTGTCTTACTCTCAGTTCTACTTTATCTAAAGTGATTTTGGCCGTTTTATCACCCGTCGTATTGCTATAGCAGTTATTATCATTTCTAGCTCTGACAAGTTTTATTTTTTGTCTGCCCATGATAACCTTGTTGTATTCGGAAAAGATATTTAGCATTGCCCTCAAGGGTATCAGGAAGTTGAAGTTTTCTCCCACTAAAGATTTCACTACACCAGTAGGCCAATTCCAGCCAGCTCGTTCGAGTGCCCGGCTCTCTTGATCGTTGAGGCATAAGAGATTCCGCACTGTGCTAGTAAGTCCGGGGTCTCGGATTCTCTCAATTTCCTTACCGTTTAATTCGTAGGTGATGGATTCGAAAAGAAATGCTCCCGCATTAATTGTTAGATTACATGTTCCTGTTTTCCCAGCGGTAGCGTCTTCGTGAAACTTTCCTTCGATATAGATTTCGGCTTGACTGATATCCATAAACACGTCTTGCTGATTGATAACAATTTCGATTTCGTCGTTATAGTTGAAAGAGTTTGTGAATGGATGATAGGTATGCCATTCTTCTCTAGCTATGGACTCATCGGTGTTGACCGACTGAAATATTCGCAGTTTTTCTGATGTGATAGCCATATTTAGAGGCTAGAGAATTCAACCGGATCAGACTTTTGTGCGTGAGCGCTTGCTTCGATGCCTGAGTACAGACTGAGTTACAGTTATTGAAACCACTGTTTAAGTAGCCACGATTAAAAACCAGGACCATACTTCTTCAGCTCCAATCTCACTATAATCTCTTCTCCTCTGAAATTAACCGGCCTTGCTTCCTGATCGAGTATATTGATTGTTATATTATCGATGCTGTTTCTATTGAGAGGAAGATAGATCAAGTTTCGAGGATCTACTATAATTCTGTATCCAGGATCAACGGCTGGTGTAAACTCGTAGATCGTATGGGATGGATTACTAGTGTAGTAGGAGCCTGAAACGATGTTGCACTCAATCCTAACAGTCGCCACTGATATGATCTCTACGGGTAGATCGGATTCGTGTAGAGAATGCGCTTCCAGAGATTTTTCTGAGAATCCCAAAAGTTTTCCAATACTATCCTTGGGTTTGAAATTGATATCGTATATGCACTTTAGCATACACTTTAATGTATTATTGTTTGGCTTGAGAGAGATCTGTTCTATTCCAGTTGGATTTGATAGTTGGTTTAGTAGATAGGCTTCAATATCCGCAACCTCGTACGAACCAGTTGGAATTTCCAATTGTTTTTCCTTTCCTTTTTCGCTGTAGTAGAACTTGTTTCGGCCTGGTTCAATGTTGGGAATGGAATTCCAAGTAGTGAACGAGATGAGTGCTAATGAGTAGCTATGGGCAGGATCGAGCTCGATGGGTGGAGTAAAGTCAACGCTCAAGCAACTGGTTCGACCTTTTAACGTGAATGTCTGAGACATGACTAAGCTAACATCAACGCAATGTTCAATTTATATCGAACAAGAAGCTCAGTACAAGATGGCCGCAATTGTATGAGTTGAATGGCTGATACTGATCGTAATTGAAAAGTATTCTACAGTTTTTGAAATAACGAACTAGTTCACTTGGAGGATTAAGGTTTCCGAAACTGTCAAAGTAAACCACTGTATCACCATTCTTTTTATAAGCTACCCAATGCGTTCCAGGTCCCGTATTTATGTCCAAATTGACTACACCGCATTCGATTTTCTTGGGCTGCGATGGTAAGCCATCTCGCATAAACACGCCTCTAAAATTGGAAATTTGAAGTTTTTTAACGTATCGTTTGATGTCCTGATCACTGAGTGGCCGCTTGGGTAGCTTCATTGGAAGTTTTTTGACATCTTTTTCAAGTAGAGTCCATAACCGGTCTTATGTTTGGCGAGATATAGTCCACTTCCTTTTTTTCCCAACGCAATGGCTTCCATCGTTTGGTTATGTCGTTTAGACTCGGCGAGTTTATCTTTGGCAGAACGGGTATCACTTACAGCTTTTGCAATGCCCGCGGCACCACCACTGAGAGCTCCCAATGCACTGAGCCCTGCAAACAGAGGTATGAGTGGAATATTTCCGCCTAACTTCGGCACTGGGATAACTCGGGGAACTTTAATATTCTGACGTCCACCAGCCACTTTAATAGTCTTGCGGGCTGCCTGGAGAGCTGATTTAATATAGTCTTTTGTTCCTAGCCCACGACGATGCTTCACTTGCTTCCGAATATTAGAAACGACATAGGATTTGAATGGTTTCTGTTTTTTCGGTTGACCCATACCGAGTTTACGTTTAGCTTTCATTGCAGTAGTTACAAACCAAGCAGCACTCTTTTCGCCGAAACTAGCGTCTTTAGCCTTGACTCGTTCCCACGATTTATTCTCCAACACTCTATCAGCCCGATGTCTGTGTTGTAGATCTGGATGTTTGGCGTATTCGATATCGTGTTCTTTACAGTAACTGTCCAACTTGTTTTTCGGCTTATCACCTCGTGCTAATCGCTGCTTCAGTCTAGTTCCAGGACCACAGTAGGAGTACCCTCCAGGTAGATGCAGCTCAAACGGAAGCTTGTTGATGGTGCTATTTAAAAGACCTGCACTCGGTGACGTATTCATTGAGAATGAAACCGAGCTAGAGTGAGCATCGTTTATATACGATGAGGATGAAAAAACAGAAAATCAACATAAAGATCGACAACTTTGACATGGGCAGGACCCGGACTGAAAAGAGACATGGGGGCCTTTTACCAAACACGATTAGAGCAATAATATGTGGACCAAGTGGTTCGGGAAAAACAAATGTTATGCTGAGTCTTTTAACTGATGAAAACGGTCTCAGATTCAGAAACGTCCATGTTTATTCCAAATCATTGAACCAGAATAAGTATAAGTTCCTAGAAGCGGTTTTAAAACGAACTGTCGGTGTAAACTTTTACGGATACAGTGATAATGAAACCGTTGTAGATCCGCAAACAGCTCAACCAGATTCAGTGTTTATCTTTGACGATGTGGCCTGCGAGAAACAGGATAAGATAAGGAACTACTTCTGCATGGGTCGCCATAACGCAATCGACTCTTTCTATCTTTGTCAGACGTATTCGAAAATCCCAAAACAGTTGGTGAGAGATAATTCAAACATGCTCTTGCTTTTCAAGCAGGACGATACGAACCTGAAACATGTGTACGATGATCATGTTAACACAGATATGTCTTTCAATACGTTCAAGCAAATATGTACAGAGTGTTGGAAAGACAGATACGGATTCCTAGTCATTGTCAAGGATGACGATATTACGAAGGGTAGATACCGAAACCAGTTTAGCACCTATATAACTCCATAGGATTAACACCAATCATCAGTCTCCGTTGAGACATTGCCGTCTACACACCTGTCTAAAGCAATCTAAGTGCCGCCTTACGAGCTCTTACAGACCTGCCACCAAACCTGTAGAGCTGATTACCGTAGAAAGACCAGTATAGCTGTATAGCTGTATACTGACCCGTATAGCTGTGTATAGAGCAGTCTGGAAGCTGTATAGCTGTATACAGATCAGTATAAAAGCTGTATACAGAGCAGTCTGAAAGCTGTATATTAGCTGTACACAGAGCAGCCTTTAAGCTGCATCAGTCTTGTGCTGCTGCTGCTGCTGCTCAGTTGAACATCATGAATCCAAGCGAAAATGATAGGAATATCAAGAAGAAAATACTGAACGCTGCTAGATCTATAAGAAAAAAGTATTTGGCTCTAAAACTGGAAAGAAACGAGGATGATGAGGCGCTCAATAGGTTAATAAACCCCATAACAGAGCCTCTAAGGAACCTTGTCAAAAAAGCGGTTGATAGAAAAACCAGAGTGAAACATGAAAAAATTAAGCACGAAGCAGACGTTAAATTTGAGCGCAGTATCCCGAAACATGTAGAGTTCCAACCAACAAAGGTTCTTGCTCAAACAAGCGAGAGTTTGAAAAGTGATGATGATGATGACGAGGATGTCTTTCATAAACCACTACATGAGGTGAAAGAGGATCTACAAAAATCAATTCACGAAAGATCAGCAGTGTATGACGAATTTCTAGATCAGTTTCCCATGCCAGCACGAGAGTATGTAGATAGATACTATAAGCAATCAGACGAAATAGATCATTCTTACGGATTGAAACATGATATGGAAACCGATAAGTGGACCATGGGATCAGAAAGAGTCAACTTTCTTGCAAACGGAGATATCAAAGTAGGGGATGTCACCTATACGGGAACACGGGGATTATATGATCTCCTATTTCTGAAAGACCCGATTTATCATACGGCGGATGATCAGTTGCAGTTCAAGGATATATTAGACAGGACCAACGCTCATCGAAGAAACTTTGATCCATCACAACAAGTTAAAGGATCCGTATCTTCGAAATATAAACGCATTGTTAGACCTTTGCTCTCAACGGCAACTGAAGTTAAAAGGCTTAAGTCAAGTAGCAGTGTCTCGCCATCTGGCCGAAATCAATCTACAAGAGTTCAACATAGGTCCGGAAGTGCTCTATTGTTGAAATATAATAAGAAACCAAAACAGTATGTTTATTATGATGACGTCAACGAATTAATTGACAGACTTGTCAAATTGGATGCATCACAAGAAGCTGGAAATACCAATAACATCAATGAAATCATGAGTATTTTGGAAGAATTGGCGGAATTGGATGTGATTGAGTTTAATAAATAGTTTAAGGTGCTTTATCTTAACTCATTACCAGGCTAACCTCGATCAAGTTTGGATCTTTTCACAACAATCATAATATGGCAAGTATCACGAAAGCCAGAAAGCAGGTGGTTGAAGAACTACATAAACCGGCACGTAGAAAGTTCAATCGTAGAAGATTTATACAGTATGGTTTGGATGATACTTTTGCTACAGATCTAGCCCAGCTTGATCAGTATGCTCGAGAAAACAAAGGATTCAAGTATATACTGGTTGTTATTGATTGTTTTTCTAAATACCTCTGGACTAGAGCTCTTAAGTCTAAATCGGCACAGGATGTAACCAAAGCCATGGAGAGTATACTGAAAACTTCTGGAAGAATACCTAAGAAACTTATTTCGGATAATGGAAAGGAATACTCAATTTTCGAGTCTTATGAAGAAACATGGGATACATCATTATAGCTCATTCAGTCCTCTAAAAGCATCTATTGCAGAACGAGTAATTCGAACCTTGAAAGAAAAACTGTTTAAGCAATTTACGTTGAACGGAAACCATAAATGGTTGGAATTATTACAGCCACTTACTACCGCATATAATGATAGCAAACATAGTACGATACATATGAAGCCAAGTAAAGTTAATAAACGCAATGAAAAGACAGTGCTTGATTCCGTTTATGGTCATATGAAAGTTGCTGGTAGACAAAAGTTCAAGGTTGGTGACGTAGTCCGCATAAGCAAGTTTAAACATGTTTTTCAAAAAGGATATACACCGAATTGGAGTACGGAACTCTTCAAGGTTGCTAAAGTACAAATAACAAACCCCACGACATATTTGTTGGAGGATTTGCAAGGTCAGCCTATAAGTGGCGGGTTTTATGAAGAAGAATTACAAAAAACAAAACAGCCTGATGTGTTCCTCGTTGAACAAGTCTTACGAAAGAAGGGAAATAAAATTTTTGTGAAATGGTTGGGTTTTGATAATTCACATAACAGCTGGATCGATAAAACCACGGATGTAGTTTAAATTTAATTTTCCACAATTTATCACTCAGTTTCAGTTATGAGTTCGCATTGTCAAGTTTGTGAGGAAAATATTTCTTCTCATTCACATAACCTAAGTCATAGACATAAAAATAAGTGTTGTACGGACCTGGAACCCAATGTTCAGATCATTAAAACAGCGTTTAAAAACCGAATTATTTCCTATAGGCTATTTACAAATGTTCATCAAACCAGTGTTGGACCCTATCTGGAAGAATTAAAACCTAAAATAATGGATTTGATAAAAAAAGGTTTTTCTAGATACTCCAATCTAAAAATCAACCTAGAATTATATGGACTTTACGTTTTAAGAGAAAATCAGGAAATAAAATCCTTCAATTCTCGTTTTGCCGCTATTTCGCCCAACACCGATTTGGGCAAGTTATTCGATGAATTTGAACAACTTTTAGTATCAAAATCTTCTGAATTCCAAGAGAAAGACAGTGGGTGGGCTTTATCTAAACTCCTATTTCTGGAGGTGAACATAAACAAGTTTAAACCATTAAAATAGTGGTGGGAGCTTCCTATATAAAGCAAATTTCACAAAACCTACTTCAGTCTACTGGTGAAGAAGCATGGCAAGTTATAGTTCAATGGAAACAACTGGATATAATTCGTCCTGTTCTTTTCCGTGTTGGACCTATTTCAACAGTATGGTGACGAAAATTGACCAAGAAATCAAGAAAGAATCGAGATTTTTGGGTGAGACCTGCTATTCAACCAATAACTTCAAAATCATTGCCGGAATAAGTATCGCTCAAGGATTGATACCCAGTATAAAAGTGAGTAGTACGATTTTGAACCTACCTGAAGAACAAGTGACTGTATCGTTTAGCGGTGTGGAATGGAACGAATTTCTCGTCAATTCCACAATGGAGATGGATAATGATGATGATGATGACGATGTTAGTGAAGTGATAATAGTTTATTCTCTATCAGAAAACTTTACTGTTTCCTCAGCTATGTTTTTGGGAGAAAGAATAATTAAGTTAACAAGCAGAGAAGTTAATTTATGCTTTTGTGTAGATGATATCCAATCAATTTTGAAAATCCAAGATATAATAGATTACAGGCTGCGTTTACTCGCAGAACTAGATTTTAGAACCTTTTATGACGATCTGTTGAACTATAACAATGTAAATACTGTTAATGAAAATAATTGTCTAAATGTGCTGAAAGAATATTGTAACTTAAATATTTGTGAACTATGTTATTTCATGTTAGAGTTTGTACACCTGAACCCAGAAAAAATAAAAGCAGATTTCATCAGAATATGCAATTTGGAAAGTGTTGTATAGCTTATAGCAGTTAATGTATGTATTATGTAATTTTTAATAATAATAAAAAATCAAACAAACAAATCGCTATTTCATTATCTGATGAGAATGACAGAGAGAGAGAGAGAGAGAGAGAGAGAGAGAGAGAGAAAAAAGAAGAAAACATTTTCATCATGCGTCCTACCAGACTATTGTTGGCTACCAATTGCGCCACAAAGTCTTTCTAGTAAGATAAGAAATTAAAACACTTGATTATTTCCTCAGTATCATCATGTCAGTCGATAAGTTTGGGCGTACGCAACGTCTTAACGACTACAAAAATTTAGTAACCAAACTGAGTAAGGTAAAAAGTCCTGGAGGTATACAAGATTATGTTACAAAATCCTATACGGATAAAAAACTTCAAGAAATCTCAGAAACGTTCAGAAAAGATCTGGAAAACCGAGTGAAAACTGCAGTACCCCCTCAAGAAGAGAATAGATATAAGCAGCTGGAGTCCCAAATGATGGACAGTCAGAAGAAAATTGAAAGTTTACTGAGTAAAAATCAGTCTATTGAAAATGATATTAAAACAAAATTGGCTGTACGAATATCTGCCTTGGAAGAACAACATAAGCTATTTAATATAACCAAAACTTATATAAGCATCGGCGATAAGAGAATAGTTAGAGCTGGAAAAGCTATAAACGATACCGATTTAGTTACAAAAGGTCAGGTAATTGAAATGATTAATGAAAAGGTGAAGCAGACTGCAGTACCAGCGGACACTAAAAAGCAAAAAGAAAAGGGAAACTAAACATCCGTATATTCGACAACTGCGAGCTTCAGTCTAGTTCAAGTTTTCGAAGATGTGTGATCAATTGTTGAAACTCTTATCTGGCGAAAAAAATATAGAAGATTGTAGTGCTGATGAGTTGAAGGATTTGCCAATTGGGTTCTTTCTGCAGTATGTCGATAGTACCACACTTTTGAATATTTGGGGGAAATTACCACTCGAATGTAGAAAAGATTTCGGGTTGCAGACATGACTTCCTTGTTTCATGCATTATAATAGACCTGATTGGAGGACGCAAGTAGATGGACCTCCCTCATCGCAAAATACCTGTTATTTCTGTATAAAAGCCCTGACCAAATAGTGGACTCAGTCATTAACGTTGAGGCAATGGTTTGGCTTAGTTCTAACTTCATCGCCCTCGCAGCAGTCGTTCAAAATATCCTCTACATACATCCACCATCAGAAGTCCGAAATATCAAGGCTCAGCTGAAAACTGATAGCTATGTCAACGACTTATGGATTCCGCTCTACTACCGCCTCATAGACAACGATCGTACACGTACTTTCCAGACAGTACTTCCAGAATCGCGGAATAGATTCTACCAGTATAACTTGCGAGTGGAATTCTTGAACAACAGCATTTTGGAAAGCAGGGAATGGACAACTATCGGAATTGGTCCGCAGCAAGAAACCATCTCCAAAAACCACTGTAGAAACGAAACTAGAAACTCCACTTCAACAGATTCGAGACCTGACGCATCTACTTACTTAATCTTTACTTGTATAATAACCATAGCTGTAGTTTTTGGTATTTTATTGTCTAGAATGTTCTACCTTATTATAGGAAACAAATGTGATTATTTTAAGGCTTAATAATGAATAAAATTTTACCGAAAAATTGTTGTTTCATTGAACTTCATCACCTGAGCCTGGGAACTTTTTTTCGATACCGTGGGAAAATCGGCGGCGCCTTGAAATTTCGGGGGTTGACCTGGACTAACCCTCAATTTTTTGGGGGTTTTCTCGGAATTTGACTGAGTGATTATTTTAAGGCTTTACCCGGACCTAGATGGCGCCTCATACGGCAGGTAGTGAGTGTACAATAGCCCCCCGGTTTGTTCGTTCTGCGCCCACCGTCCACCGGTGGAGCTTCCAGCACGCCGGCGCGCGCTTGGTACGACATCTAGGTTCGGGGACATGCACTTAGAATAGGAATTGGTACCCGATACGCCATCTAGTATCGGTACCTGCCGTAGGTGTGACATCTAGGTTCAGGTACTTGCACTTAGAATAGGAATCGGGGGCTTTTGTAATTATCGTCCCCTGCTGTAGGTGCCCGAATCGGGGTCTTTTGTAATTATCGGTACCTGCTGTAGGTGTCCGAGACGTTTTGGAGATGGTTGCGGTCAAATTCCGGGAAAACCCCCAAAATTTGAGGTTAACCCGGGTAGCCAAGCCTAATCTAATTCCAAAATATTGAACTAGCCTAGCCTAGCCTAATCTAACTTGGTAAGTTTGGTAGAAATGAAGCGAGTAATGAAACACAATTTTTTCGGTAAAATTTTATTCAAGACGCCACCGATCTAGAGATTTTCCCACGGTATCGAAAAAGTTCCCACGCTATCGAAAAAGTTCCCACGCTATCGCAAAAGTTCCCACGGTTGGCCCGGGTCAAACCCCCGAAATTTCAGGTCAAAGACGCCGCCGATCTAAAGATTTTCCCACGCTAGCGAAAAAGTTCCCTCGCTATCGCAAAAAGTTCCCACGGTTGGCCCGGATCAAAACCCCGAAATTTCAGGTCAAATACGCCGCCGATCTAGAGATTTTCCCACGGTATCGAAAAAGTTCCTGGGCTCAGGTGCCCCCGTTAGCTAGGCATGCCTTATTTAATGCAATTGACGATGAAGATCAATGAAACAACAAATTTTTGGTAAAATTTTAACCCGGACCTAGATGGCGCCTCATACGGCAGGTAGTGAGTGTACAATAGCCCCCGGGGGGTATTATAGGCAACTGAACCTATAGATGGCGCATGCAGGCATGCTATAAGCTCCTCCGGAGGACGGAGGTTGCAGAACCGGCCATTTATATCTACTTCCGGTTTCACCGGAAATGACCGGAACTTTTGATTTTTAAATAGCACACCCTGTATATTTTTTGTTTTTCGGATTCCACAAATCGTTTTACGTCCTAATGCACCACTATTGAATCGATTTTTTTCTAAATTTTGTTCTTTAATTAAAGTTAAATTTTTTAACTAGAGTGCCATGATCATCCTAAAATGACTCTACATACTTTACTTAATTTCAGAAAAATACAAACTCAATTTTATCTTTATAAAATTTTTTGAAAGACGGCTGTAAACTTCATTATTTTAGTATTTTTGCCCTAGCTCAGAAACTAGAATAGAAACATATCACTTTCACAACATCACTAAATGCAGTATTTTAAGGCGAATCCAACGATATAATACACTACGACATTTTTCTTAATTTTCGTTTAAACATTTTTGATATATTATGTAGGTAATTTTTTTTTTTTTTCTACTTAAAATTTAATTTGAAAACGAAATTTGGACAAAACTCGATTTAAAAGTGGTACACTAGGACGTAAAACGATTTGTAGAATCGAAAAAACAAAAAATATACAGGGTGTGCCATTTGAAAATCAAAAGTTTTGGTAATTTCCGGTAAAACCGGAAGTCAGGAAAACTTGTCGTGGATGCACAAAAATGGCGTTTTGTTAGAATATCAAGCCTACCAAGATTCGTTGATATCGATGAACAAATAAAAAAATGGCAGCCGGAAAGTAATCTCGTGGGCACCCGGTATAGTATAAAAATAGATTTAAATAGGTAGATATATAATTTTTCGAATAAGGAACTTATCTTAGAATGAAAGAGCTTGCAATAGAAGTCACTCTAGGCCCCCTAAAGTTACCATGATCGCGACACTTTGGCCGAGGTTAATCCGTTGGCGAACGTGAAATCTGAAGCCTAAG
Organism: Ceutorhynchus assimilis; assembly: GCA_917834065.1. Classification (NCBI taxonomy): domain Eukaryota; kingdom Metazoa; phylum Arthropoda; class Insecta; order Coleoptera; family Curculionidae; genus Ceutorhynchus; species Ceutorhynchus assimilis. The sequence goes on along the minus strand of OU892284.1, from coordinate 10,510,209 downwards.
TCGTATTATCTTTTAAATAAAATACAAGGAATATTTTTATTCTCCATAGAAATGGGTAGAATTAAGAGTTTAGGGAATGCCTATAGCATACTGTAAATAGGTACCTCTATAAGTTAATTTTAAGTAGACTTTGTAATAAACCATACACGGATCCGTAGATATAGTACAACTAAAAATATACAATTAATTAGCTACATAAGCTTACTTTGGGTAATTCAGGAAAACATATTGTTTCAATTTTAACTTAAGGGTTTACCAATAAAACAAACTGTCAAAGGTAAATATATATTAATGGTCTTCTTAGCAATAGAACATGCTCATCATGAGAAACTTCAACACCAAAGTTACCTTGGATTCAGGATCCCGTCGATGCAGCTGCCGTAAAACTCACTTTTTAAGGAATCGGTGTTGGTCTGTAGGAAAATTGGAAAGATGACGAAATAAACGACGAAACCACAAAAGCTTGACTTACCACTCATGGTCAGAACGAAAAACTAATAATCGATGTCCGCATAATCGAACAAATTTATTGCAATGTTTTGTGTTTTTTTTTTGCTTATGAGGCTTATATTCTACAGCAAAACAGTTGACCAGTGGCAGTAGCAAATTACCACCTTTAACCAGGGGCGCTACAAGTACCAGAAGTAAAATAGCCCACACAACTCCTGGGGCCTTATTCTCGAAACCGGGGAACAGTGTTCTCATGAGGAGGAAGGTTCTGTCTTTATCAGTGTAATGGAAATATGAATATGAGCGATGAAGACCGAACCCTCGTTCTCATGAGAACGCTGCTCCCCTGTTTCGAGAATAAGGACCCTGAAGACAGTCAGCCACAACGAAGGTCCACGAGTCAGTCGCACAGCAGAACAAACCACTGTGACAATTCACAAACCAGTAGGACACTAGACAGGCCACGTGGGACAATTGAACAAACCATAGAATTGCCCACCAACCAGTGGGACAACCCACAAGGACAAGCCAGTGGGACAAATTGATCAAACCATAGGACTGCCCACCCCAACCAGTGGGATAACCCTTAAGCCACTATGTCCTTAAGCCATACGACTGTCCACAAGCCAGTGGGACAATTGAACAAACCATGGGACTGTTCAACAACCAGCGAGACAGCCCATAAACCACTAGAACAGTCTACAAGTCACCAAAACTACCCACAAGCCAGTGGGACAGCCAATAAAGCCCTACCACTTCCAATAAGTTACTCTGCCCACAAGCAAGTTGGCAGACACAGAATCCAGTAATCTACATACCACAACAGACCAAACCAGTCGACGAAGCCGAACGAAGAAGAAGCTGTTATTTAAAAAAAAAAATAGTTTTTTTTTTAAGATCGAAGCACATGATATTCTTTTACTGGACCAATGCTTTCACGGTGGGGGCAAATGTCAACTCATAAATTGCCACGCTTTTTCGCTGATTAAAAAGTTTATTAAAAAAAAAATAAGAAGAAAAAAAAATAAAAAAAAAATAAAAAAATAAAATAAAAAATAAATATAAATAAAAAAAATAAAAAAAAAAAATGAATGGAGATTGTAGGACTGAAGGTCAAAGTGCGTGCAAATTATGCCCTAGCTCAGAACTAAATAATTCGGAGAGTAGGGGTGGGTTTTAGTTTTGGGCGCCACCGACTCTGAACAGATGAGTCGGACTCTCCAGGATGGTATCTGGCTTCAGGTCCTTACAATTCAAATAATAATTTAGATAAGGTAAAATATTAGCAAAAACTAGGCTGTGTGCATAAAACCAAATAAAAGTCAATTAATCAAGTGCTACAGTTGTTTATTTACCAAATGGCCGCAGTCCACAATGAAACGATATGGGCATTGACATAAAAAAATAATAATAATAATAATAATAATCAAGTAAATGAGCAATTAATAAAATGACCTTGTCATGAAGCGTTAACTAACAAATACAGAAATGCTATACTTTTGAAATAATTGCTATAATCATGAACAATTAAATTTAAATGCAAAAATGTTATTGAAACTCAATAACTAACTGAGTAATTAAAAAAAAAAAGGTATTAATGAAAAGTAAGGTTTGAAAATCCGTAAAAAAAATAAAGAAAATAAGAAAAAAAACAATAACGCAGAATTAGTTCTCGGAACGGTTATCTTACACTTATGTAACCAGAACTACCAGTTGACATAAATTCATCAGGTTATGTCTAGCTAAGTTACCTATTTAATAGTTCATTTGCCACACTGGGGCAAGCAATGAATTATTCCCTGAAATACCGAAAGTGATCACTGTGGTGTACAAATAGGGACAGAATGTGAATAAACAATAATAATATATAGGTTAACTACAACTAGTACGATACCAAAATGTTCCAGATGATGGTGGTTCATTCAATTAACCAGATTAGTCCTGGCTACTGGTTGTGGTTAAGTGGATTGAAGACTTGAGTAACCGTCCAATTACGTAGGCTGGTGTCCAATAGCCTTTTAGTTCAATTTCGGTTACGATTGAACGTCTATTGTTGTAACCGGGAGTAAAAACTCGGTGGTGAAATAAAACCCCTCGTAAAACCCTAAGAGAAAAATTGTTATACACACTGTATTTGTAATTGAACCAATAGCGAAGCACTTCATGAATAAATTGAATTAGAAAATGAAACTATAATGTAACTCAATTAGTTTCCAATAGCAAATTTACTTGATAAAAAGACTATAGCTTTTGAAAATTATTTTAATAGAAAAATTGAACATTAATGTATTAATAAATTAAATTAGATGAAATCATAGAAAAGCTTTGAGAGTAATTAAGAAAAATGTGCCTCGAGTTTGCAAAAATTTAAGTAATAAGGTTATGTTTTTTACCTGTTGGAAATAGGGTCTGTTTGCCTCGAAAATCTCTGAAAATCTGGATCGAGGATTGGATATCCTAGAGTGAGTGAGAATACTCTACTCTTTAGGGCAGCTTTTAACTAAATTAAATTGAAAAAGTCAGAATCTACTATGGGAAAAAAACGTGTAAGCAACTTACCACATGGAGTTGTAAAAATCCGAATTAATCGGCGAAAATTATAACACTACGAAAACGTAAGGCAAAAAGGCAACTAAATATGTTATAATTTCAATTGAGAATTTAAGGTCAAAATCCCACAAGGGCGAAGACAATCTTCCAAGAGACCTTATTTCTCCAACGTCCAGATGTGAAAAGAAATGTGCTACACATTCGATTAATAGGCTAACCTAAAGGGAGGAATTCAGACTAAGAGATGATTCAGAATAACGACAAACATCAAAAATTAATGGATAGAATTCTTACTTACCAAAAATTGCACACAACAATATAAACCGAGAAAAATAACAACGGCTGACGAATAATGATATTAACAACAAATAATTATCCCATAAAACAATCATAACTTGAAGAATACAACATAGAGTAAGTGATCCGTTTGCAAAATTAGAGAGCTTAAAGAAGAATCGACGATACTAAAAACATTACTAATCGACCGCCGGTTGAAAGAAATTATTGACAATCAAAAGTCAAAAAACCGAAAGCAAGGATAATGAAAATCTCAAAAGGCTATCGAACTAATGATCGACCCGGGGTTCACTAGAACTTGCACCGATATCAATAGCGCTCAATAACCGAACAGAGTAAGTACGAACGGAGTAGTTCTGTACATACACTTGAAAACGGGTCATTATGATTTCGGAACACAACCCCACGAAATATTTTTGAAAAATGAATTATTTTTGTTATGAAACAGATGATCGAATTTAAAATTGGAATCAAAATATTGATTTGTTTTGATTTTGAAATTGAATTAAAATATGGATTAAAACGAGGAAAAACCATTACAGCAAATAGAATTTGACTATTGAAAATTAGGAAATTTAAAGGATCTACAACCGTTGAGATTATTGATGAAATTTTATAGAGAGAAAATGTTGACAAACTTAAGGAAATCTTGAATATAAAATTGAAAGTAGGTAAGAATTAGTTATGCAATTTTGGCCTGTTACAGATCCCCCTCTCCTACGATAGGAGGGTAAGTTAGAAAGAAACTTTTCCGACAATAATCTAAGCAAACTCGAGAACTAAGGAACTATAAAGAATGTAAAATATATGTATTTATAATTTAAACTTAAATGAATTCAAAATGACTATCAGGATACAACAATTAAAAAAAGGTAGGTAGATATTAAGAAAGGTAGTTGTATCCCTCCAGAACGAACATCTACTTACTTTGCCTTGGAAAACACAACGGTAAGATAAAAGATAAGATAATTGAAGCCAACAAAGCTAAAGGTAAAGGCAAAAATAAGCAAAGTCGTGAAGGAAAGAAAAGAGAAGAAGTAAAGGAAAGAAAAGAAGTTATTGACCACTAAGAGTTGAACGCCAAAAAGGCAAAAGGTATAAGTAATAATCAAGGTAAAAGGTAAATTCAACCAGCAAAAGATAAGCCAACTAACTTCAGGTACAGGGTAAGGAAATATGTAAACAAAAGAAAGGTAGGAGCATCATCCTGAACACAAGAATCAAACGGAAAGTCAATAAACTATTTATTGACAAAAGCAGTAACGAAGAACTCAATGGACCGAATGACATGACACTGTCCCGTTCCGCGCCAAGACAGTAACACGCAAACAAGACAACGAGCTCTTCGCTCAGTCAACAAAACAATCAAGTGTTTCAGGAGTCAACAAATGGAGGTAAGGGAATTAAAACAAAACAAAAGGAATTAGGAATAAAAAAAAACTATGATGGATATAGGCTTGCAAGAAATGGTATAACAACCACAAACCTATTCCTCAATGACCTAACATATCCTATTCCTAAAAGACATGCCAGGGTGATGCTAAAATTGCCAGTGAGATGTTACTGGTTAAGGCTACAGACAGTATGGCTTGCCGAGTGTACCATAGCAAGGGGCTTGAATCATGATTGTTGTTGATTAGCATCGGAAGTTAACCCTTGGTCTAACGGGAGTTTTTCCAATATGATGTTAATGGTAGGGCTACAGGCTGTATGGCTAGCCGAGAGTACCATAGCAAGGAATTTTCCTTGGCCTGACGGGGTTTTTCCAATATGATGTTAATGGGAGGGCTACAGACTGTATGGCTAGCTGAGAGTACCATAGCAAGGAATTTTCCTTGGCCTGACGGGGATGACATAAAAAAAAAGGAAGGGAGATGAAAAAGAAATCAGTTGATTACTCAGTATATGAATGATTGGTAGTTGGACCAAGGAATGGTTTGAGCTCCTGTACATGCCAGACACCCTTCGAGTTACCATGATCGTCCTGTAGTTCATACGACCAGGATCCACATTTACGCTTTATAGAAAATGGACCAACATACTGTGGAGCTAACTAAGCAGTAATGTAATTAGCAGCATCAGAAAGGATTTTGGTCTTTCGCCAAACCTTATCACCTGGATCAAAAGTTACAGGACGCCGACGAAGATTGTACCTATTAGCATTCTGGGTCCTTGCGGATTTAATTTTGCTTTCGATTTGCTTGTACAATTTCACAAAACCTTCCTGTCGGGTTTTCAGATGAGTATCCAACTTGGGTAAAGTGTGTGGAAGTTTGATGGAATGGTCGTTGCCATACAAATGATGTTCTCTTCCAAACAAAACAAAATATGGACTATACCCAGTAACTTCGCTTGGTGAGGTACGAATAGCGCAACCAATCTCTTGGAGATGTTCGTCCCAAGATCTGTGATCTTCTTGACGCACATAGGTACGCAACATAGTCTTAATGATACGGTTATGACGTTCTGTGGGATTTGCACGGGGATTGTAGTTGGCTGTATAGAAAATATGGGTCATATAACGTTGACACAAAGCCTGAAACTCCTTAGACTTCATCTGAACACCATTGTCACAGGTCAAAAATTTGGGGGCACCAAAAAGTAAAAAAAAATTCTCTACATGTTCAACTAGAGATTTGGCCTTAGCGGCACGACATGGATACAGGAAAACTGACTTACTGAAATAGTCCGAGATGACAAGAATGTAACAATGTCCCTTTTTAGAACGAGGTAAGGGTCCTATATAATCAAGGCTAATTGCCTGAAATGGTTCAGTAATGACTGGTCTTTCTCCCATTAATCCTGCTGGTTTCACCTGTTCAACCTTACTCTGAGCGCAATGACGACAAGACTTGATATAGCGAACTATGTCGGCTTTCATCTTGGGCCAGAAATAGTTTTGACGGATTTTGCCAAAGGTCTTGAAAACACCAACATGACCAGAGGTTGGAATGTCATGACAACGATTTAGAATTTCGGACCTTTTATCCTTCGGAACTACCACTTTCCATTCTTCAGATGGAGAAGAAAGTTCAGAGAAAGGAGTCTTGAGGAATGTATAAAGGATGCCACCTTGCACACGCCACAAAGCAAATTTCAGAGGATTTTTCTCGATTCTCTGGATCATAGAAAGATACCATTTATCAGTAGTGTTGGAACTGAAATCAGGTTGAGTGAAAATTTGAATGGACTCGATGGAAATGGGGACGGATCTGGAAAGAAAATCAGGGACAATATCATCTTTGCCTTTGCGATGGATTAAGTCAAAATCAAATTGTTGCAAACGAAGTTGCCAACGACCCAAGCGACCTTGAGGATCCTTTAAACTATGTAACCATAAGAGAGAGGCATGGTCAGTTATGACCGTGAAGTGGACATGGTCTAAATAATGACGAAGTTTCTCATCGCTCCAAATTACTGCTAAACATTCCTTCTCAGTAACCGAAAGTTTCATTTCCTGTCTGGAAAGAGACCTGGAAAGATAGCAGATGACCTTTTCATCTTCGCCAAATTTCTGAGAAAGGACGGCTCCAAGTCCGAAAGATGATGCATCCGTATGCAAATAGAAAGGCTTCTCAAAATCGGGAGCTGTCAAAACAGGGGCTGTGACCAAACATTCCTTTAAGGCAGTGAAGGAGTTCTGACATTCTGTGGTCCAGTTCCACTTGACGTTCTTTTTGGTAAGATTTAAAATAGGTGACAACAAAGAGGAAAAATCAGGAACAAATCGACGATACCTGGAAGCGGTTCCTATAAAACGACGGACTTCGTTGATATTTTGAGGCGGAGGAAGATTGACGATGGCCTCTACTTTTTCGGGATCAGGACGAAGACCCTTACGGTCAACCAAATAACCTAGATACTTTAATTCTGGTTGGCAGAAATTACATTTTTCCATGGAACGACGAGACCAGCCTCGCGTAGTCTATCAAAGACAATTCCCAAAAGTTTAAGATGATCTGAAAAGGAGTTGGAAAGGATCACGATATCATCCAGATACACCATGACATTCGGCTCGAGTTCAGGGTCTAAAATAGTGTCGACTATACGTTGCCAGGTTGCAGGGGCATTAGATAAACCAAAAGGCATCCTCCTAAACTGGAATAAAACTCTTCCAGGAACAGTGAAAGCTGTGTACTCACGGGAATTTTCGGCTAAAGGGAGTTGCCAGAAAGCTGATTTAATATCAATCGAGCTGATGTATCGAGTGCTACGTAAATTGTCCAGGATTGAAGATATGTAGGGGATTGGATAGGCATCTTTTTTCATCTGAAGATTGAGTTTGCGAAAGTCAATGCAGAATCTGAATTTTCCATCCTTCTTCCTAACTAAGCACACAGGGCTTGACCAAGGGCTGTTTGATCGCTCAATGACACCAAGTCGCAGCATTTCCTCAACTTCATCATCTATGACTTGTTGTTTGTATGGAGAAACGGGGTAGTACCTTTGTTTTATTGGTCTTGTGCCAGGCTCGAGAATGATCTCAGGTTCGGCGACTTTACAGTAACCCAAGCCAGAATCTATTTGAGACATTTTGTCCTTGACCAAGGCGTCTAAAGGTTGTCGCTCAGAAGGATTCAAGTGTTCGATAGCTTGAACGTTACAAATTTGTGCCAGTTCTTGGGCATCGGAAAAATGCCAAACACTTTGACTCATATCAGGGATGATTTCCATTGATTTCCAGAAATCTATACCTAAGATTAGCTTGTGCGAAAGTTCAGGAAGTACTAAAACATCAATAATCTTGGTTTTGTTCATTAGAGTGATGGGGACCTGAATATAACCAATGGTATTACATAGTTGGCCATTAGCTACAGTACACGGATTATGTTGTTTGATAAGCTTGAACCCAAGGCTTAAAAGAACTTCGTACCCAGGTAATCCGACAAGAGTTCTACTAGCACCAGAGTCTAACAATCCAAGCAAGGAATATCCCATAATTTGAACTTCAAGGTAAGGACGTTGGTCTCCATGAGCATGTGAAATGATGTAGTCAAGAAGAATTTTATTTGGAAAGACTGAAGGATTGGTCGTTATACTAAAAGTATTGGAGGATATAGCACGACCTAACGATTCCTCCGGGGCTCGTTTCCCGAACAGTTAGTGCAGTTCCTAACTGTCACACCAGGGTTACCACATCGATAGCAGTGTGTCTTTCGAGGTTCTGTACAATTACGATTTAAGTGACCACTCCTTTGACAATTCCAGCATTTGAGGTTTGCTCGACCAGAATCCTGTTGTGGTGAAATTTCATTAACAGGGTAAGTCAGGGTACTTGGAGATTCAGTGCTCGAAGACGGTTCACTGACTGCTAAGAACGCGAAGTCGGGTTTAACAAACTGTTGACGCTTCCTAGAAGGTGGAACGTAATGCTCAACCCGATACTTTTTGGTCTCCAACTTAAGACATTCCTTTTAACTAAATTAAATTGAAAAAGTCAGAATCTACTATGGGAAAAAAACGTGTAAGCAACTTACCACATGGAGTTGTAAAAATCCGAATTAATCGGCGAAAATTATAACACTACGAAAACGTAAGGCAAAAAGGCAACTAAATATGTTATAATTTCAATTGAGAATTTAAGATCAAAATCCCACAAGGGCGAAGACAATCTTCCAAGATACCTTATTTCTCCAACGTCCAGATGTGAAAAGAAATGTGCTACACATTCGATTAATAGGCTAACCTAAAGGGAGGAATTCAGACTAAGAGATGATTCAGAATAACGACAAACATCAAAAATTAATCGATAGAATTCTTACTTACCAAAAATTGCACACAACAATATAAACCGAGAAAAATAACAACGGCTGACGAATAATGATATTAACAACAAATAACTATCCCATAAAACAATCATAACTTGAAGAATACAACCTAGAGTAAGTGATCCGTTTGCAAAATTAGAGAGCTTAAAGAAGAATCGACGATACTAAAAACATTACTAATCGACCGCCGGTTGAAAGAAATTATTGACAATCAAAAGTCAAAAAACCGAAAGCAAGGATAATGAAAATCTCAAAAGGCTATCGAACCAATGATCGACCCGGGGTTCACTAGAACTTGCACCGATATCAATAGCGCTCAATAACCGAACAGAGTAAGTACGAACGGAGTAGTTCTGTACATACACTTGAAAACGGGTCATTATGATTTCGGAACACAACCCCACGAAATATTTTTGACAAATGAATTATTTTTGTTATGAAACAGACGATCGAATTTAAAATTGGAATCAAAATATTGATTTGTTTTGATTTTGAAATTGAATTAAAATATGGAATAAAACAAGGAAAAACCATTACAGCAAATAGAATTTGACTATTGAAAATTAGGAAATTTAAAGGATCTACAACCGTTGAGATTATTGATGAAATTTTATAGAGAGAAAATGTTGACAAACTTAAGGAAATCTTGAATATAAAATTGAAAGTAGGTAAGAATTAGTTATGCAATTTTGGCCTGTTACAAAATGTCTACAAGCCCACAGACTATGAAAATAAAATGAATTTGGCGGTTGTACTACAGAAAATTAACTGACTCTGCTGACGGTAGCAATAATTCTTGTATAAATTACGCGCACCGCAATGCAGTCAGGCAGAGGTTAGTCTCCACCGCCTTAAGCTCCTCGAAGGTACAAGCCTGAAGACTTTCTCTCCAAGTTAGGTGTGACTTGCTACAGTACGACTGGCATCCTAAGGTGAATGTCATGCTGTAGAAGCCCCACTCAACGCCCCAATCCTAGACCTATGGAAACCAAGCTCCTCGAGGGTACATTTTCATAGGGCCCTACGCTGTCAATAGTAACCAAACATACTATTGACAGCGTATGGCTTTCCCTAAAAATAGGCATTCCAAGGGAATATTAAATGATGGCACACCAGGGAAGAACATTTACTGCGATCTATTTTTGATAAACCCTATGTAATCATTTCCTACATAAATTAAGGTGTAACAATAGATGTATTAACTACTATAGTTGGGCCACCGAACAGAGATAGTAATAAAACCGAGAATTCAACCTCCGAGAGGCCTGACAGGCAATAGACGAGAGGATTTATACCCAATTTATACCTTCTTATAATAAATAAAATGTATTAAATGCATGAATTCATATTTTATGAGGCAATATGCATAAAGGGTTTCATTTAACATTCACATTCTAATTACATACTAAATTATTTTGAGTTAAAATAAATAAATGAAAGACAAACATCAGTTTCAAATGCGCTCCACTATGAAAATGTCTGCTTTTAAGAGGGTATCGGGATAATTTATGGGGGTTAGTTACGAGGTAATCATTTTATTACTCTCTCTGTTCGGTGGCCCGACTATAGTGGTGAAATCTTTCCTCCCCCCCCCCCATAATCTCTTTTCAGGATAAACTCTTAGCCGACGCAGCCAAGTATAGATAAAGTGGTCGCACCGCTGACCACAAACAACCTAAGCGTGACAATATCATTTCTCACATTTTATCATGGTTTTGAAAACTCACTTGCCCACTCTGTTTCCACTAAAGTTGCTACAATTTTTCTGACCCTCATCTTCACTTCATTATTGTTTCCTCAACCTTATCAGCGATGACGAATGTCTCAAGTATTTGAGAATTTTCAGTCCATCAAAACAATTTCAATCCAATTAAATCTAGGTATTTTTAACTATTATTGCTATTATTTGATTACATAACAACACCCTGCAAAGCTAATTAGCGAAATGTAATAGGACCTAGTCCTGAAATCGTATAACCTCGTTCATATTAACCCTGACCCATTCTAATTGCCTTTCGCGGTAATTGTCCTGAAGTTGATTTGTTACCCGCCCATACTCTACCAGGATATCTTTGTCCTTATCGTTATCGCATTTTCTCCTCTAGGCTTGGAATTAACTGATTTTCATTGTTAAATGTTTCATAAACATCGCAGGATTGACTGAACAATTTTTCTGACCCTCATCTTCACTTCATTATTGTTTCCTCAACCTTATCAGCGATGACGAATGTCTCAAGTATTTGAGAATTTTCAGTCCATCAAAACAATTTCAATCCAATTAAATCTAGGTATTTTTAACTATTATTGCTATTATTTGATTACATAACAACACCCTGCAAAGCTAATTAGCGAAATGTAATAGGACCTAGTCCTGAAATCGTATAACCTCGTTCATATTAACCCTGACCCATTCTAATTGCCTTTCGCGGTAATTGTCCTGAAGTTGATTTGTTACCCGCCCATACTCTACCAGGATATCTTTGTCCTTATCGTTATCGCATTTTCTCCTCTAGGCTTGGAATTAACTGATTTTCATTGTTAAATGTTTCATAAACATCGCAGGATTGACTGAAAAATATTTAAATGGAGCGCGATATCTACGTTTTTTTTTTTTGGCGTTAGAAAATATTACAGCCTTAGGATGACAAGTCTTTACATTTTAAATTGATTATTTTTGTTTATCTTTATTGTATCATTAGTTTTATGACAACAGGAAAATAAAGAATATCGTTGTTATTTTGGAGGGTGAACCTTAAATTTTGTGAAGTACCTTCGTGGAAAACTCCGATAAAAATGTTTATTTTAGATATCAGAGGGCCAAAAAATGTCCTTTTTTTCGCGTACAGGTTTTTTCCTTGAGAGCACTCATAAAAATGTTTGCCGCAAAAATGTTTTTGTCCGAAACATAACGGCCTAATAAGAAAGATATTCCTTTACGATCAGCTTTTTTCTTTTGTCATTGGTATATGAGAGTCATCAAATTTTCGGTAAGTATAGAGAAGGTAAAACTTTTATATGGGTCAAGTTATCTTTCCACAAATAGTTTGTTTTTGCATCAACAATGCACCTAAGGCTCTAAGCTCTAATAACAAAAAAGCTCTGACTGTAAATCCTGAAAGAGAAACAAAACCTTGAGCCAGAAACACCCGAGAGTACAACAAAATGGTAACAGAAAATAACCGAACTGAACCGAAAGTAATAGCTTTTGTAAACTTTTTTAACAGGAATAATCCAGTGGGCAATGGCTTTTAGAAGAAAACAGACAATAGGGATTCTATTGAAAGAAAGATTGAATGATTTCTTAATCAGGAAATATTGTTTTAATTATTGTATAAGTACTACACTCGTTTGAATTTAGCAAAATATATCATATCTAATCTTAATTGAGCTCACTTACTCATTAACGTTATATAGGCTTTTTTCTTGTTGTCTAAGGTTTCTTCCAAATAAAACATCTTGCAGGTAATTAACAATTTTGATCAGGTACTTCACTTGAATACTGGGCACGGCACTTACAATTTCACAAGGAATAAAAGATACTAAGGTTTACAAATATCACTACTAAACAGTGCTAATTATAGCTCGTCATAATCTCGTCATAATCTCCGTTATCGTCGTCGTTACTTCTCCACTTCTTTTAATATAAAATATATTTGTTGATTACGCGACCCGTCGTTACCGTCGTTACATTCGTCTTTTGTTTTTCGTCGCCTTCGTCGTTGTTTTTTAATTCGTCGGCCGTCGTATTTCTGAATGCCGTCTTCCCTTTTCTCCGTGTGACATGTTTCCCGTCAAAAATGTTCAGGTGCCATGACCGGTAAGCAATGATGATACCCGGCGATCTTCAAATGTACCACTTGGTTCGATGAAAAACTTGTTTCATGCCCGGTAGAGGCGCTATCAATTGATTTGCGTACGCGTTGTTGATTGTATCTCCAAGGTATCTCCGCTTCAGAAGAAGGGTGGCGTGATTACTGATTAAATTATGACATGAACCGACATAAATTCATGAAATGACAAATGATGACAAAACGGTGAACTGGAAAACGTTGTGCTTCTTATTGTTTGCTTTAATATTTCTGTTCTTTGATAAAGTGTTTTGTAGTGATAGAGCATTACCTGTGTGTATTTGTGGACTTTCACAGTGTTATGTTTAGTGTAAAGACTATTATTGTTATTTAATTCTGTGTTGTTAAGTGTTGACATTAGCCGCTTTCCAGCTGTGTGCTTCAAGCACGGTGCAGCACAGTGTTCTGTGTTTGAAACGCAAAAGTTAGCAGATCTCGGAGCGCAGTACGGCTGGGAACACAAACACGCGCTTGAAGCATTTGTGCGCGCAAATGCTCGATTGCGTGCTCAAAATGGGCAGCTAGAAAGCGGTTTTTGTTGACAAATTTCGAAAAGCCAACATATTTTTCTTCTCTCTTTGTATTAAACCGTTATTTTGCATCAAATTGTGTCTTTATTATAAAATAAATAAAAAGCAAATCTAAAAAAAAAATAAGAAGCAAACTGCTCTACAAGCTGCTACAATGGGATGAGCTCATTTCATAGAAAACAGATGGCGCCACAAATGGTGGTCCGATCCGTATAACGGGACTGTCCATTCTATACCCACTATAAACCTTATTAGACTATCCAAAACACGTGACACAAATATGGCCGACAAGAGGCACACAAACATTTGACACAAACACAAACCATAACGTCATTAGGTTATGTCATTAATGATCATAATCAAATAATCATTTTCTATTGTGTGCGTCTCAATTTTTGGCCATTTCTACCCAATTACGGAATCCCTATTGTTTGGGCAAGATTGCTCTACCTACATTTCACTTGGACACCCAGGACCTACCCTTAAAATGTGAAAATATTTATTTGTTGCACCTCCACCGTCCAGTGTTGTGCTACCTACTTTAAATAATGGATACAGGAGCATCTACAGAAAGACGATGAAACAGGCAAGAAAGATTTATTACAATGAGAGGTTGGGCATCCGCATCCAATAAACAAAAAGAGTAACGACCTACGCGAAAAAAAAGAAAGAAATATACATATGTGCTTCCAATTTGAAAGCAGATAATATTAATTCATACTACTGTACGATTGCTCAGAAACTGAGTATCAAAAATAGAAAATCTTCTGGATGGGACGATATCTCAGTTAGGCTGTTGATGTGTTGGCGGATTCCATTATTAATTCTTTTCTTACCGGAAGTTTTCCCTCATTTTTGAAGCAATCTTGGGTAGTACCTTTGTTTAATAGGGGGGTGATAAGAATTTACCATCTTATTACCGGCCAATATCCTTACTGGCAACTTAGACTAAAATTGTAGAGTGGCTAATTAAGGTGGATGGTGAGCTTCCTTGATAGACATAAATTGCTTTCTCTGTCCCTGTTTCAGCAGTCAAAAAACACTGATGATGTCATATTTCATCTCCTGGATGAGCTATATTAGAAGAAGTGGCCGCGGTAGTTTTTTGTGACCTGAAAAAAGCTTTCGATTGTGTCTGTCATGAAGTACAGCTTCTAGGGGTGCAGTACTTCAGAGGGGTTGGATATCACTGCAGGAGTGCCCTAGGGTTCTGTTCTATTCCTAACATTAATAAAAATACGAGTAAAAAGATCGAGTATCAAAACGCAAATGAACAATGAGCACTATTTTTTTGAAAAAAATTTCATGACACATTGAATGACACATAAAAAAAGGGTTTGTGTGCCTCTTGGCGGCCATTTTAATTCAAGTTTGACAGCATCTTGGATAGTTCAATTCTATGGCAATGATGCAAAGCATGATAAAACAGATTCCTACACTCGGCCATCCGACTCGGAATCCGCTTTGATTGTCCACTCATCGTTTCATATATTCCGAACATGTCGTTGTTCTCATTGGGCCTTCATGATGAACTACTTTGATGACATCATATCTCTCATTTCCTTTATATTTACAGATTTCATAGGGTCCTGAAAACTTTCAACAAACTTTCAACCCTGGACCAAATTGGGTACCCTTTATAGCTACTAGGTCTCCTTTTCTGTATACCACAGCCTTTTCTCTCCGAAGATTGTATCTTTTCTTATTCTCTTCTTGCACTGTTGGTATTTATCGCTTACTATCTTCCCTAATTTTATCTCTTTGTTCGCTATTTCTTTAATCAGCAAGTCTTCTTTGTTTCTCATCTTGATGCCAATTAAAAACTCAAACGGTGTAACGTCAATGCTTCTTTGTATGTATAGTGCAATTTAGGGCTCTTTGGACACGATCAAGAAATACATACCATCTTGCTGGCTCTTCCAAACTAAGCTTTGTGAGAACTAGGACAATAATCCGATTTATATGTTCAACTTGATCGTTACTTTTTGGAACTCCAGTTGTAATAAACACATGTGTAATCTTTTCTTCTGCACAATATTCTTCAAATTCACTACCCGTGAATGCTGTACCTCTGCGTCCTCTGTCGCTAATTATTCTAGCTAGATTGCCAAAATTCGTCTGTTGCTGCTTCACACATTTTACAACTTCTTTGGATATCGTCGACTTGCTTGCATAGAGCCATGTAAACTTCGAAAAATCATCTATTACGACGAGGATATGCCGGTAATTTTTATTTGTACTCGGCAATGGCCCTAAATGGTCAATATGGTAGGTGTGCAAAGAACCTTCCATCTTGGGTATAGGATACAATAATCCTTTCTGTCTGCCTTCTTTTTTGCTTCCTAAAATACAGACAACACAGTTCCTGATACAAGTTTGTATTTTGTCCTTCAATTTATTTATGTGGAACTCTCTACTATTTCTTCGATCTTGGCCACCGCAAAATGTCCAATGTCATGAGCTGTTTTGATGAGTTCCATCTGCATAGATTTTGGTACTACCACTAACTCTCTACCAGTTTCATATTTGTACAAGATTCTGTTCTTCAAGAAATATCCATCGTACTCGTCTTCAATTTCTAAGATCTTTCTAATACTTTCAATCAACTCATCTCTATCTTGAGGTATCTCAATTCGTTTTAAAACTCCGTTTTCTTTTATACGAAAATTCCTTACAGTATTTCTTTGTTTGTTGTCCACTTTAGTTCCAGGCATATGAACTTCATCTACGCATTTGTCCTCATCTTTTTCAGCTTCATCTGACTTATCAGTTTCAGCTTTCAGTTGGCGTTTGGCTTCCTCAACTTTTTGGATTTCTTCTTTAACAGTTCTTATTTCTTCTAGTTCTTTACTTTCATCAACCATCATTTGCATCAGCAAGTTTTCCCTTTTCTTTTTAAATAAAATAATTCCATCATCAGTTATTCCTAAATCAAATTGAGTTTGTACGGTATTCCCCATAATCACTTTGAAACTTGTAGTATTTGTTGGTATCACATGAAATTTTAACGTAACGTCTTAATCATTAATAGTCACCCCTCGTTGAAAAGATCCTAATGTGCATACTTTATTCAGACCAATTCCTTCAATTGAAATAGAATCTTCTAGTATGATGTCCTGAAAATATTCTTCAACCACATCTTCTAGTACAGCACTTATATCACTGCCGGTATCTAACAAGGCTCTTAATTCAACCTTGTCAAGCTTTACTTTCACACTATTTCTTGGCATCACCTCGATGGTACTGACATTGTTGCCACTATTTTTCTTTAGACATTTAGATGCTATGTGTCCATACCCGTTGCAATTAAAACTTTCTATACCTTTGTGTTTATTAGGACACTCATTGAATTTATGGCCCTTCTCGCCACAATTGTAACAACTTATTGGTTTAGTTTTCTGTCGATCTTTGAATTCTTTCTTTTCAAATTTATTATTTTTAATATGGTAAGGCAACTTGTCCACTTTAGCAGTTCTTTTTAATGTCACTTTTTCGTAGAACTAGATTTTCTCTTAGAACTCTGAAAAATTCCTTGCTACATATAAAATAATCTTGTTTGATGATCCTTTGCGAATACCATCAATTATGTAACGAATTATTACTTCTGCCTCTAGTATTGCTCTGTTTCCAATTTCCCTCATCACTAAAATACTTTTCTACCATTTCTGTGAAATTCTTCTTCCTTTCCATAAGAATGAATTTGTGCGCTGCTAACTTTAACCTCAAATTCACTCAGAGGTCTCTTCTTCAAAATTGGCCAAGATTTAATTCCTCCCTCTGCTTGTATAAACAACTTGGCTATTCCTGTTAGGGATTTCTTGGCAAAAACAAATTTTTGTAAATCATTCCATTTTGTGATCTCAGCGATTTCTTCAAAGTCAAAGATTCCCTTGTTTATCGGATAATCATGTTTACCGCTGAAAGGTCTAATGCTGTCCTCAATGTCACGAAATATGAAAGCGAATGAATTAGTCGGCGTAGGTCTCAAGCAAGCTTGTGCTACTGCTAAATGTTCATCGTCTTCATCGTCTTTCTGGTCATCGTCTTCGTAGTCATCGCCTTCATGGTCATCGTCTTCATATTCAACTTCATTGTTATATTCATTATTTTCTTCTTGAATGTCCAGCTTATTCATAAAAGAACAAATTCGATCCACCAGTGCATCTCTTGAACCATCAAAATCCAAATTTAAAATATGACAGGCGGCTATCAGTTCAGTCTTTTTGTGTTTGTTTATATTCATCATCCTTGTCGTATAGGTACTCTTCTGAGTCAGCTTCTAATTGAAATCCAGAAAATACTTCTAATCGCTCTCTAACCATTTCAGGTCGAGTTTCTTGCTCATAGGCTATTTATTCGATGTAGCTTCGACAATTTTCAATTGACTATTATTACTTATGTTGGAATTAATTTTGAAAACTTGAATGACAACTGCTATCAGTAACGGGTTGTTAGGCATTATTTTTCCGATTGTTTCTCTTTCTGCCTTCTCAATTTGATGAGGAATGAAAGTATCCAACTAGATGCTTTCAAAATTACTACTATTAATGATATACAATAAAAAGGAAAAATTCAGTATAAAATTTGCAGATACTGGATAAATTGAGTTGTACATAAAAATATAAATGGTAAAAAGATAATTAAAAAACAAGAAAATTAGTCATTCAAATCGTCCTTTGGAAGTAAACATATTTACACAATGGCTCGTTTTGTTAGCACAATAACTACTCTCACCACACTGTCACTACCAGGATGTAGATCCACTATACGCCCTCGATGCCATTGCAATGAAGGCAGGCCATCTTCTTTTAGGAGTACTAGAGAACCTATTAGGTCATCTTAATCGCGATGAAACTTTCATTTATTTCGCTGGTGCAATGTGTGCAGATAGTCTGTTGACCACCAACCGTGTCCAGAAACTTTATATCATTTTTGAGCATATGACGGCCGACTGCCCAAACAGGGAGAAGCAGTCGGTCTGCGCAAACTGCAGAGGAGGGCACCGGGCAATGGCTACTAGCTGCCCGGTATATAAATACAAAAAACAACTGCTGGATGAACGGAACGCCCCCAGGCCAGTTTACATTCCCGCCCCACAACCCCAGAACCCAGCCTGGGGCCGAAGAGCGGCTCCAGGCTCCACGTCAGCCGCTACCTCAGCATCATCAGAGACCACTACAGGGGCAAAGACCCCCACCACCGCAATTCACGTATGACAGGGACTTCCCCAGTGGCCTTGTGCGCGATCGTGGTGTGCGAGTCGAAAGTGAAGTGCGCGAACCCTTGGCCGAACGTGCTGGCCGACAAACCACAGTCAACCCCATGGAGACGTTCAATACGTTCCAATCCAAGTTTGCCCGCCTTGACGCGTTGGTGAATATGGACGGCATGATGCGGGCATTGGACCACTATATTGGCATGCTCGAAAGATGCAAAGATGAGGTGGAGCTGTTCAACGCCAGTCGCCTATTCTTCGTCACCGAAATAAAAAAGTTCCAAATAGGTCGCATTCAGGGTAATAACATGGAACGCTAACAGCCTCAACGGCAAACTAGGTGAGCTTATCCACTTCCTTCATCACGAGAGGTCCACTTCCTTAATCACGAGAGGATCGACATCGCTGTAGTCGTGGAAACATGGCTGGGGGATGGAGATCGTCTCGTGGTGAAAAAGTACTCCGTCGAACGCTCTGACAGAGTCGGCCGCCGCGCGGGTGGTGTGGCGATATTGATCAGAAACTCAATCGCATACAAGCGGATGCCACAGTGGCGAACTGCCATTGAGCACGTGTGCATCCAGCTTGCGAATGGCGTTCTGATCAATGGCTGCTACAACGCCCCGCAGACCCGCCTGTCAGTAGCCAACCTAACTCCATTCTTCCCCCAAAACTCTTGCTCCTTGTTGCTTGGAGACCTAAACGCAAGACACAGACTTTGGCGGAATCATAGAGGAAATACCACCGGTATGATCCTAAATGATTTCGTCAACGACCGACCGGAGTTGATACTCCTCAGTACTGAATCGCCCACCCATTATCCCAGCAATAACATGACACCGACATACATTGACCTTGCCATAGGCAAAAGGCTCAGGGAACTTTCCGATCTCGTTACGATCAACGCCCTGAGCTCGGACCATCTACCTGTCTTCTTCACCTGGGGCGAACTTGATCCTCCCCGCCCACAAGTTCGCCTAAGTTATAAAAACTTCAACTGGCCCCTGTTTCGGCAGAATCTCAACACCCGTACCCAAGTTCCTGGTCAAATTGACGCTCTCGAGCAAGAGGTTTCAACCTTGACCAGGAATATCCAGCAGACCCTAACTCCTCTTGCTAACCGGGTAACTGTCCATCAAGGCCATGACGAGCTCTCTCGAGAGCTCATAGAACTTATTTCACAAAAGAATCGCACCCGAAGGAGGTGGCAACGCCTCCGAAGGGATGAGGATCGCCAACGAGTTCGTGAACTCGAGGGTGCCATTAAAAATGGCATCAGCGAGCTCCCGAACCGTAGATGGACACAAACCCTCCAAAACCTACGTCCTCAAGACAACTCTCTGTGGCGCCTTCAGTCCAAAATGAAGCGGCAAGCTGTGCGTACCCCTGCCATTACTAGTAATGGCAGAGATTGCGTCACTGCCCAAGACAAGGCGGAAGCTCTGGCTTCGTTCATGGAGAGTATTCATTCCGGTCTCCCACCAAACTCCCCTGAACAGGAGGAAATCGAACGTACAGCGACAGCCTTTGCTATTCGGAAGTACTCCATCCCCCAGCACTTGCTCGCTGAACTCATTGCCACGCCTGGCGAGATAACACGACTTATCCGCCGGCTTCCAAGCTAGAAGGCCCCCGGACCAGATGGCATCCCATATCGAGTCCTCAAAAATCTCCCGCGTAAAGTTATTGTCCAGTTGGTGCAAATAACAAACGCAATCCTCAAACTTCAGCATTTTCCCTTTCAATGGAAAATGGCTGAGGTGGTTATGATCCCCAAACCTGGAAAAAACCATTCACTCCCATCCTCTTATCGCCCAATCTCCCTTCTAAACTCCTTTGCCAAGCTCGTGGAGAAGTTAATCCTGTCCAGGGTCAACAGGATCGTCGAAAACTTCTCCATACTCTCAAACGAGCAGTTCGGTTTTCGCCCCCGTCACAACACCACTCTTCTTGCAGCCACACTTTCCAAGCGTTCAACAGGCGCATGAACACGATACTTCTGCTCCTAGATATGGAGCGCGCCTTCGATAGGGTCTGGCATGCAGGCCTTATCTACAAATTACTCGCAACTTTCAATTTCCCACTGCACATCATCTCCCTGATTCAGTCTTTCATCAGCGGCCGCTCTTCTGCGTCAAACAAGAGGACGCCCTCTCACAATCCAAACCAATTCAGGCCGGAGTGCCGCAGGGGTCGGCACTCAAACCGTTGCTGTACTCCCTGTACACAGCGGACATTCCAAAATTCCAGAATACAAATCTGGCGCTGTACGCAGATGACACCGCTGTTTACGCTCAATCCTTTTACACTCAAGCAACTAAATTTCAGCTAGCCCATCACCTTGCAATCCTTCAACCTTATTACGATAAGTGGAAGCTTGGTGTTAACGGTCAAAAGACGGAACTCATATGCTTCCATAAGAAGCATAACAACAGCACCATGCCCAACCCACTTATCGTCAATAACATTCCAGTCACTCTGTCCCCAAAAGCCAAATACCTAGGTATCATCTTTAATCAGAGAATAAAATTCCACCACCACGTATCCCACGCTTTGGCTCGCACCTTCAGTGCGCAGCAGAAATTGTACCCACTCATCGGTCCTAACTCCCCCCTATCGCCAGGTAACAAGTTATTAATCTATAAGCAGGTTATTAGACCAATGCTCACCTATGGGGCCCCTGTCTGGAACATAATCTCAAGAACTCAGAGGGACCGCCTCCAAAGATTTCAAAATCGTATACTGAGGGGAGTGCTGTCGGAATCCAGGTACGCCAGAATAACGGATATGCATGAGCAGACATCCATTCCTATTATCTCTGACTACCTGGATGAAATCAGCGACAAATTCTATCGTCAGCAAATTCACGGCTCCCCTCTAACTCGCGGAATTGCCGCTCAAAGATATGATCCAGACAACCCCATAGTCCACGGTCCGCCTTACAAGAATCTACCTATCTATTTTGAACCCCCATGAACACCTCCCTATCCCGTACCTGCTAACCACAACCCCAAGTAATAACCCAAACCAATGCACAGCTAAAATCCAATCTTCAAGACAGAATTAGACAAGTATTTTGGCGCTGGCGCCATATGCCTTAGCATAAAGCAGGAGGCTTTGGCAATCCCAATCTAAGGTCTATTTCTATCATCAGTTCTTCGGAAAATTCCAACTGGTCAGTGATCTAGTGTGTAAACATCTCCTTTATCGCTGGCTATGAGGAAATACATTTGTCTAATCAATCATCGGACAACCCCAATCTGACCACTACACTTAGGCGAAAACTGCCCAATTTAGCTGCAAATGCATGTCCCAATCCCGGTAGATTCTTGCACCCAATCCTCCCAACCCTCATTATCTGACATCCCTTACAATCTTCCTCCACCTGCGCCCTAACCATTACCTAGAGGCTCATCAGGCCTCAGGATTGGTCGGGGTGCAGGGCTGTCGACCCCTATAATTCAAACTCGCGCTCACGCGCACATACCCTTGAGCTCACACTTTGTTGTTGAGGTAGCGTCCATGGACCATAACGCCCCAAGGGGCACCACTTTTATTTTTGTTTTTTATTTATATGATTAAGTTAATTGGAAGTGGGGTTTTTTGGAACTTTTCCCCACAAAGAGGGCGCTGCGCGCTCGGCACTCCACATCATCGCATCATCCCCTATTTTTTGAGCGGGCCAGTATAGTGGTCCAATGCGCGCCATTCGTGGTATTCACCAACGACCGAAAGGTCACCCAAGAACGTGAAAGGGCAACCAGGGAACGTTGAGAGCGGATCTAATGGGAAAAGGACAGTGGTTTGTCGGCCAGACCATCGGCCAAGCTGGAGGTAGTGCCACATAGCTCGCTAGGCGCGCATGTGGCACGCGGTGTGCTGCGTGTATTGTTTGAGGGGGACCTCACTCCCCTACCCATATGTATGTTACTTTGAATTTGAAAATAAAGAGATTTTGAGTTTGAGTTTGAGTTTGAGTTGAACAAGTAGATGTTATGAATGAAAACGATTTTCAAACAGCAAAAGAAGCCATGAATGCAGGTCAAAAAGAAATATATTTTATGGTGACTAAAAGTATCCAAGATCAAATGAATGGTAAAGATGAAAGACTAAGAATTTTTTTCACTGGTGGTGCTGGAGTAGGATAAACTTCTCTTTTAAACTTGTTGAGAAATCAAATCAATAGATGTTATGCAAAATTTGCAGTTAAAGTAGCTTTAACGGGTGTAGCAGCACGCTTGATAAATGGGTCTACTCTACATTCTACACTTAGGCTTCCTGTTCAAAAAGATGGTCGTATCACTAATATGCCATTGTTGACAGGAAACTATTTACGGGTTATGAGACAACAATGGAAAGATACAGAATTCTTCATTATCGATGAGATTTCGATGGTTTCATATCAGATGTTAACAATGATCGACTCAAGGCTTCGACAATTAAAGAATAGGGAAAATGAGTTCTTTGGCGGTATCAATGTGCTTTTATTTGGCGACTTATTGCAACTTCCTCCAATCAAGACATCAGGAACACCAGTGTATTTTTACGCTGTGTGAACTTACTGAAAATATGCGCCAACAAGGCGATAACAGTTTTATCGACATCCTTAACGCATTACGAGTTGGAGAGCTAAAAGCAGAGCATTTTTCGAAATTGCTGGAAAAAGTTCTCGTGGAGCCATCTGGAGAGTTTTCGATAGGTTAAGCGTTACGAATTTATCCAACCAATAAGCAGGTTGATGATCACAATAAGTCTGGTATCGAATACTTTAAGACTCAAAATGTTACCATATATAGGATAAAAGCTCAAGATCGAATAGTAGATGCATCAAGAAACATCGAAATATCAAGATAGATGACATAATTTCTACCGATGTCAACAAAACTGGAGGCTTACCAAAAGAACTTCAAATCTTTGGTGATGCGAAAATAATGTTACGCTCTAATATTGATATCATGAAAGGATTGGTCAATGGTGCCATTGGTTTTATTACAGAAATTATCTGGCCCCATTTTTGTCGTACTCGACATTCCATCGGTCCGTGTTGATTTTGGAAAAGATGGAATACAAGTCATTCAACCTAAGACGATACAGTTTCCAGCTAAATTCAGTTACGGAACGGCAGAAAGACGAATGCTTCCAATGATTCTTTCATGGGCAACAACAGTGCACAAAATGCAAGGTAGCACTGTGAAAAACGCCGTCATATATCTAGGACCAAAGTTACTTGAAGAAGGGCAAGCTTATGTGGCTCTTATTCGTGTGAAGTCTCTGAACGGTCTTAGAATTGAAGAGCTAGATTGCGCAAAATTAACAGGAAAAAAACCATGTAACAATGAGGCACTATTAGAAATTGAAAGGATGAGAAGTATACATTAAAAGTCCTTTTTCTCCGAATGACAGTAAAAGCGGCCTTTTAATGACACTTGACAGGATCAAAAGTTGTATTTCTACTGCCTAGGCAGTAAAAGTGGACTTTTACTGCCTAGGCATTAAAAGTGACAGTGTCACAACGTTCCAGGTAACAATTTCACTCAATTTGGTATTTGAAATTGATGGTGACAGTGACAATAATTGTCAAAATAATTTAATTATTTGGATAAAAATAATGAATGAAATAAATATAAAAAAGATGTCCATGTGTAAATTTGAATATTCGGAGAAAAAATTATATGTTTTACATGGCAGAGAAGCAGGTTTAATGCCTCGGCTGGTTTCCTAGCCTCGGCTATGCCTCGGCTATGAAACACCAGCCGCGGCATTAAATCTTGTACTTTTCTGCCTAGTAAAACAAATAACTATTTCATTACCACAGTATAACTGCAGAATTATAATATGTATATAACTCTGCACTAAGAGTTCAAAAATGTAATATCATAAACTTTTTGAACAAATATTTTCATTTAATTGGGTAGATAGCTGATACTAAAAAGTAGAAAATAAATTGGTAAAAAAAATTTTTTAAGTCGCAAGCTTCGGAACGATTGGTAAATCTAGTGCGGAACTAGTGCAATTTTTTCTATATCTATCTTTTTCTTCTACAGGTCGATTAAAAGGATGCAAATACACTCAGTGCACACTGAATCTACCAATCAGAAACGCTATTAGTTGATAAACAAACAAAAATGCAAGCGGCGTTTCCACAAGCATAGTTTATTGGCGCCAGTGCACGTGCCAGTTTGCTGGCGTAATAATAGTGGCGCCAGTATCTGTTTCCATTTGATATCAAAAACTTTCAACTGGCGCAGTAGAAAAATGAAAAACGGCGTCAACGTTAATGGTTCAAGCACATATTAAAATGTTACTGTAAATATTTTGTTTCTAGAATTATTGTAGAAGACCCGAAAAAACAAGAAGAGACATAAACACGAGATCTGGGTACGAAAATGGATTTCACGCAGAAAAGCTCTTCTAGGAGCATCAAATAATTTACTATCTGAGTAAGCGGATGAAGACCATGAAGTATTTCCAAAGCTTCTGATTTTACTTTTAGCAGCAGTGATATCAAAACCACTCAAGAACACGAGAACTCGCACAACACATCAACATTTATCCTTATAGCATCATCCCGTTTATTCCTGTCTTTGTAACACACATTCTACAAACAGGGATGCTCTTCCATAAATTTTATGTTCATTTTTTTAGATTTACTTGACATTTTCATTATTTTTCTGAAAATGATTAGTGAAAACGTTCCTATTTTTTTTGGCAAACTGTCACACATGGCAAACTGGCGCCAAAAAGTAGACCTCCATTCTACTTTACTGGCGCATGAATCAGTGGCGTCAGTTAACTGGTGCCAGTTAATTTTCCGCGTTTCCACGTGCCAGAAAAGTTACGCCAGTCGACTGGCGCCAATAAACTATGCATGTGGAAACGCCGCTTAAGTAACATTTAAGAACTTTTTTATTTCTGAAATTAGAATCTTCAAGTAAAAATGGACCAGCGTAATCTACACCAGTCTTGACAAAGGGATAAAATGCAGTGACCCTTGAGTTTGGTTAATCTTCCATTTTTGCAATTATTATTGATTTGGGATTGGCCTTGAAACAGGGAATACAAGACCTGATGACCCTTTTTACCAAGGATTTTCCATTTGATGGCAAGAATTGTTGTCGAATAAATGACAGTGTGGCATGGGTTCCAGAGTGCAAGTTTCTATTGTGGTCGTGAGTTATGATCAATTTTGTTAATAAATGGTTATGAGGAAGTAATATGGGCTGTTTCTGTTCGAAACTCAATTGTGCATTTTTTAAACGCCCTCCGACTCGCAAAATGCCAAAATCGTCAATAAAAGGGTTTAATGAACTTAAATTATTATATATATCTTCAGGAAACGCTTTCGCTTCCACGAATTTTACAATACATTTTAGACTGGCAGATATTTCGGTTTGACACAGCGGTTCGACGGCTCGTCGTTTTGTAGAAAAGCGGCTATTTTTCGAAAATCTCAAACAGTACGCTATTAAGTACATGCAAAAGTTTGTTATAGCTAGAAAATTTATAAAATATTTCATCAAAATCATTTGAATAATTTCCTGCAAGGAATTACATAGGTAACAGATTTGGGATTAAATCAAATCAAATCAAATGTGCTTTATTGTCAAAAAAAAATAAACATTTTTGCGGACAAAGCAGACTAATTCTAGGTGAATAACAATAAATAGGTAAGTCATAAATAGGTAAGAAACCGTCGAATAAACACACACAAAAAAAAAACATTAAAAAAAAAACAAACAAACAAAAATATGCAAATTATACAAGCACCATCAGCCACAAAAAGAACCAGAGCACTAAATGGTGTCATCATTAAAATATTCCTCAGTTCTGTAGTAGGCCTTTTCGATGAGAAACGTCTTGAGAATTTTTCTAAAATGCTTCAAGCCCCGCGCGTTTCTGATCACGACGGGAAGGTGGTTGAATATTTTTCTTCCCTCATAAATAATTGACCTTTGCACCAGTGCACTTGAGGGAACCGGCAATGGAAGGTCATGAATTTGCCGAGTGATGCGTACACGAACAGGATCACGGTCATTTCTTGGGTTCTTAAAAATAATCGATGCAGTTTCAAGAATGAAGAGACCAGTAAGAGTAAGAATCTTTTGAGAAATAAAATGGGGTCTGCATGAGTCTCTGTAACCAACATTAACAATGGCACGAACAGCCTTTTTTTGCAGAAGAAAGATAATATTCAGTAGATTCTGGGAAGCCACACCCCAGAATGGAATGCCATAGCGTGGGTGGCTTTCGAAAAGAGCAAAGTAGACTGTCCGCGCTACTAGCTTAACTTCCGGCATTTCGGATAAGTTGCATTGACGAGCCCAGTTAGAAATGTGAGTTTTCGAAGGCAACGCTTCAGAGCATTTTGATACGAATTCAGGACCGTGCCACCATATAGTCGGAGAACGAGCAACGTCTAACGTGCAACCTCTATAAGACATCGCGAACAACCACCTAAAAAAAATGTTTTCTTATGTAAATTGACCTGGCGAATCCGATTTTGGAGTTCGCCACTCGATCTGGAATTGCGAAACTGGTTAAAACCGGCATTTTCCAAAAAATATCCAATTTTATGGATTTTTCTAAATTTTTATTCAACACGCTGTATCTCTCTTAGTTTTAGTCCGATTAAAATTGAAATTTTTTGAGGAGCTAATTTAGATCTTTGTTATTATGACTGACATAATAGTCGGGAATCAGCACACCGAAATTCGATCACGTACTGTGCACTCGAGGATATACTTTTTAAAAAATATGTACAATATGGAGAATGACCTTGCGGATGCAAATCCGGAGGGCTCCATTTAATTCGTAATTGCAATTAAGAATAAAAAAATATTTTCCGACTTTTTTGAATTATCCGGAAAATACTATTTTTTGTGTTTAACTCACGATTGTGAAGCTATTTTTCAATATTCTTCCAAAATTCTTGCACGAAATGAAAGCCTAGTCATTGTAGAGTTCAACTGTATATGCAAAAAACTATTTTTTTTTATACCGAATTTGTCAGATTACGTAAAAGGAGGTGCGGTACCAAAACTGAAGTGAAAATTTCAGCATCGAGAAAATTTTTGAACGGTTAAAGATAGATATGTGATCAATCGACGAAAAATGTGCCTAAATGAGTGAGGAAGTTTTTGGTGAAAAGAGATTTTGACTAGTGATAACGGTTTACGCGATATGATTTTTTTTTTTGAAATGACGATGCACGCCGGCCGCTGCCTCATTGATCTCAACGGACGCCTTGCCCGCATCCTGGCCCCAGCGCGGCCCAACTTCGACAGTACTGATTTATTCTATAAGGATAGACATTTCTATAAAACCTAATTAGGTAACTAAAACTTACTTAATTTTAATTTAAATAAAACCCGCCCTTAGAATAGCAACCTCTTATACCATCCAGCCCTGCTTTTAAACAACGACAGTTTAGTTTCTAGACTCTAGTACATAGGTATCTGGAGTTTGCATTTGCAGCACCATTTTCGAATCTTACATCGGTATGGATACTTATTGTGGTTAATTTTATTATCTTTCAGTTCCCAACCAAAATTAACTGGGTTGAAAATTTCTGGATTTATTGAAATCGCAATCGTCCAGACAATTATTTCATAGGCAGTTCTTTCTTAATAGTAGGCACATGCTAATTTTGCTGATGAAATGCATCCTCTGTGGGTGGCAAATTCCTTATATCAGATTTACAGGTATAAAATAGATGTGCGCATGACATATTGTTTATTTGAAACGCCTGGAAATGATGGCCTACCATTCAAAATTTTGAAAAAATATCTAGCTGCGTTTTCAAAACTCATTAAATTAATGTAGTGGAGTAATCTAGAAGTGCCTTTAATTGTATATCGTTACTCAAATCCATTTGAACAAAATTTATCCATAGAAAATTCTTTCATGACGTGGTGCACTGGTATTATGTGTCAAATTTGTGTAGCCATAATTCCTGAATGGATAATCTTTGTAATAACGTAGAGAGACAGAACAAATATGTCGGTATCGGCCGACTCTATTATTATTTGATGGTACCTACTGTAGGTTTGACAAGTATTGGATTATTGGATAATGGCAAATATTCTAGTGCAAGCCTTATTGTGGTGGGAAAAGTGTAGTTCAGGCAGTAGTTATTTCAGAAGTATTTCCTGAGGTATCTATACCATATAATTTGTAAAGTCTGTTTTTTGTTTTACCAAAACCCCAAGTCAAAAATTTGTGTTACATTGTGTTCAGATCACAGTTTTATATTAGAATTTTTAAATGGAACTGCAACGCAGTATTTGGACCGGCCTGCTCGCCTTTATAGTGTCCTGCAATGTATGTTTTGTGGAGGAAAAAACCAGTAGTTTGCTGGTATTGCCAAAGTGGCATTACCAGTTTTGTCAACTTTTTGATAGATTGTCATTAAATTAATTTTAGAAACGACAGGGTTTCTTCCTAACTTCCTCGTCCCTCAATCATCCCATCGCAGCACGAAGTTCATGTTCGTCCAGAACCATTAAGGAACTGACGGCAAAGGAACACAACATTGGTCCTTCGCAGCCTGGATATTTGGCCAGAAAACAGAGGAAGTTTTGCATCGATCATGTCAATTGTTATATTCTCGGACTCGGAGCCCTGTTGCAAATAAATTAAATTGCGCATCCACGTAAGCAGACCGACGGCACAAATAGTACGTTACCTACGTATACCTAAATACTCCCACCAAGAAGCGCTCGACAGCAATCTTTGGTACGAGGTCAGGTATAAATCTCTCCTTACCTGTTTATATTTTCTGAGTTGCATGACAATTGTTTCCGTATCGATTTCCACCCTTGTTTTGATATGTATTTTATATTTTTTATTATTTTCGTAGTACCTAATATTTTTTAAACGAATAACAAGTGATTATTTCGTAAATTACTCGACAAAAAAATATAGTCTTCATATATAGACAATTATTCTCGATAAGTTACTTTAATATAAAACATTTTATTTGGGTTGTTATATCTTCTCGAAGCAACCAAATGTTTCCTCGTACATAATTAATTTACCTTTACCGGAAAATAGATTTCAGATTTAAAAATGACTGAGGAAAGAAGGTTGATAGCTCGTCGCGGCCAAATTAAGGCAGAACTTACACGGTTTCAAACTTATTTAGATAAATATTGTGCCGAAGAATACACGCTTACAGAAATTGAAACTCGATACGAAAGCACGAAAAATATTTTAACTGAATTTAAAATTATACAGGGTGAACTCGAAGATGCCTTACTCGCAGTAGGTACCTTAAATGAAGATCAAGCAAGCACGGAGCGCGAAGAATTCCAAAAAAAATATTTTAAAGCTGTTTCCACCGCTAAAGATTTAATTTCCCATCTTTCACCATCCCCTATGTCTCAGGTTGTTACCCCCGTCACCACAGTACCACAACAGCTGCAATCAAATACAAAGTTGCAAGCCATAAAGATTCCCGAATTTTCAGGTCAATATTCTGAATGGCAGAGGTTTAGGGACACTTTTACAGCCTTAGTACATAATAACACTATATTACAAAACATTGAAAAATTCTATCACCTTCAATCCTGCTTGAAAGGTGAGGCCTCGCAGGTTATCGCATCGCTCCCTCTCTCGGACGCTTATTACGTCACCGCTTTTAATTTATTAACTGAAAGATTTGATAACCGAAAAGCTATAATTAATGCACATCTCAAAGAAATATTCGATTTACCGACTATACATAAAGAATCGCACGTTAATTTACGAAATTTTCTCGATACATTTCTAAAAAATCTACGTGCTTTAGAAGGATTAGGCGAACCGATCGATGGTAGTAGTAGTTTTTTAATATATCTTTTGAACTCGAAGCTGGATTTTCCTACAAAACGTGAGTGGGAAAATTTTAGCATAAATATCACAAAACCTAAAATCGACGATTTTTTAAAATTTTTGACGCAGAGGTGTCAAGTTTTAGAGGCTTTGGATACAAAAACAATCGTAAACCCCGTCGGGAAACCCCAAAAGCAAAGTTTTCAATCTTTTGAACCATCAGGTCCAATTTGCCCTTCTTGTAGTAATAAACATTTCATTTATTTATGCCCAAAATTCAAATCGTTTCCAGTAGCGTCACGTTTTGATGAGGCAAAACGATTATCTCTTTGTACAAATTGTCTACGAAAGGGACATAGAAATTCGGATTGTCGATCATCAGGTTGCAGAATTTGCAACGGACGACATGCCACTCTTTTACATCAACCAGGGGCATCTACTTCAAAAAATGTGGCAACATCAAATAATAATAATAGGTTTCAGTCAAAACAGGTTCCTCAAACAAATGTTAATATCTCGCAAGTACCTCTTTCAACAGTTTCAACGAATAATTTAAATAATAATGCTACTCTCGATAATGCCCTAAACGAAATTCAAAATTGCACACTTTTGTCACATTATTCTCAGAAAACTTCAGAACCCCTTGTCTTATTATCGACTGCGCTCGTTCACGTTTTTGACATGAATAGAACTCCATTCTCGTGCCGTGTTCTACTCGACAGCGGTTCACAATCAAATTTTATTACCCGGGATATGGTAAAACGATTAAATTTAAATACGCGAAAGGTAAATATGCCAGTTTCTGGAATAAATCAAATTAAAACTACAATTAACGAACAAATTAATGTAACTATTGCTTCTATTCGCTCTTCATTCAAGACAAATATTTCTTGCTTGGTTATTGACAAAATAAGCGATTTTACTCCACAGCTATCTTTTGATGTATCGAATTTAAGTATACCCGATCTTCCTCTCGCTGATCCCGATTTCAATATCGCTTCAAGCATCGATATGCTCATAGGTTCTTCACTGTTTTACAATTTGCTTAGCAAGGGTCAGATCAAGCTAGGCAGAAGATTGCCTGTACTACAGAACAGCGTCCTCGGCTGGGTAGTAGCGGGACCTATACCCATAAATCCACGACAATCAAGCTGTTTCTTCTTGAATTCACTTCCTAACAATGACGATTTTAATTTAAATGTTCAGATGGAAAAGTTCTGGAAAATCGAGGAAATTCCCCAAATCCCAGAAAGATCTTGGACTCTTGAAGAACGCGAATGCGAACAACATTTTGTTAATACTTTTTCGAGAAATGAACAGGGAAGATTTGTTCTCAAATTACCATTAAAGGGTAGTTTTTCGAAGCTTGGCGATTCAGAAAACCGCGCGTTAAATCGGTTATACTCCATGGAACAAAAATTGTCCAAAAACGAAAGTTTAAAAATTCATTATCGCGATTTTATGCAAGAATATGAAAACCTTGATCATATGAGACAAATTTCACGAGACCAATTTTCATTCACCCCGATTTATTATTTACCCCATCACAGCGTTCTTAAACTAGATAGCGTCACAACCAAGGTTAGAGTTGTTTTCGATGCTAGTGCCAAAACTTCGTCAAATTTATCATTAAATGATGTTTTAATGGATGGACCTATTTTACAAAACGATCTTTTTTCTATTTTGTTAAGGTTTCGAAAACACAAGGTAGTTTTTATCGGAGACTTGACAAAAATGTACCGTCAAATATTGATACATCCTGAACATCAAAATTTACAAAGGATAGTTTGGCGAGATAATCCTCAAAATGAGGTAAAATATTATAATTTACAAACATTGACGTATGGCGAGAAACCCGCATCTTTTTTAGCCACGCGTTGCCTTAGACAAATCGCAATCGATAATATCGATAAATACCCCATGGAATGTGATATAATTAATAAAGACATGTATATGGACGACGTCTTAACGGGCTCTTCGGATAGCAAAACGCTAATTAAAATTCGCGAAAACCTATCTAACATTTTATTAGAATA
Source organism: Ceutorhynchus assimilis (assembly GCA_917834065.1). Taxonomy (NCBI): domain Eukaryota; kingdom Metazoa; phylum Arthropoda; class Insecta; order Coleoptera; family Curculionidae; genus Ceutorhynchus; species Ceutorhynchus assimilis. The sequence continues at coordinate 10,477,704 of OU892284.1, read as the reverse complement.
CGGTTTTGAAATACGTAAATTCCAGTCTAACGATATGGATTTTATAAATAGTATATCCTCGACTTCAAATACACAGTATATGATCACGGATGACTCATCCACCAAAACGTTAGGTTTATGTTGGATTCCTTCTTTAGATGTTTTTCGATATAAAAGTCAAGAGATCAATTCTAAACCCGGTAATGCAACTAAAAGGACAATACTTTCCTTTATTGCCAAAATATTCGACCCCCTTTCTCTATTGGGCCCCATTTTAATTCGGGCAAAACTTCTGATGCAGAATTTGTGGCAACTCCAATTAGAGTGGGACGAGCCAATTTCCGCTGAACTTCATATGCAATGGCTTAATTTTCAAACTGAATTGTCCGGAATTCCATCTTTGCAAATACCTAGACGCATCTTGGTGACCAATCCTCGTAATATACAAATTCATGCATTCTCCGATTCTAGCGAAAAGTCGTATGGATGCGCGATATATTTAGGCTCTATCGACGACCAAGGTCACATCGAATGTAATTTACTTTGTGCGAAGTCCCGCGTAGCTCCGTTGAAGTCTATTTCTCTTCCACGTTTAGAGCTCTGTGGAGCACTATTAATGTCTCGGCTTTCATCGAAATGTTTATCGATTCTAGATATACCCATTAATGAGATATTTTTCTGGACAGATTCCACAATAGTTCTTTCTTGGATAGCAGGTCAGCCCCGAATGTGGAAAACCTTTGTTAGTAACCGAGTGTCAGAAATACAATCACTAACTTCGGTTAAAAATTGGAATCACATTGCTTCGTCTCTCAATCCCGCGGATATTATTTCTCGAGGTTGTACTCTAAACGATTTAAAACATTCTAGTTTGTGGTGGCACGGGCCTGATTTTCTTCAATACTCTTCGGAGTATTGGCCAATCGATTGTAATATTTCTAATTTCACGAGAAACTCGGATAAGGTTCCTGAGTTTAAAACCCAAACAATGACATTTTTTATTAATATCGATAAGGACAAACTTGATATATTCGAAAAATATTCTAATTATTATAAGTTAATTCGTGTGTTTGGTCATTGCTTGAGATTCATTAATAACGTAAAACTAAATAAAGACAAGCGTGTGGTCTCTAAATTCTTACTCCCTTCTGAAATAAATCGTAGCATAGAGGCGCTCTCTAAAATGGTGCAACTAACTGCTTTTCCCTCAGATTTGAGATCATTGCAAGAATCAGGTTCTGTGAGTTCTAAAAGCAACTTAAAATCTTTATCCCCCATTATTGAAAACGGTGTGATTCGAGTCGGTGGTAGGCTAGAAAATGCTAATATTTCTTATAATTCTAAACACCCGATTATTCTCCCTCATTCGCATCCGTTTACTCGTCTAATTATTGAAAACGAACATGCACGTAGCTTGCATGCTGGTACTCAAACTACCCTATCCTTTATTCGGCAAACGTTTTGGCCTTTAAATGGTAAGAATTCGGTTAAGAATTGCATACGAAAATGCATTACATGTTTTAAGGCAAAGCCTGATAGTTTAACTGCCAAAATGGGTCAATTGCCGACTTCTCGAGTAATCCCGACTTTCCCTTTTTTGACGTCATCAGTTGATTTTGCTGGGCCATATGAGTTGAAAGATGGGAAATTGAAAAATCGTAAAATAATAAAGGGCTATATTTGCGTGTTTGTCTGCATGTCTACGAAGGCTATACATCTAGAGCTCATCTCTGATCTTACAAGTGACGGTTTTTTGAATGTGCTAAGAAGATTCGTTTCTAGGCGTGGTCTCTGTACAAATTTATATTGCGATAACGCTACAAATTTTGTAGGCGCAAATAACGAGCTATTAGCTATCCAAAAGTTAATTTATCCTGATATAGTAGGAAATTATTTGGCTGAAAATCAAATTAAATTTCATTTTATACCGCCTCGGTCCCCTAATTTTGGTGGACTTTGGGAGGCCGCCGTTAAATCTACGAAACATCACTTGAAACGCGTTCTAAATCAAAAACTTTTAACCTTTGAAGAATTTTATTCCATATTAACTCAAGTGGAGGCGGTCCTTAATTCGCGCCCTATTACCCCGTTGTCTGATGATCCATTGGATCTAGAAGCACTGACTCCAGGACATTTTCTCATTGGACGAGTTTTAACTGCTGTCCCACAGAGGAATTTAACCGACGTAAAAACCAATTATGTCAAAAGATATAATCTTACTCAACAAATAGTCCAACATTTCTGGTCAAGATGGATCAAGGAATACCTGCACTTACTGCAACAACGTACGAAATGGCAATCCGGTAATCCCAGACTTGAAGTTGGAATGATGGTTTTGATAAAGGAGGAAAATCTGCCATCCCTCTGTTGGCCACTCGGCAGGATCGTCGAAACACATCCTGGTTCAGACTCGATAGTGCGTGTAGTGAGTGTGTTGACCAAGAATGGTCTGTTTAAGCGCGCTATCAACAAAATATGTGTCCTACCTATAAGTGAAGAAAGTTAACCTAATTATGACTATTTACCCGATTATGACTGTTCATCTCGATAGTGACTGTTTCAGTTTTTACTTTTCATTAGACTATTTTAATATTGAATTTCTTTTTTTCTCTCGTTGAAAGCCTAACCTTTCAAGGGCGGCGGAATGTTCAGATCACAGTTTTATATTAGAATTTTTAAATGGAACTGCAACGCAGTATTTGGACCGGCCTGCGCGCCTTTATAGTGTCCTGCAATGTATGTTTTGTGGAGGAAAAAACCAGTAGTTTGCTGGTATAATTGCCAAAGTGGCATTACCAGTTTTGTCAACTTTTTGATAGATTGTCATTAAATTAATTTTAGAAACGACAGGGTTTCTTCCTAACTTCCTCGTCCCTCAATCATCCCATCGCAGCACGAAGTTCATGTTCGTCCAGAACCATTAAGGAACTGACGGCAAAGGAACACAACACATTGTATTGCTAACATAATGTAATATTGACTTTTATCTTTGATAAAAAACCGGATTTTACTTAAAGTTTGTTGGTAATAAATTGAAATTGAAAATAGTGAAGTAGTGTAGGTATTTTCTGCCATTCCAGCGGTAATTATGACGATATTCTTGAGAAGGCGGTTATATTCCGTCCATATCCATTGCGTATTTTGAAGAAACAATTATTAAAACGGAATAAATAGTTGAATACTTCTTCCATTTCCTACAGGTCGTGATCGAATGGCCTCCTAATTTCTTTTAACCGAGTTATTGAAGTTATAGGTCGGTTTTGGTACCGCACCTTCTTTTACGTAATCTGACAAATTCAGTTTAAAAGAAAATACTTTTTTGCACATGCAGGGGAAATCTACAAAAACTAGGCTTTCAATTGGTTCAAGAATCTTGAAAAAATATTGAAAAGTGGCGTCACAATCGTAAGTTAAACACAAAAAATAGCTTTTTTACAATAATTCAAAATAGTCGGAATTTTTTTTTTTTTTTTCTTAATTGCAATTACGAATTTAATGGAGCCCTCCGGATTTAGATCAGCAAGGCCATTCTCCACACTGTACCGTGCATTCAATTTATCTTGATAACATTTTAATTCGCTGTAACTTTTTTGTTTTTGAAGGTATCAAGGTAAACAAAAAAACAAAATGTAGGGTTGGTAGCCAAGTTTTTTTTCAAAGTACCTATAAAACAAAACACTATCAATTTTATGACATATGAGCCTACATTATATTTTTTCAAATGGAACACCCTGTATATTATATATGCGTTTGATAGAATATCTTATTTCGATTACAATGATATAACACACTTTATATATTAGTCCACTCGTTTTTGACAAATCGGCAAAAATATGAAATTTTTATATGCACTATCAATGATTCTCCCCCCAAATATCAGATCGCCGCCTAATAAGTTTCACTTCAAAAGTTTCATATATTTTTGCCGATTTGTCAAAAACGAGTGGACTAAAATATGGAGTGTATTATATCATCGTAATCGGAATAAGATATTCTATCAAACACATATATAATATACAGGGTGTTCCATTTAAAAAAATATAATGTTGGCTCATATGTCAAAAAATTGATAGTGTTTTGTTTTATAGGTAACTTGAAAAAAAACTTGGCTACTAACCCTACATTTTGTTTTTTTTGTTTACCTTGATACTTTCAAAAACAAAAAAGTTACAGCGAATTAAAATGTTATCAAGATAAATTGAACGCACGGTACATATTTTTTAAAACGTATATCTTCGAGTGCACAGTTCGATGTGTAGGAGATGTCTTTTCGGCAGTCTGCTCCCCGACTATCTATCCATTACAGAGTCCCAGCCCTGGTTGCCTATAGTCATTATGGATTATTTCTAAAATCTCGCAAAATATCGAAAAACCGAAATATTCGGATCGTAGATCAAAGAATGTTTATGCCAATTTTGAGCCAATTCTGATGTGAGTTTTTTTCTCTTTGCAGACGAATTTTAAAAAATCAACCAATAAGAGCACAGAAGTAACAGATTTCAAATGTCATTAATGCCACCCATCTTAAGGTAAAATATGAACTAAACTGTGGTTTTATAAACGGTCGCAGTAAATAGGCGTAAACTTTTTCAAAATAATTGGAGTTTATAAAAGCATTGATAATATTATCCCGGAAAACAGAAATTAATCCCATAATTTGCTTTGTGATTTTATGTTTGTTTTTTCCTATATTATATATATTTTTTTCTAGTCTACTCTAGAGTGGGCAACTTTTTCTTTTAGAGTGGGCATTGCCCACTCTGGCCCCCCTCTAGCTACGGGCCTGCCCTTGAGTTTGGTAAATCTCCCATTTTTGCAATTATTATTGATTTGGGATTGGCCTTGAAACAGGGAATACAAGACCTGATGACCCTTTTTACCAAGGATTTTCCATTTGATGGCAAGAATTGTTGTCGAACAAATGGCATGGGTTCCAGAGTGCAAGTTTCTATTGTGGTCGTAAGTTTTAATCAATTTTGTTAATAAATGGTTATGAGGAAGTGGGCTGTTTCTGTTCGAAACTCAATTGTGCATTTTTTAAACGCCTCCGACTCGCAAAATGCCAAAATCGTCAATAAAAGGGTTTAATGAACTTAAATTATTGTTTTTCTTTACAGAGATATGGGATTTTAGATTATATGTATGTATATATCTTCAGGAAACGCTTTCGCTTCCACGAATTTTACAATACATTTTAGACTGGCAGATATTTCGGTTTGACACAGCGGTTCGACGGCTCGTCGTTTTGTAGAAAAGCGGCTATTTTTCGAAAATCTCAAACAGTACGCTATTAAGTACATGCAAAAGTTTGTTATAGCTAGAAAATTTATAAAATATTTCATCAAAATCATTTGAATAATTTCCTGTGAGTTTTCGAAGGCAACGCTTCAGAGCATTTTGATACGAATTCAGGACCGTGCCACTATATTTTATCGACTCTTAATTCGGGAGGATTAATATCTCTGGAAATCAAATCAGCGAGGTTGTGGGAGGATTTAATATGATGCCAATTGTTGATGTCAGAAAGTGATTGGATTTCTGCTGCCGAACTCTGTAATTATATAGACATAGAAATAGAAAGGAAATAAAATAGATTTTTTTTTCTATTGACAATTCCTATTCCGTATGATTATTTCTATTGAAATCGGATGAAATCGTCTATAGAAAAATTTGTATCATCAAACCTAATGTTACGTGTCGAATTTTCAGTCAATTCAATCTTTTACTACTCTGTCATTGCCTGATTTTGCTTAACACTGAATAAAATCTTAAATACAGGGTGTCCCACGGTGGATGGCGTATTAGACGTTTATGGAGTACTAAAAAACAGATCATTTTGAAAATTTGGCAACCGGGATAAAGGACTATAACCTACACTTTAAAAATATTTTTGACCATGTAGTGTTGCCGCTTCTACTCTAAACCAGTGGCAACATCGCTATTCTAAATAGAACACCCTGTATGTTACTGCATATTTGGATTCTACGTAAAATTCTGAGCAAATTTCATGTGATATACCCTATACCTAAGCTCAACTGTTTTGGAAATATTGACAATTGAAAATTGAATTTTTGCAACTTTGACAGGCTGTAAAACCTGAACGGTTGATTTTAGAGGAAAACCGATTTTACATTCCTTACTAGTATAAGTCATTTCTTAGGTCAGGTCAAAATATTATAAGTCATATTATCTTATTTCATAATAATATATGTCATCTTTAGGTCTGGTCAAAAGAGTATAAGTCCATTTTTTTTGTAACAAAAAAAAAAAACAGAACAAAAAAAAAAATAAAAAAAAAAACACCTTTGTTAAGTTACAAATTGGATTCGTCCAAAACAGCCACAAAAAATCCGATTATTTTAAAGCCTAATATTTCGAAAGCATTTTTCTTGATTTGTCTAATTTTGACTTGTACTCTTTAGCCCACTCACCATAGATTTAATCTCTGGTTAAATTCAAAGTTAGTGTCAAATGATAGTTTATGAAAATCTAAGATAGGAATGTTAAATCGGTTTTCCTCTAAAATTAACCGTTTAGGTTTTACAGCCTGTCGAAGTTGCAAAAAGTCAATTTTCAACTGTCAATATTTCCAAAACAGTTGAAATTAGGTATAGGGTATATCACATGAAATCTGCTCAGAATTTTACGTAGAATCCATATATGCAATCACATACAGGGTGTTCTATTTAAAATAGTGATGTTGCCATTGGTTTAGAGTAGAAGCGGCAACACCGCATGGTCAAACATATTTTTAAAGTGTAGATCATGGTCGTTTATCCCGGTTGCCAAATTCTCAAAATGATCCGCTCTTTAGTTCTCCGTGAACGTCTAATACGCCATCCACCGTGGGACACCCTGTATATATTTCACATAATAGTTACAATAATTATTCTCCATGAAGATATCCACAGCTTCTGGCGATCTCTGAAAATAAGATGGATTTGAGATAAGATAATATCGTGTAAAGCAAAATAATTACCATCTTTTTGAGTTTTCACTATTTTGTTCTCTGTTCTGTGTTCTCTTCTAGGAATCAGGTAAATCAGCATTTGTTTTCCATATTTTTGTAGAGGTTTCCATTGTGCAACTTGGAAAACATCAGGTTTCCAGCCTAAAATAATAAGAAAATTTAGATAGGATTCGAATGGGAAAAGTAAACAAGTAATAGTAGGGTTAGGAAATTGTTTAAATCCGACAATGAACTTAAGTCAATTGTGGCACGAAAATTTGAATATTGAGTATTGCAGCGCAGTATGCATTAATTCAAACTGTCCAAAAATAAACGAAAAATCCCCTAGAACTTGATTCGTGTAACCAGAAATTTTACTGTTGAAGGAATTTTTCTTTTTCTAGAATCACCCAGAAGAGAAGCACATTTATAGCTTTCTTCTGAGGCATTTTGCCAATTTAAGTGAATATTTGGGAAGCAAATTGAGTCTTAAACGGTGGCTATTATTCTTAAATAGCACCACAGCAAGTATTTGCTGTACGTAAAAACCCAAATTCTAGAAAATAAGTTTGATTCGTGTCACGTGTTGAGTGTCGAAAAGGCAAATCCACATTGGTAAGTCCCTATTATTCATCCTTTTATTTTGTATTCTGTCTGATCCCCGTTAGAGTTTTATGCCCTCAAAAACGTAATTCATTGCCGTACTTACCTCAATTCTTGTTGAAATCGAGTTTTCATGGTGTGAACTCTCTCTTTTAGGCCTTTTTTTTATGTTGGGTAACGTTACATCCCTTTCTGCTGTTGCTGTCGTTAGATGCACAAAGGCACCTGCTTGCTGAATTGCTGATGCTCAATCCTGAACTTGATAGATTGCTTGTGGAGCTTTTGGGGCCTGTGAATCTCATTCGTCCCCCAAGAGGTTGCTTGTAGTATCACTCCATCAAATAACTACATAATCAGGTTTGCGTATTGTTGTGCCGTTTTGGAAACCATCCACCCCGTCTGTAATAAGGGTTTCACCATCTCCTTGGGAGCTGGAGCCTTTTACCTGCAACCACTTGTACCTACTCTTCAATAATATAGCCAGCTGAATTACCACTACCTGTCTTAAAAATTACCTTATAATACTTTAGGTTTAAATTAAGTTACGTTTACTTACCATATTATTTTGTTTTCCTGGAACATTCCAAATAGTCCAAATTAGTGTAAACATATACATCTAACGCTCACTATCCGCAATTAGTGGATCTGTACACCAGGTTAAAATGGATCCATTTACGACGGTATTTTTAGTCTTTTGGTATTGATTTAAGGTGCGTGAACCGTACTTAATTATCACCTTTCACTTATTTGAACTTAACGAATGTATTTAGGAAATTAACTATAACTTTTGATCACCATAATGAACCAGAATGTAAGGTAAGATTTGGTAACTGAGACTGTTTTTCGTAATTCTGGGTAGGTAGATATATATTTTTTTTAAATTGATTATGTAGTGTATGTATGGCCAATTTTATCACAATCTAATTTAAGTTAACTGATAGATTCTTATTATTAAAAGTCATTAAATAAAATTTATTATTATTTTTAAAAGTCATTAAATAAATAATTCAAATTTGGTGCTTATCAGCTGTTGGCTGCCATTTAACAATAAATATTATAAATAATTCTTTTGGCAAATAAAAATCATGTACCGGAGTGAATTTTAAGAGCTTTCATTTCGTTTTATTTTGTTATGCTCATTTAGGTTTGTGCAGTGCTTCCAATTAGGATTGAGTGTTTCCTGTTTTTAGTTTATAATCGGTAGCTTCGTTTGACTGCAGGGAAGTAAAACAGGTGGCGCCTTTTGATGTTTACCCACATCACTCTCCGCTGTTGATAGTTAGTCGGACACCCTGAAAACGAAGCTCCATTTGCTCGATGTTGGTTATTGGAGTACCTCAGCCACCTTTTTTGTGTATTAATAAATTAGGTTTGCCCCAGCTTGCAACCTAACACTAAAAACATCGACTTTTAGTGGAAAATTTGAGGACTTCTAGATTAGGTTTTTTAATGTTTGACATTGATTGGTTTCATTTCAAAACTTTTTAAATTTTCTGTCTTTTCTGCAAAATTTGCTGTTTTAAGTCATCCAAATAGATAAAATTTTCAAGCTCTTTGTTTATTGGATCCCGTTTGTATTAACTTTGTTATGGAAGCAGAAGAGGAAGAACAAAGGGAACTTCTACGACTGGAAAGGAAACATTTACGAGACCACAGTAATGTATTCGAGCTACCAGAATATGAATTCAGGAAATGTTCTCGCCTAAGTGAAAACTTGGTACGAAATTTGATTGAGGAATTAATACCTCACATGAATATAAGACAAAGAAATACCAAGATTTCAATCACTACTAGAATTGTAGGAGGTCTAAGATTTTTTGCCCATGGTTCATACCAAAGAAGTGTAGGTAATGAACTTGAAGTTGCAATGGCTCAGCAGACTTTTAGTAGGGTATTGTCTGAAGTTTGTAATGCCTTCGAACAAATTGCTGATCGTTGGGTACGATTCCCATTAACCCCTGAAGAAAAGGAAGCCAAAAAACGCGGTTTTATGGAAAAAATTGAGTTTCCAAGCGTAATTGGGTGTGTTGATGGTACTCATGTCGCAATTTTAGAGCCAATAGAAGATGAACATTTATATTTTAACCGAAAAGGCTATCATTCAAAGAATGTTCAAATTATATGTGATTCAAATTTGCTAATTTTTAATGTCAAAGCAAATTATGGTGGGGCTACGCATGATTCCTTTATTTGGAGAAATTCTGCGGTGCGGCAGCATCTAGACATACAAGTCGAAGATGGAAACAGCTGGCTTTTAGGTCATAGTGGTTACCCGCAGGAATCATGGCTTATGACACCAATCAGAAATGTAGCTCGTGATTCTCCTGAGGGAAGATATTCTGCCGCATTAACAAGAACCAGAAACAGTGTTGAACGATGCATAGGTATAGTATCCGCCAGAGATATTTGAGATTCGTACAAAAAAGTATGTTTATATCATCAACGGATCTGCATTTAGTCAGGGAGCACGTGTCAGGAACCGTTTGAGTACAAGATTATATTGGTTTGAAATTATTCGGTTTAAATTATTGTAAATAATGTTTAAAATTATTTTTCAGTTTTCTTAAAAGATCTTTCAATTATTTAATGCAAGAAATTAAGTACTCAATCGAATTCAGAACAGAGCTCTTGGACTAAATGTATTCTCAACCCTAATCTGTAGTGTTTTTGCTGCGGTTTTTATTTATCGGGGCATCGCCGACAAAGAGATAATTTTTTGTTGGAATCTCGAATATATGTGGCGGCAACAATATGTATTTGCTTTTTTAGACTTACAGCATGGCCGCACTCCGAGGAAGGCGACCAAGCCTTCTTCCCAAGTAAGCCATTTACCATTTGAATTTGCTATTATGTATTAGATGATACCATGTGAGTTTACATATTGCAACTTTGAGCAAAGCTGTTTTGTAAGACTTACTCTTTAAATTTTTTTTAAATTCTATTTTAGGTATCCTAAAAATGAGATTTGGGTGCATCTCAAAAGAAAGAGTGCTGAGATACAATCCTCATGCTTTGGAAGACTTGCAACAACGAATAGTTCATGAATGTTGTCAAATCACCCCACAAATACGTCAAAATGTACGAGAGCGGTTTGAACAAAATTTGTATCATTTTATGAGAGTCCGGAGGTCAACATTTTCAGCATTTACTTGATTGATTTTGATTCTAAAGCATTTTAAAAAAATACAAAACATGTTTTTGTAACTTTAATTAGCCCCTGTAATGGCTAGGTTGATAGCGATGTACTCGGGGGTTATAATCAACATAAAAAAAACTTGAGCTATCACTCGACCCCTAATTTCATTTAAAATTTTGGAGGCCCTTGTCTTCATCGCTAGGGCTTCGCTCTTCAGGTCGTGAAATGCCAAAAAAATGGTTCCCCTGTAAATGAAAAATCGAGGGGTACGAGGGATTTTTCTTAAATATTGTGGGGCGCCCAAAATTGCCTCTGTTTCCTTTTCAAGTGGAATAGACCTTTGCAATTTGAAAGCCTCTCTCTCTGGCGTCAGACTGTCAGACGCCAAAAGAGCATGAAAACAATAATTGACAGCCGTTGACAGTCGTTTGTTGACAATACTTTTATACTGAATTTAATACGTGTGGGAACTGGAAACTATTTTTTCCTTGGATTTTTCAAGGTTTTTTCTATCAATGGTGATAGTGTGTAGTGTGCCTTTCCGTAAAAATAATTCCTATTCACCGGCGGACGTGTCTTTCCATAAGTTTCCATCATATCCTACATTTGTCAAAATTTAGATACACAAAATCATAAAGGATACTCGCAAAAGAAAGGGAAATTCACGGCCCGTCAAGAATACAAAGTAATACACGTTCAAGTTTAGTTTGCGGAAGCTGTTTGCTTCCAAAATAATCAACCGCCTTTTCCATAGCAAAGTTCTGCAAATGAAGAAGTGAAGTGACTTTTCCCATATTTTCTTTCCAAATTTCAAATTATTCCCTGCGTTTTTATTCTCATCAAATTTTACCGATGGATTCACCATTGCATCCACCATTCTATGTCGTTCATTGTCATTTTCCATTCACTGAACAAAGATAGCTAACTCATCGGTGAAGTCACCGATTAAAATAAAACGAGGGGATTGCTAAACACCCAATTAGGCAATTCAAACCACGTGACATTCAAGATGGCGTGGCGGCCACACATGGGCCAAAAAACACAAAAAAATATCTAGTTTCTGCCCGAATTAATAGTTTAGGTACCTAGTCAACAAATATTTTATTAAATAATGAAAATCAAAGTTGTAAGCAAAACTGTATGCAAAATAATTTAAAATACGCATAAAAACATATTCAAAACAAACTTGTTTGGCCGCCACGTCACATTGAATCCCACATAGCATTGAAAGAACATTCACATGCTGAGCATATGCGCTCAGTGTTCCTTAAAGGACATTCTTTAAGGTATATGCTTAGCATGTGCTTACTATATATATTTTAGGAATGTTCTTTTCAGTAAATGTATAGCATATGATAAGTATATACCAATTGAAATATTCCTTAGCGCACATGCTGAGCATATTCGGGAAAGGAACATAAAAAGTACACTTACTTCAAGTATATTCGAAGTATATGCCAGGTACATCCGAAAAAGCATATTTAAAAAAAAACAAAAATTAGATATTATCCCATCAAAAAGTAAAAACTGAAATAAGTAATTATTTCAATAGATTTTATGAAAATGTAAGTAATAATTCTTATCATATTAATATGAATTTTAAAAGTACAGATATTCTCTCGAGTAGGTACATTCGCAACATGTGTTAAGAATATTCTAAAAGTGTATTCTCTCCAACACACCTGCCGCGTCAATTCGCGCAGGTGCAAACAGCGCTTATAAAATTTATTGAATGATGAGAAATCCTCGATTTTTAATTTAATAAGAAATGCGCCTCCTCGCTAGACTCAGATATATTTTAATCTCATAATAAAATACCATTCGCGGATATTGGAACATAGGCTACGTTCCAATCTGGCCAAACTTTCCTTTTCTTTTTTTATACAAACTCAGGTCTAGACAAGTTTTGTTTTGAGGAATTCGGAGACGGAGTATCTAGGGTAATGCGGGGTCCGCGACGTGAGCGGGGATTGTTTTGCTTGGCGTTGGCTGGGACAAGGGTGGTACTTGATGGCACACAGCAGAGAAATGTAGAATAAGGGATCAGTGCGAATACGTATCTCAACCAGGCGACAGATAAAAAAATCCTTAAATTTCAAGTGACGTACGTGTGCGTCCCAATTCCACGGCGTCTTGAAATAATTTCTGTTCAATCTGTTTATTAGTGACGCATTGGTCCCGTACCGCGTCTTATTGATTAATTAATAATCCCCAGCTAATTAGTGACGTATTGGTCTCGTCCCGCGTCCTATAAATTAATAATTCCCAGTTAATAGACCTCGTTATAGACAAACCTAAAGTTTTTCAATTCGTGTAAGCTATAAAATGTCAATCGATATTTGAAGAATATTCCGCTGCTGGTTTCTGTGTTGGCTAATCGATCTAACCCTATATCGAAGCATCCTTTCAGTAGTACAGAAGCACTTCAAAGTTGAAATTGGAGACAACGGAGGTATAAACCTTTTTTTTGGAACCAACAAAAAAGGACAAGGTACTGTGACAGATTATTATTGTAGAGTGTTGCTTGATGTGACTTGTAAGGGTCAAAGGAAACTCTTTTGTGTTTTTTTTTTATAAAACCAAATGCTTATTGTTCATCTGTTGAGCAAAAAATATTATTTGTGAGATTATTTCCTAACTTGTTTCACTTTGTATTTACATTATTGTTTATTTTGTATGAAAGAGATGTGTGTGCTTGATTTATAGAATATTATAAAAGTTTGCGTTGAATATTGATTATCTTGATTTGTTTATTGAATATTATTAATTACGTTGTTTTTGAAAGCAGAGTGTTTTATTTCTTTGAAGCCCAGGGCCAGATGGTCTAAATTTTTACAAGTCCTCATTCAGTCAGGAAGAAAAAAGTTTCTGGCTTGCTGTCCTCAATTTAAACCCTGTTTGGATTTGGACAGATGGAAAAATGTAGATTTTTTGAAAAATCAGTTAAATATCTAGGGCATATTGTATCCGAAAATGGTTTGGAAAAATCCGATGAGAAAATAGAAGCTGTCAAGAATGCTAGAAGACCTACCAATTTAACTGAACTTAGAAGTTGGTTAGGAATGGTAAATTATTATGGGAAGTTTCTAAAAGACATTGCTAGAAAATTACATCCACTCTATAATTTATTACAGAAAGACGTACCATACCAATGGACAGAAGAATGTGAAGAAGTTTATAACTGGATAAAATTAGAAATCGTTTCTCCTCAAGTCTTATGCATTTACAATCCAGATCTTCCACTTTCGTTAGCTACAGATGCTATTCCATATGCTCTAGGAGCAGTGCTGTCCCATAATTTTCCAGATGGATCTGAAAAACCCATTGCATTCGCTTCAAGGAGACTTAATAAATCTGAAAAAAATTACAGTCAGATTGATAAAGAAGCGACTGCTATTTACTGGGGTGTCACAAAATTTTTTCAGTACCTTTACGGGAGGAAATTTATACTTATTACGGATCACAAACCTTTAGTTTCAATATTTAGTCCAGAAAAACATTTACCTTCAATGGTTGCTACAAGAATGTTACACTACGCTCAATTTTTACAAGGTTTTGATTTCGAAATTATTTATCGTTCAACTTCAAACCATGCCAATGCTGACGCTTTGTCAAGATTACCGCAAGAATATGACGAAAATGGAAATAACTATAATTGTGACGATGTGAATGCTTACCAGTTACAGCAAATTATAAAATTACCTGTCACACACACAGAAATTGCCAAAGAAACACGGAAAGAAGAAAACCTACAAGACATTTATAATTGCTTATCACAGGGAAAAATCATCGAAAAAGAAGGTTTTATAGGAAGAGATGTTGAATTTTCTTTAGCTGATGGAGTTATAATGAAAAATAATAGAATAGTGATACCAAAAAGTTTACAGAACAGAATTTTAGAAGAATTACATGAAGGCCATTTAGGAATATTCCGAATGAAGAATCTGGCAAGATCATACGTTTGGACCGTTTGGTGGGTTGATATTGATAAAGATATAGAGAATATTGCTAAATCTTGTATCACCTGTCAATTATCACAAAATCAACCTAAAAAGACAATACATTGTTGGGAGAGCAGCAAAAGCCCTTGGCATAGATTACACATAGATTTTGCAGGTCCTTTTTACGGAAATTTTTTTTTGGTCCTAGTGGATGCATATTCAAAATGGTTGGAAGTATACTAATGAATCAAATTACTGCTACAAAGACAATACGTGTTTTGAGAGATATTTTTGCTAGATTTGGTTTGCCTATTGTAATGGTAAGCGATAATGGACCAACTTTTACTTCGAATGAATTTAAGATGTTTCTAAAATCAAATGGCATTAAGCATCGGTTCTCCGCACCATATCACCCAGCAACCAATGGACAGGCGGAAAGATATGTCCAGACAGTTAAAAATGCATTAAGAAAAATGTCACAAGATGCTGGAGATATAAATTGCAAGCTAGCACAATGCCATAAAATAAAAACTTTGAGGACGTCTGACCCCCTTTTTGCAACGAACTAGACGTCTGACGATTTACATACGTTATCTGTGACCTTCAAACAGATAATGTGCAAAATTTCTATAAATTTTGAGCTTTGAGAAAACAGTTTAGATGGTTCTTAAAATTACAACTTTGCCCGCGTCCCAGAGCCAGCTGTCCCGGAACTGTGAGTGCTGACTGTACACTAGCATTCTAGCACTAAAGTACGACCTATTTTGAAAATATCCGTCTTGCGAAAACTCTTGCATATTTTTGGCGCCACCTCCTGGACTAAATCGCGAAAGCATACCCAGAAGCTGACGTTTCATCAGACCATTCTCCATACTCTATTTTGTGAAAGATTTGAGTTCAGTTCTAAGAAAGTAAAAAAGACGATAAATAGGAAAAAGTGGGATATATATAAACTTAAAGAAGAAGGAATACGTAGGAAAGTAATCGTAAAAATAGTTCAAGAATTAAACGTACACTCGTCTGTATCAAAAATATCTAAAGGTTTCGGAAGTATTGGCAATGAGATTTTGATTACACAGAAGATTAGTAAGCAATCCTGGATGACATACAAGTTTTAAAAATTGATGGACTAAAGGAGGACATTCAAGAACAACAAAAGTGAGTTTCGGAAATTGCAAGAAGTGCGAAAGAAGAATTGATTGCCAATCAGTACGCAGAAGTTGAAGAACTGAAGGAAACATAAGAGGCTTTTAATATGCATAAGAAGATCAGTGAGATGTCGGGTCAGTTAAGTTAGCCCCCCCTCCATAAAAAATTTCTGGATGAAAATGATCCCATAATTTTGCTCTAATTTTGCTCCATTTTGCTCTACTAATTTCGATTTTTGCTCCATTAAAGTGGAGAGACTATGTGGCCTATTAGGTGAGGGGGGGCTGGGCTGAATTAACGCAAGCCCCCCCAGTGAAAATTCAGAAAGGACCCCGCACATTTCTTATGGAAAAGTGATCTATGTGGAATTTTGCTGAATTTTTGAGATTGTGTATAGGGAGTCGTCCTTAACAAAAGTGATAATTGCGCTAATGTTCAATACCCAACAGTTTTCAAGATATCAATTAAAAACTTTTTTAATTTGATACTCTTTAGTATGACGTCACCAGTATGCTCACAGCACCGAAAATTAAAACTATCCTCTTCACTTTTGACTTTGACTACCTATACTTATACTCTTCTCCTTTTAACATTTAGGAAATAGAAAAAAACAACAACAGGTACAAATGAAATCGCTATATGACGGACATCATGACATGAAGTTGACGATTGCGGCAGGAGCTAGGTGTTGTTTACATACCTACCTATTTGTCACTAATCGCTATCGCTATCTTTTTTTTTTTCTTAATTTTAAAAGGAGAAGAGTAAAGTCAAAGTCAAAAGTGGAAAGGATAGTAATAATTTTCGTTGCTGTGAGTGACGTCATACTGAAGAGTATTAATAAAAAAGTTTTTAAATGATATCTTGAAAACTGTTGGGCATTGAACATTAGCGCAATGATAACTTTTGTTAAGGACGACTCCCTATACACAATATCAAAAATTCAGCAAAATTCCACATAGATCACTTTTCCATAAGAAATGTGCGGGGTCCTTTGATCATGCTCATTTTGTTCTCCGAGTTTTGCTCCATTTTGCTCCATTATCGGCGAGTTTTGCACCATTACCAGGAGAGACCTACAGAGCTCTCAAAAATCTCTTCTAGCCCTCCTTGGTAAAAATTTTGAAATTTGAACATGGTCATTTTGTTCTCCGAGTTTTGCTCCGTTTTGCTCCATAATCGGCGCGTTTTGCTCCATTACTAGGAGAGACCTACAGAGCTCCCAAAAATCTCTCCTAGCCCCCCCTCCCCCCGGTAAAAATTTTGAAATTTGAACATGCTCATTTTGTTATCCGAGTTTTGCTCCGTTTTGCTCCATAATCGGCGAGTTTTGCTCCATTACCAGGAGAGACCTACACAGCTCAGTGAAAATTCAGAAATTTGATCATGCTCATTTTGTTCTCCGAGTTTTGCTCCATTTTGCTCCATGATCGGCGAGTTTTGCTCCATTACCAGGAATGACCTACAGAGCTCCCAAGAATCTCTCCCAGCCCCCCCAGTAAAATTTTTGAAATTTGACCATGCTCATTTTGTTCTCCGAGTTTTGCTCCATTTTGCTCCATAACCGGCGAGTTTAGCTCTATTA
Source organism: Ceutorhynchus assimilis (assembly GCA_917834065.1). Taxonomy (NCBI): domain Eukaryota; kingdom Metazoa; phylum Arthropoda; class Insecta; order Coleoptera; family Curculionidae; genus Ceutorhynchus; species Ceutorhynchus assimilis. The sequence continues at coordinate 10,460,362 of OU892284.1, read as the reverse complement.
CCAGGAGAGAGATACAGAGCTCCAAAAAATCTCTCCTAGCCCCCCACCGGTAAAAATTTTGAAATTTTAACATGCTCATTTTGTTCTCCGAGTTTTGCTCCGTTTTGTTCCATTATCGGCGAGTTTTACTCCATTAACAGGAGAGACCTACAGAGCTCCCAAAAATCTCTCCTAGCCCCCACGGTGAAAATTTTGAAATTTGAACATGCTCATTTTGTTCTCCGAGTTTTGCTCCGTTTTGCTCCATAATCGGCGAGTTTTGCTCCATTACCAGGAGAGACCTACACAGCTCTCAAAAATCTCTCCTAGCCCCCCTTGGTAAAAATTTTGAAATTTGAACATGCTCATTTTGTTCTCCGAGTTTTGCTCCGTTTTGCTCCATAATCGGAGAGTTTTGCTCCATTACCAGGAATGACCTACAGAGCTCCAAAGAATCTCTTCTTGCCCCCCCAGTGAAAATTTTGAAACTTGAAATTACTCATACCGAGTTTTGCTCCATTTTGCACCATGACAAGCTGGTTTTGCTCCATGACGAGCCGCTTCCGGGTGCCACGCTTTGAACGCTCAGCGCTCTCGAGTTAGTCCGAAGTACTCCGGCTACAATTTTACACATTTGGGCGAACAGAGTTTGGCGCTCTCAAGCTGCTATCACTTTCCTCGCCTCTTTCCCCTGTTGCACCTGTAACTGATTTTCAAGCGTTCGAGTGCAAAGCGCATTCAGTATAATAGCCGTGAAATGCTCAAGGTACTTCGCACACTGCACCCGAAAGCGGCTCTGGAATGAACTACACAGCTCCCAGGAATCTCTCCTAGCAACACGGGTGAAAATTTTGGAGTTTTTATATGCGCATTGTGGTCTCCGAGTTTTGCTCCATTTTGCTCCATGATCGGCGAGTTTTGCTCCATTACCTGGAATGACCTCTAGGGTCTTTATTCTTGAAACAGGGGAGCAGCGTTTCCATGAGAACGAGTGTTCCGCCTTTGTTGAAGTCCACAGCACGGATCATGACGGACGACGTCTGAAGGGGGAGAGGAAGCCAATGCGACAGAACTCATAGCGACAAATTTTATGAACCTAGCGAACGTATCAAAACGATCGAGATATACTTAATAGCCTGTTGACTAGACAAGGACAACTAATAATGCGTAGGAGTTGTGTGTGTTCGCGGTCGCGCTCCTTCGGTCCTTCAAGATTTTTGCGGCGGACTATACTCATAATATTATTTGCATAACTTGAACGCTTGAAAATCAGTTACAGGTGCATCAGGGGAAAGAAGCGAGGAAAGTGAGAGCAGCTTGAGAGCGCCAAACTGCGTTCGCCCTCGCCCGAATGTGTAAAATTGTAGCCGGAGTACTTCGGACTAACTCGAGAGCGCTTAAAGTGTGGCACCCGGAAGCGGCTCTTTACGGAGCTGATCATGGTGCAGAATGGAGCAAAACTCGGTATGAGGAATTTCAAGTTTCAAAATTTTTACTGGTGGGCAAGAAGAGATTCTTTGGAGCTCTGTAGGTCATTCCTGGTAATGGAGCAAAACTCGCCGATAATGGAGCAAAACGGAGCGAAACTCGGAGAACAAAATGAGCATGTTCAAGGTCTCTCCTGGTAATAGAGCAAAACTCGCCGGTCAAGGAGCAAAATGGAGCAAAACTCGGAGAACAAAATGAGCATAATCAAATTTCAAAATTTTCACTGCGGTGGCTGGGAGAGATTCTTGGGAGCTCTGTAGGTCTCTCCTGGTAATGGAGCAAAACTCGCCGATAATGGAGCAAAATGGAGCAAAACTCGGAGAACAAAATGAGCATGATCAAATTTCTGGGAGGGGGGGGGGGGGCTAGCGTTAATTCAGCCCCCTCCCACCTAATAGACCACATAGTCTCTCCACTGTAATGGAGCAAAAATCGAGATTAGTGGAGCAAAATGGAGCAAAATGAGAGCAAAAGTATGGGATAATTTTCACCCAGAAATTTTTTATGTGGGGGGGGGTTAACTTAACTGACTCTGAGATGTCAGGCTTAAATAAAGCAAATAACAGTGGAAAAATCTATGATAAAAATGGTTACATAATTTTGGATCGTATGCGTAAGATAAAGGTTTGGAAAGAGTACATAACAGAATCTTTCGATGACTCAAGCCGATCCACCTACTTACGATGTAGAAAATTTTCTTCCGTTAACTGTAGACGAGGTCAGGCGAACCATAAAAAGTCTCAAAAATGGAAAAATTTGAGGCCCCTAGAACATCGGAAGTGAATAATATTTGAAATTCCTCAACGAAGAAGATATAAGGTGGCTTATGACTTTTTCAAATAAAATATACTCTACTGGAGTTATACCAGATCATGGCTTAAAGCTACTCTCGTAACCCTTCCGAAAAAACCAAATGCAAAAAGTTGTGGAGAATTCCCTACCATTAGTCTCATGAATCATGCGCTTAAACTCTTCCTGAAAATAGTTCACCAGAGAATAAATATGACATGTGAATCATGTGAAGAACAAATAACTCCCAACAATTTGGAGTTTGAAATGCCTTAGGAACTCGAGAAGCACTATTCAACCTACAAGTTTTATTCCAACGTGCTCGATACGTTAATCATGATGTTTTCGCGCTACCGCAAGGCATTCGATAAAGTTCAGCACAGCAAAATGATGGAAGTGTTAGACTCTGTTGGGTTGAAAAAGGACAAACAAATTATCGTTTATCTTTACTGGAATCAAACCTCTTCTGTTAAAATAGAAAATGAAGAATCTGACGAAGAATTAAAAGGGGAGTTCGACAGAGACGCGTATTATCGCAACTGTTATTCAATACCTATTCCGAATATATCTCTCGGGAAGCTCTTGAAAATAGTGGCGATGGTCCAGTTGTCATGGCGAATCTTCTAGTAATTTAAGATACGCAGATGACACCATTGTTATGTCGAATGATATGGATAGGCTTCAAAGAATAGTGTACAAAATAGAGCAGGTTTATGAAAAAAAAAACGGATTACATGTGCACGAAAGGAAGACAAAACTTATCATTATATCTAAAAATAAACACCTGACCGGTCGATGGATGGTTCTCAACGAACCCATTCAAAAAGTCAACAGTTATTAAGGAACCATAATCAATAACGAATGGGATCACTCGATTGAAATAGGTGCCAAATCAAAAAAGCCCGAAGTCCATTCTTAAAAATGGCAAAATTATTCAAAAGCAGTGACTTTGAGCTCCCTACCAAATTAATATCATTGAGGAGTTACGTCTTTTCGGTAAATTCATATGATTTTGAGTCGTGTACGTTAACGGAGGCGTTAGCGTTTTATAAAAAATTACAGGAGGTATTCGGAATGTGAAAGAGATTAAGTGAAAAACGTAAATATGAATATGAATATCTTGGGCCTGTTATTCGAAATCTTGAGAGGTATCGACTTTTACAACTCATACTCCAAGGCAAAAGGAGTATTGGACAACGAAGAATATCATGGTGAAAACATTTGCGAGTTTGGTTCAACTCAACTACCGTAAATTTATTCAGGGAGGCAGTCTATAAAGTCCGCATTACCTACATTCATTCGCAACGAATAGGCACCAAAAGAAGAAGAAATTAGGAAATGATAGATAAATATTTTGTTTGTGATGGACCTATGATTTTTTCGGGTGGGTATAATCCTCAGTTGAAATAAATTAGGACACGCTAGCAGATGTTCGATTTTGGAGATTCTCTTTTGTTTCAATCTAATAAATTTTGAAGCAAAATCTATTTTACAGGATCATTTGAATAGCTCGAATAGACTCTTAGAAAACGAAGATCTGAGTTATACTATATTTTCAGTCAGCATAATTCTCAGGTTGGTTCTCAGTCAGCTATGTCATTCAGATATAGGTATGTACAACGGAACATGGAATTTTCATGTACCCCTTTACAGGAAAAAACTTAAAATGAAGCCGAAAACATCGTGATTTCCCTCTCCAATATAAATCTTATTATAAAAAATGAATTTAGAACTAATAGCAAGAGAAAAGGTTAAACATCTGACTAACTATCAAGTTCACCGAAACTCTGACCCTCTTTCAATAAAATTGCATATCTCCAGCATCATCTCAGCTTCAAATAACTAACCTTTTCAAGAATATTTTATTATCGAAGCCAGAGAGTACAAAGTCTCAGTGATCCCATAACCGAATGTCCTAACTGAAAATACAATGTAACTTTCATTTCGCACCCCTCCGACAAAGTCTGTGATGTTGGGCGCTTTCAGCGGCAGCAGCATCCCTGAAACGCGACTCTTTGAAACTGCAGTCAGTCAGTCTTCGACCGACGTTTCTGCTGAAAGCGTTGAATTTTCGGGAATATATCGGGAGACGTTGCGATCCAGATTTTACGCGTGCCCTCTCGCAGTGTTAAATGTGGCATAAACTTTTATTCTAAACTTTATGGTTTTCAGTCCATTCTAGTGAAATAGTTCTCCGGCATCTTTAGACTTTTTGGAACTTTGTGTAACTTTACAAGTAAGTGTGACATTTTTAAATTATAGTTAATAATATTTTTTTCTTTATCATGATGAACTAATTTTTTCTAAGCGTGGAAATATTTTCTAAAATTTCCACAGATTGTTTTTATTTGAAGGAAGCAGGTACTCTTTGAGCTTTACGTAAACTTTTGAAAAAGCGCATTTTTTTATTGGCAATACATATTGCTATACTTAATACTCACGATTTTAATTAGGAAATTTCACGGTTAACAAATTTCCTGGAAGCTCCAACTTTATTTCCCGCGTGCTTAGATATATCGTTTTCTTAAGGGAGATACCACTGGATTGAAAAGGGATGTTTCTAATGAATGATTATAAATTATTAATCGCAGTTAAAGGGAGTAAATGGGATAAGGGATATAACAGATAAATACGGATATTTGATGTAAAGAGAAAAAAATCGTACGTATTTGTACCTATATATTTTTTCAATCTAAAATTCATGTCCGGGTCTTCCACATAACCAAATTCCATTTTCTTCAATAACATCACAGAAAGAATTAAGAATTCCAATATGATAAAGGACATTGAATCAAAAATGCTTCTTCTGGAAAACAGATTTTTAACAAAAGAACCTAATGCTATAATCTCAATAAAATACCATATCTGCGTGGCAAGGTAAGCGGCATCCTCGCACCTGAAAAATTACCTACCTTATTTCGATACTAGTTCGCGAAAACGTTTTCAGCCCTAATGAAGAAAGGTGTCAATTTTCTCATACAGACCCAGCCTGGCTCCGCGTCGTTCGTTCACCGGCAATGTCTGGATAAAAACGCCTTTGTTCACTAGGTTTTAAAAAAAAATCCTAAATTAGTTTTTTCCGTATATTTTCGCACAGCCCCAAGAACCCAAAGTGACCCGATTGCTGTATTGTTGAAACAATTTTTTATGAGTAGGTCCACTACATAAAATGTTTCAAGTTCATCTTTTGTGTTCATTTTAAAGCAAAATTTTATGCAAATTTACGAGAAATTTTATTTTCAAAGACGTGTGTGGTTGGTTGCATCCAAAACAACAGAACTGTAACGTTGTTCTATCTAGTCAAACATGTGAATGTAATCTCATCATAAGTGCACCACGGATTTTTTTGGAATGGCATTGACATTCTCCAAAGGAAATTGGCTCCACTTGCTAATAAATACCCTTTTTCAAAAAAAAAAAAAACAAAAAATTATACGACGTAGAAAAGTTATCGTTATCAGAATATATTTTGTTGATTTATGTGGTTATTTACAACAGATATTAAGTCTAGAACTACTTGGCCACTTAAACCAAGAGGAGATTTTCCTTCGTTTGCATTGGCGCCTGCATTTGGATCAAATGTATAAACATAAGTTTGAAAAACATTAACACTAGTGCTTTGGACAAATCCATTTCAAAATAAGATACCATCTGTTCATAGCTAGAATAGATAAACTACATGAAAATCATGAAAATATATTAGTTTCCAATTTTTAGAAGTTTTATCGTCTGTTATATAATTTACAGTCAGTGTGTTGAATTTTAGTAGCATGCAGACGTTTACACTGGATGTGCGAAGGTTCTGCATTCAAATCCTAGTCGAGGCAAGAAAATTTTTCATCAATTTTAATTGAAACGTCCGCATGCCACTAAAATTCAACACACTATATGAGTTTCGTTGCTTTATGTCAAAAATGGAGTTATAGTTTGGCGAATTTATCTCTTCTGTCTTCTAATAATTGGCTATTATGACCTGAGAGTCAGTTCTTTTTTATATATTGGAACGAATTTGAGCTGGAATTGGCTCGTCAGCAATTTTATTTCCACGTTCATGGCACTGGTTTTAGCAATATTTTTTTTTTGCAACTAACAATTTTTTCACTTATTTATTATTACTTCTAAATTTTTCTACCTCAAACAATAATAATTTTATTGTTATTTTCGAAAGTTTGCAAAAGTGTGTCGTATAAATCGTTAATTTTTTCTGTTAAAGTTGTAGGAAAGGCCAGCTATGATTTGAAAGAACAAATGTCGTTGTAAGTCTTTATCATGGGGAGAAACATTCTACCAGAGGGCGCAGCCCCCGCGTACAAACTGTCTAATCCCAGAACTGTCATTTATGTTATATAGAAAAGCATAGCATAAACCTACTTAAAATACATGTAGGCCACTTGTTAGTATTCAAGATGGCGCCTAGAGTGGATAAACATAATGAAAATCAGGAATTGCAGTGTGTAATATTTTTTTTAGCTCTTACCAGAAAACTAAGTACCTAAATATTTATTATAATTGAGAGGATATTTTTGCTATCAAATCATCTAGGTACCTATATACTCTTTTTCATAGCATTTGGAGATTTCATCCTCTGTATGTCTGATAGAGATGTTTCATATTACGGCTACAGTTTTCAATGCTCCATCTCAAAAGCTTATATTTGAATAACTTTGTTCGTTTTGGTTGCCAATTATTTCACTATTTAGCTCGAATTAATACATCAATTGTCTCGCTTATTATCCCACTTCCGATACCAAAGTGTCACGGATTCCGCGGATTCACTAAAACTCTCATTACTAATAGATCGTCAGATAATGACAGATTCAGGTACTCCATTATTGCATAGGTACAAGCCTCGAAAAGGGTCGAAAAGTACATCGATGTTGAGTAGAATGAAGGGAAATTGACCAGTGGCTCCTGGGAATAAAATTATGGAAAATTCGGGAAATGGAAAATTCGATTTTCCTTTTGTTACCCTAAAATATACTTATCTATTCGGGACACTCGAGCCAATATGTTTCTCAGGATAGTGACGCTAGGTATAACGGGGTAATTAGGGTTTAAAGTCAACCCCTATTTTCTGAACCTTGTGTTCAAAAATTCCAAAAAAAATATATGTTTTATGGTTATCGATATACTTTAATCCATAATTTTTTAAAGCAAATTTAACTCGCCATTTTTGAGTTATATCGCAAAAACTGAAAAAAAAGTAAGTTTTTCACCATTTATTTCAAAACGAATAGATGAAGTTTCCCATCATTTTTATTACGAACTACTATTGCAATTCTACGCGACATATATTTTTTTCAAATTTTTTGAACTTGTAGTTTTCTCGCTACTACAAAAATGGTTGGAAATACGCCCGTAGCTACACTGTTTAGAAAAAAATCCGACGGATGAACGTTCAAAATTATTTGCGTTGCTCGAAACTACGACCCTGTTTATGTAAAATAGAATAATACTTCGAATTTCCGCCAAAAAAAGAAAAAACGTTCCATCATACAATTTAACCAAATGAAGATTTCTATTTTTTTTTTGACAGTCAAGTTAGGGCACACTATAGGGGCGACAGCATTGACATCTCGCGTTGCTGTAATAAGCTATAGGCCTGACTTTAAACCTTAAGTTTTAAATCAGAAACTTTACTTTTTAAAAAAATTATTTTAATTAACTAAAGTAAAAGTAAAGTAACATATAAATACTGGTAGAACTACTTGCTGCTGCAAAGCATGAAAGTAAAATTATGCATGACTGCACCGCCTTTTATGAATAATAAATGCCAGTTAGCAATATTCACTAAATACGTCAACAATTGTGATGTCATCATGGGCGAGCAATTATTATGCTTCTTAAAAACAATAGATTGATTAATTAATTAACATTAGTTGATATGGGAATCATTCAATATAACTCCTCCCACCTTAAGATGTTGCAAATTCGGGTTGTTTTGATTGATGACCCAAATCTGGCAATTCGATTTGCACATTTATTGAAGTTTTCTTCTTTTTACCAAAATAGTATGCTGAAATAAATAATATGATCACAATGCTTAAACCTATGATTATATAAGTATTAGTATAATTGTAAGTATAGCTAAGTTCTTTTAAAGGTTGAACTTCTAACTTCCTTGCTTCTCCGAAGGCTTCTTCGTGGTTTAATTTCTTGATCTTGAGCATAGTAATATTTTATGCTAGATCTGGTATGTCCATTTTCGGTATTTTTAACTCGAAGTTGAAATTTTAATTTATATTTTTAAATGTCTGATTGTTTATTGTTATCTGACAATTATCGAGAGTGATCAGAGTCGGTTTCATCAATATGTCCATGTGACTAATTTTATCACATTTGGTAACAATGGTTTGACTCTTTTTTGGTATAATCAATAGTTGACCATTTGGGAGTTGTTTAGTTGTTGGTTCTTCGCAATGTATTTTTATGAATGGGCACTTCTGTTGTCCGTCAGTAATTAGACTGTAGGCGCATGGTTCTTCTTGTTTAAGCATTTCTTGGTTACACAAGTATATGTCATCGACAAATATTATAAGTTCATTTTGGATTTTAACTTGTGTTTTCATAGTTTCAAAATATTTAATTACGTTGTCAAATGGAATCTGCTGTTGTTTATGTATATTATGCAATATTTGATTCAGTTCATTATGTTGAAGGATCGTATAATGCATAACTCCCAGCTGTGCAAAATTAATAGCAAGTTGAATATGATCTATTAAATTTAGTATCTTATTACTTTATGTTTATGTTGTTCAATATCAAATTGAAGTTTAACATGGTATGAAAATTATGATTTTCATTAGTAATATTACCAATTTTTTCCGCTAAGAGCTTTTGATTAGCTTCAACATTTAGGAATTAGTCATGGAATGTTTTTGTGACTTTCCTTAGTACTTGTGCTTGTTTTTCTAGATTTTTTATTGATAGTACCTTGATTTTCATTTAAGATTTGAATATTATATGAATCGTATCTAGCACCATCTTCTGCATTTAAAGTACCATCGAGTCATTTCTGAGCTGTTCCCATAAAATTGAGAAGTCCTCTTTTGCTTCTTTTATTACCAATAGTCTTAATCGTTTGTTTCATTAAGTCTACTTGCAATTGACTTGTTTCAATATTTGTTTGGAAAAGAGTGGACCACGTTGTTTTATTCAACATTTGTGTTAATTTGAATAATGAACTCAATGCTGTTTCTAATTTATGTATTCCTTGTAATATGATAGTTGTATTGATATGATAAAACGCAGTATAAAGTTGTATGGTCATATAAGTATTACCTAAAGAAATTGGTAAAATTGGGTTTTCCAGCGAGGTTATTGTATAGGCGTGGGCAATTCCTATTACCATAAGGGATGTTAGGACGTTCATTCTCTTTCACCTGAAATAGGATATTGTCTCTTTACATTTTGTTTACTAAAATGTCTTTGTGTTTGTTTATCGTATCGTGGACTTATTTTGTTTCTATTGAATTGCTTAACATAAATTGGGTTTTGCAATTCGGGTTCAATTTCTCGATTCTCATTACGTTTTTCGATTACTTTAGTTTGTTTTGATTTTAATTTATTTTGAATTTCTCTATTAAGAGTAGCTAATGAGTCAGCTAGGTTATTAATATAATCAGTAGTTATTTTATTTTCGGTGTGCTCAATTGGAATTGCATAATTCAAATCACCTTTAATTATTTGAAAAGGAGTAAACTTAGTTGTATTGTGTGTACTATTTTTGTAATTTAAAATTGCAATTACCATTAAATCGATAAAATTTTTTGTTGAATTTTGAAGTTTAAGACTTGTTAAACTTTCGCATAAAGTTGAATGAAATCTCTCAATTGGCTGTTTGAGTTGGGATTTCTAGGTGTTATGTAATGAAATTCAATATTATGTAGTGTACAAAGGTCAGTTATAATAGTGTTTTTGAACTCAGTACCATTATCTGAAGTTATTTTCTAAGGGATTCCGTGGTCACTATTTAGTGTAGTATTTTAGGAGCTGTGACGTTATTTCAACAGCTGTTTTAGTATTGACGGGAAGGGCTTGACCAAATTTTGAAAAACTGTCCATAATCGTTAAAAATTTTTGATTATTACTTATGTACGTGTCAATATACAAATGTTCAAATGGTTTTGAACCAATTGGTGTAGGTTTGAACATTATTTTGTACGGGTGTCGTTCATATTTGGTCTTATTGCAAATTTCACATGCTTTAACGTATGTTTGTACATCTTTCTCGATGTTCGGCCAATAAAATATTTTCTTTAGTGCCGCTACGTTTTCAGTTATTCCTCTATGGGATGTTTTAGTTTCATGATACAATTTTAGTTTTTCTTGTTGTTCGTCAAGTTCAGCTACGTCTTCGACTAGTGAGTTAGATATATACAGTTCAAATGAATTCACATTAAATGCTGACTGCAAGGCTCGTAATATTATAGGTTCTAGAGTCTTATTTAGAAAATGAAGATAGTATGTATCAGGAGCCATATATTCTTTGACTAAATTGACTATTTGGTCATTTGATGGATTATTTGGTAGAAAGAATATGATTCTCTTTTTATTAGGAAAAGGCTTAATAATTTCTTTCCTAATTGTATTATTTAGAGTAGCGAAATATCACTTGATTAGGGAAGAGATTCACATGTTTCTTTGTATATGGAGCACCTATAATTGGATTTTCCAAGGATGTGTGTATAGTTTGTTCTTCTGAAGGTGTCGATATTTTTTCTTCATCTTCTGAGTTTGTCGAGTTTGTCTTTTGTTTAGGTTTTATTGTAAGGGTTTTTTCTTTTTTATTATACATTTTTGAAGATTCTCCCTGTTCTATTGGAATTTCTTCCTTTTTCTTTGGAGGGATGTTTACTTGTGAAATTATTTTAATCTTTGGTGCATTTTCTTTCTCAGATGCAGTTTTTGTTGATTCAGTGTGATCTGATGTTGGTTTGCGCATATATGGCTTTGATTCCGTGAAATATTTTCCCTTTCATTTCATCATTACATAAAGGTGTGTCTCTTAACATGTCGCCTAATTTATTGTGAAATTCTTCATCAGTTTGTGCTGTTACTTTCGCATCAGGATCTGATGTCTGAAGTCTATTTATTTGTAAAGGTGGTCTTGATAAAGCATCCGCATTCATGTTAAGGGTTCCTTTTTTATATATAATTTTATAGTCAAATTCGGATAACTTAAGTCGCCATCTTACCAATTTAGAAGTTGGTTCCTTTACGTTCAATAACCACTGTAGAGATTTGTGATCTCATAGAATAATAAATTTTCTACCGAAAAGATATGGTCTGAAGTATTTGGTTGCCCAAACAATTGCTAAAAGTTTTTTCTTTATGGTTGAGTAGGTAATTGCATTCTGCAGGGTTTAACGTACGACTTGCATATGCGATAGGAAGGTCAGAGCCGACAGGGCCTTGAGATTACACTGCTCCTATGGCGTAATTTGATGCGTCAATTGTTAAAAGAAAAGGTTGATTAAAATCAGGATGTTGTAATACGGGATCATTTACCAGGATATTCTTGCATGTTTCAAAACTTTTTATAAATTCCACATCATGAATTATTTTCTTGTTCTTTTTCAAACATATCGTCATTGGTTTCGTTAATTTAGCGAAATTCCTAATGAATTTTCGGTAGTAACCTACTAATCCTAAGAAAAATTTTATCTCTTTGACAGTTCTTGGAATTGGAAATTCCTTTATTGCCTTTATTTTGTTCGGATTAGGTTTTATACCGTTTGGCGTTATCACATGTCCCAAAAATTCTACTGTTCTTTGTAAAAATTCAGACTTATCGAGTTGAATTTTCAGATTATATTGTTGTAATCTTTCAAATACTTGTTTAAGGTTTTTCACGTGTTCTTGAAGTGAAGTCGAAAATATGATGATGTCATCCATATATACAAGACATATTTTATTTTACCATCCAGATAACACGTTATCCATGGCTCGTTGAAAGGTTGCTGGTGCATTTTTGAGTCCGAATGGCATTCGAGTAAACTCATAGTGTCCATATTCAACATTAAATGCCGTCTTAGGAATAGAGTTTGGATGCATCTCTACTTGATGAAATCCAGATGCGAGATCCAATGTTGTGAAATAATTGCTTCGTCCTAATTTGTCCAATAAATCTGAAATGTTAGGTATCGTCGATAGTTTTCTCGTTGACTTTGCGATAATTCACCACCTATCTCCATTTCTGTATGCCAGAAGCATCTTTCTTTTTTGGCACTATCCATACTGGTGAGGACAGTGGACTACACGATGGTTGAATTATATGTTCTTCTAACATTTTTTTATTTGCTGGTTAACGTCGTTTTTATGTATATGAGGATACCTATAAGTTTTTGTATGGACGGGTATTTCATCTGACGTTCTGATTTCATGTTTAACCTGATTCGTGAAGGTTAACTTATCATCGGGTTTATGAAAAATCTTCGGAAACGCCCGTACTACATTCTGTAATGCATTTAATTCCTCTTTATTTAAATGCTGAGTACGTAAAAATTCTATTGGATTATTATCATATTCATGTGGGTATAACGACGTTACTTGTTCTATATTAAAAGTCTCAAAAGCATCTTCATTATAAATAAAACTTGCTTCTGCTAGGTCATCTTTATGAGTAGTAGTAGCACAGATTACTTACATACAGATGCGAAAGAACGGCGAATTCGTGGTTCAAGATTAATTTGATAGACATAGGCTGGCCGCACCAATGCCACATCAATGTATTTTGAACATATTTATCATATAAATGCGGAAGCTCAATAATATAATATTATTTCTTTAATTGGTTCACAAACAGCAAAAAAATATTTTTTTCTACCCGCAAAAATATGTAAACACACAGGCTGGAACATGCTCATGCACTCGGCCACATTAATTGTCCTGACGCGGGCGATCTTTATCTATGCGTGGGGCCGCTGGCTGGCGGCCCGGCTTCGTCACAGAATATCGTCGACAGCAAGTATACATACTTTCGCATCTGTATTAGGTGATCTGTGGTAGTAGAACAAAAGGTTTATGTGTTAGATTATGCACTTCTAACAATGCTGCTCCGTATGTAATCTTAGCTATTGTTTCTGGTATCATGTATTTCTCCGTTTTTACTCGGTATTATATAATCTCAGTACTTTCAAGGATGTCTGTATTAAAATGACGAAGTTGAATAGTTTTTGCTGAAATTTCTAAATTTTGGGTATCAAAGTCTGTTCTAAATTGAAATGGAATTGTTATTTCTTCATTACTAAGGCACATATTAGTGAAGTCAATATTTAAATTATTTTCTTGTAAAGCTTTAATTCCTATAATACCGTCAAAATAATAATGAAAATTATACATTATCATATCAATATCTTGATCAATATCAAATTCAAGTAATATTGGAATTCTTACTTTACCATGGGCTTTTCTAGTTCCCATACATGTAGTAAGTTTATTTAATGAGTTCACTATAAAATTTGGAAGGTATTCTTCCGCTATTGAAGGTCTTATTAATGAAGCATAACTACCTGTGTCTATTAAAAGCTTACAAGGTGGATCGAAAGTTTCAATAAAAGGTAGTTCATTGACTTGGTATGCATTTAAAGTCAATACTGATTGTTGGATTCCAAGGCTAGTGTCTGAAAGTTTTCATCAGAGCTTTCTTGGTAATCTTGACTTGTTTGATCGTCATTTAATTCTGAACTTTCATAGTTCTCAGAAATTTCGTCTGGTTCTTGTAATTGAATTCCGTATATATTATTTATTTCCTCATTGGTGTATTTTGAAGAACCTGCATTGGGATCTGGTCGAAAATAATTTGATTGGTGGGGTTGAAAACCTCTTGAAAAATTCCGTCTATTAATTTGGGAATCTTGTCTTCTTGGTTGAATTGATACACCAGACATAGGTGTCGGTTTTGTCAATGAAAGGTTGTTGTTTGGTTTAAAAACATTTGATTTGTTGTAATTTTTACCAAATGTACCTGAACTAGTAGGGAATTTGTGAGTTATTGCTTTTGGCTGTAAGTTTATTGGTTGTGAAGGAAATTGTGGCTTTACATGGAAATACGGGTTTTGTTGTCTTTGTTGCTGTTGTGTATTGTTTTGTTGGTGTTGAAATGTTTGATTATTTTTTGTTTTAAAATTCGAAAAGGAATTATTTTGAGATTTATTAAATTTCATATGATTCTCAGCCATCTGATAGTTTAATACAAAAGATGTTGCTGCGTCTAATGTTATAGAATTCTGAACCATTAAAATTGTTCTAAGTTCAATTGGTGAATTTGTTATCAAATTCTGTACCGCAGTAACTTAATTTTGAGCTACAAGAATATTTGCAACTGCTAACAAATTGCTGTCACACATTATTTTCGAAGTAATTCTGTGATTAAGAGCTTTCAATTTTTCTAAATATTCATAAATTGATTCCTTTTGGTTTCTTGATGCATACATTAATTCTTGAATCAAATTTTGACGATAATAAGGATCTCCATATTTAATTTTTAGAGCTCCCTTAATATCTATCCATGATTTTAAATCTGGACGTGTCATCAAAAAATTTCCAGCATCATTGATAAGCTTTGATTTTATCGCAGTTATTACATATTCTTTTTGGGCAGGATCCCCTACATAATAAGTGTGATAAAATTCATCAATATTACTAATGAAATACTCTAGATATTGAGTTTCGCCACCAAAAGGCTTCAAAAGTTGAACTATTGACTTCAAATTTTCACCCATGTTTCTGTTTTGTCTTGTTGATTGAATATTAGGTCTTAATTGATATAATTGACTTAGATATTCTTCAGTATCTGATTCAGATTCAGACATAAAATAAAACTTTAATTAAACAAGCTTTACTTTGAAATTAAAAATTAAAAATTAAAATAATAAGATTAAAAATGTTTTATCCAAAAATAAAAATTTGATTTTCTTGAAAAATAGGCTTAAACCTTTGCAAAAGAATTCAAGAAAAAATCCAAAAATAACCCTTAAATATGAAACACCAATAACAAAATATTAGGGAAAGGTTTACTTACTAGGCTCGATGCTAATAACAGTAACACTCTCACTGTTTATACGTTGGTTCTCGATGTCTCTTATGTCCAGTTAACACCAAGTGCAGTGGACAGAAATTTTCCTCAAATTTCACTACAATGATCACTGTAATCCAGGTTTCAATGCAATCCAATTTTCACTGTAATCCAAGTTATCACTTATAGATTCAGTTCGATTATCTCCAGTAATTCGCGGGTCTTGAAATTCGGAAAAACTTGTGCACACTGAACATCCGTTTTTTATGAAAAAAAACTTTAAAAAATATCTGCACGACTGCGTCAATTAAGTTTCAAATAAGAAATTTTACATTTTTAAAAACTTTATTTTAATCAACTAAAGTAAAAGTAAAGTAACATATGAATACTGGTGGAACTACTTGCTGCTGCAAAGCATGAAAGCAAAAGAAAAATTGTGCATGGCTGCACGGCCTTTTAAAAATAATAAATGCAAGTTCGCAATATTCACTAAATACGTCACCAATTGTGATGTCATCGTGGGCGAGCAATTAGTATGCTTCTTAAAAACAATAGATTGATTGATTAATTAACATTAGTTGATATGGGAATCGTTCAATATAACTGGGTCATCCAATGAGCACTAAACAGGGGTAAGTGGCAAGTTTTCGACTTTCCCTCGTCACATTTTCTTGAATAAACATTGTTAAAAAAAAATAATAATAATTACGCAAATTTTAACTAGTAATAAAAAAAAAATTATTTAACTTTTTGGAAAAAAATATAGTAAAACATAGGTAGGTAAGGTCCTGTCTGCTGGAAAAACAAAAAAATATGGACATTTTTAACAACAGTAAATGTCTGGCCCTTTTTTCAAGCAAAAATCTACCAATTACGTCCACTTATTCGAAACAATGCCCCAAAACGCAATCGAATGATGAATGAACAATTTAAAAATAAACAAAGTCATACATACAGTTTTATTTTCCAATTAAGTTGAGTGTTTAATTAAATATTTGTACAACAGAAACAATAACACAAATAAATATTTATTTAGCAGACCCAGGTTAACAATAAATTCAAATGGCGAAACTGCTTTGCGAATAAACAAATGTGTTGTTGAATTAGGTTTTAACTTTAGCTTATGTATATAATTTTTTTTTTGTTAAAACAAGAAAACTCCAATAAAAATCGTCATTATCAAATTCTACCCCTGCAGCGATTTAATCGAAAAGCGATCTCGTATTCATTGCAAACCCTCTAATTCGTGACTTTTGTCACCAACACATTACCATTTTATATTGAATCATTATTTTGTCAAACGGGACTTGATTTACCTACGTTGGTAATCAGCTTTTTCCGATAGGGTATTTTCAGTCTACATTCTGCAACATAGGAAAGTCATCACTACTGGAAATAAATTTCTATTCAAGATTTGAGTATTAAAAATCATAAATACTATTTTATATGGTCAATTCATTTTAAATCGATAACCACATCAAAAAGTTCAACGCATTTAAGCTTTTAATTGATGAAGTAAAGTGTGAGTTTAATAGAGAAGCATTGACCTTTTGCCTGTATATGATAGAAGATAGTCGTCAATTAATTAATGATTTAATTAAAGTGAAAGTGCTCGAGTTATTAACTATTGATATAACAGAGCGTTGTACTAAAAGCTCAATTGCATAAATAATAATGATTTGCTGCATAATTTAATGATATTACTGTAGTTGGTGCTTAAAAATACGCGTTTTGTTTCAGTTTTTCAACATAAATATGGCTTTATTTCACGTTCGTGCATAAATTTGTAAAATCAACAACTAGAGCTTTTTGTAGGGATGATTTATTTTACACTAGCATCTCTAATAGAGGTGATAAACAAGAATAAAAAATGTATTAGAAGCCTGTATTTATACAAATTTACACGTTTTAATTCTAGGAAATACATTGGCCGTGTTCACCAGATACAAACGTTGGTAAACGGTTTGCGATTGTTCTGCTGAACGCTACGTTGAATTTGTGCTGTTAAAACCAAACATGTTTAGCAAACGGTCGCCATTTTTGCAAGCATTATTTCAGAGTGTTTATAATTTTCAACACTGTTTTGTGTGGTGTCCTGTCCTTCAGAAGGTGGCGTTCTATTATTGAAAAGTTGAATCGTTCAGCAGAACCAAGAGTTTACTCAACATATTCTGTTGGTATTTGTCAACTGTTTACAATCCGTTTTGGTTCTGGTGAACGTAGCCATTGTAGTATAACATACTCGGGTTCGTTCAGTAACATTGAACGATGAGAATTTTTATTACCTTTTAAACAACAAATCTTCTGAAAAATGAAATAAAAAACAAATAGAAGCTACGTTGTGGAAACTTACTCAATTTTACTTCTAGTACTAGCGGTTAGTCCAGACCATTTGGCAAATTTGTCTAGAAGCATGAAATTTGGCAGAGATGTATTTTAGGCTATTCTAAGAGATTTGACCCGGAGGGCCAGTCCAATTTTTGAATGTGACTCAAAATGGCGCCTTTTTTTCAAAATGGCGGATCATAAATTGGTAATTCTCATTTGTCAACATATTCTAGCTTTCGATAATATGTCGTTTTCAACTAATTTTGGGTCGTAGAGTTCATAAAAAATTTAGTTTTTCCATTAGGATCAAAATGGCACCTTTTTTTCAAAATGGCGAACCATAAATTGGTAATTATTATATTTGTCAACAGATTTTAGTGTTCAAGATGTCTTTTTCGACTAAGTGTGGGTCGTAGAATTCAATAAAGATATTATTTTGTGTTGTCGTCAACATGGCGACCATTTTTCAAAATGGCATGCCATAAATTGATAAATTATTTTTTTCAAAAGCTTTTATAGCCTTTAATATGTCAGTTTCGCCTAATTTTGCGTCGTGAAATTCAATTGAATTAAATTTGTTCTTGATTCTGTTGAGAGTTTATTAAAAATTAGTGTACAGGGTCGTTAAAAAGTACCTAGAATATGGAGACCCTTCGAAATGAGATCACGAAAAATTACTAGACTAGTAATTTTTGATCTCATTTGATCTCATTCTGAAGGGTCTTCATGATTTTCACTAAAAAGGAGTAACCCGTATATGTTTTAAAAATGTCTAACCTAGTCAATTACCTAGATATTGTTTAAACATGCATCATTGCATTTGCACTGAAGTGTGCAAGGTAAACTTGTGCGTCGACATGAACAACGTTGGGAATCACAGCCAGACTTGCAGCCACACATTTCCAACTCCCTGCATGCTCTCCATATGCAAGTCAGTTTTGACCAAACGGGTTCCCACATTTCATTTTGTTTGATCCAACCCCAAGAGTCTGGAGAAGGTGAGCACATTGAAGCATATCTAACGATCTACCCCAGATTTGGCATGCTTGATATGCGGCTCGGAGACAGTGTTCTGCGAGTGTTGCTGAGCTAGGTGAAATCAGATGTAAGGGTCTATTTCCAGTGCAGAAGAGCTGTTTCCGCAACTGATCTACTTTTCGATGTTCTGAGGTTGCGGAGTACCTATAGCTCCGAAGTAAACTCTTCCAAAAGTGCCTGAATGTGACATGGAATGCGGTCGTTTGGCAAAGATATACACTTAAAGGCTTCGGTTGCCGACTCACATGCCATCCATGTTTTCCATGCTCCTTTCTTGCCTTTTCCACTGAAAAAGGATACACTATCGCACCCAGTATACGCATGAAAGCCTCTTAAGCCCATACATCTCTCCGTACCTAGCTCATTAGCGATGTTGTGGGCTGCAATGTATCTTCGTTTTTTCCCAGACCCAAATAAAATCCTCCACGGTTCTTCTAAACCCATAGCCTGAAGCAGATATATGAATAAAATACACAATACCACAACCTCAGTATCGACTGTTCGAACTATGACCTTTTTGGCTCCACTTCTGGCCATGTCTGATGCATGTAGCAAAATTCTCCCGACTTTCTCCTCCCAATTTTGGCACGATTTTCCAGATAGTTCAGACAAAAAATTTCTGGAAGCCATAACACCACCAATATTTGTGACAGTTTACAAGTTTCCTTCTTCCACTAGACCTTTAGACAAAAGTACAAATAATTCGCTTTTGTTTTCAGAGAGAGGCGCAGACGCAGAATGCACACAGCTTGGTTTTGAATTTCCATGCTAGAGTGGGGGGCGCGGAGAAGGTGAATGATGTTGGGGGTGTGCTACTGATATTTCTTAGAGAGATCCTCTTTGTATATTTTTGAATTGTTGTTATAGGGTAAAACCCTAATATTGGGAAAGATAGAATCACCCAGGTTTGTTTGGGTCTGTTTATTTTTGTCGATTTATGGTCCGCCATTTGAAAAGTCGAAATGCCAAACTATCGATCCTCTATTTCAGATTTTCCATTTAATTTTTTTATCGCAAGTAAAACGGCTTCGAACATGACTGAAAATGGAAAAAATTGACGGGAATTCAAACGGAGTGACAGCGAGCTCCCCCCCCCCCCCCCCCGCCCACGCAAATTACATTTTTTTTTCCATTTTCAGTGATGTTTGGAGCCGTTTTACTTGCGATAAAAGATAAAAAAATTAAATGGAAAATCTGAAATAGAGGATCGATAGTTTGGTATTGCGACTTATCAGTGAACTTTTCAAAATAAATATAAAAATATTATCCTCAATTCGTCAGACTGCTTTAGAAACATCCCCATTTTGCTTGACAAGGGTATTATGCCGAAACGACCCATCGGACCGGGCCCAAATTTGGGCTCAATAAAGCCTGCCTCATCTACTATGTATGTGTAAAAAATTAATTGTCTAGCATGAAAAATAAAAGTTAGGAATTTTTTTACGAAAATCTCTTTTTTGGGGGGAAAAAATCATTTCTCGAAGACTAAAAGACCTACAGGGTTGTATGATGGCTCATTTTAAAGCTTGTTCAATGCTCTAAAACTATTGCTATAATAGCAAAACCATCATTAGTTTTCGAAATACAGTGAAATAAACAAAAAAAAGCCCTATTTTTGCACTAAATATTGTTTTTCTAATTTTGACATTTAAAGTGACACTTTTCAAAACTCGTTGACGTTCTCAAATGCCTTACTTTTCATCACCAGTTACGAAAAGTAAAATTTTTCGCAACTGGTGATGAATAGTAAATTTCACCATTAGTTGCACAAAATACAGGAACAAAATCTGTGATACTTTTGGGGCTGAACTACTCAGAGTACTTTGTTGTTAATTATATTCTTTGTACGGACATATTAAGGAAGGAGATTTAATTTTATTCAAATTAGTTACATAATGTGACAATGTATGGAAAAAAAACTATTTAGTTATAAATATTAATACTTAACACAATTTGAACAATTATTGATGACATTGACAACATAGTTTTCTGTGTAGCATTAATTAAATGAATAAATTGAATGTTTTTTTCATGGAAGTCTCTCCAAGGATGTTGGTGACAATTTTCTGTTTTTTATAGTTATGGAATTTTCCACATGGCTCTTGGCGTGTGTATTACACTTCCACCCCCCATGTTTTCTAATTCCCAGAAAATCATCCACAGAATCTACAAGCAGAGTTGTAAGTCGATGATCGCCGAAAGCAATGACGGAATAGGAATTAGGAAACATCTTCTCTATGGAAACATCTCTGAACTTACTTTGCAATGGAAATAATGATAGAAGGGACATTTTTCATGTTTTTGACTCGAATTTGAATGGATCAGATCATAATATACAAAATTAGAAAACATATTGTGTGAAACACGTTGGGAAACACTATTTTTCGTAACTTGCTGTCTTTTGCGGAACTCGCTTCGCTCGTTCCGCAGAAATCTGCTCGTTACGAAAAATAGTGCTTTTCCCAACTGGTTGCACAAATAACTATTATAAAATCCCCTAAAAGTAATTCGATGTTGCATTTTTGGTTTTTAGCATCTATGAATGATCCTTAACAATACTGCATCGATAGTTTGCTGTTAAATTTTATGTTACGAAAAAATTTATCTGCCTTGGCCTACTAGTAGATACTATTACTGGACATACGCCCGACATAGCAAATATTTGGGAAATTTAAGGGAGGTTGTGATATGTAAAAGAAACGAAAAATTTGTGAAACGTCTACTTTATTATTAAAGTAAATCGTACCCAGAGATAAATACTATATAAACTGTCGAGAATGGAATCTCAGTGCAAGTTTTGTTATCAACAAAATTGAGCCAAGCCAGCCCCATCTACCATATCGGAAAATCACTATTTACTGGTTTTGCATCGATGCTACAGATACCTACTTTACATAGGACTTTTTATGATAGATGGCGCCCTGTTCGCATTATACTGTCGGTCTTTTCAAATTCGTTTATTCTAGACTTTGGAGCATTAATGTTTGTTTAAATTAATTGATAATTTGTTAATTAGATCAAAAGACAGTTTCTTTATCGATGGTTAAGGGTATCCTTAACATATTTATTCAAAGTTCTGATTAATGTTTAATTGAACCTGTCATTTATCTAATCAACAAAGATAAAAATAGATCTTCCCATCTATACCCAGCAAACACGGAAAGTCAGCCGCTGCGCAAAAACTGTGATACTGTGCTGTACTTGTTGTACAGCGATGTAAACGAAGCAGCTGCATCAGCCCGGACCATATATGTCCCACCGGCCGGCATCTGGCGCTGCACTGTTCATGCTGCATTTGAGTACAGCCACTGTGCAGTAGCTCTGCCTCTTCATTAGGCAATTTTTACACAGCAATAACGCAGCGCTCTTGCAGACGTCGTACATATTTGTTTCGCAATAACTGTGCAGCCAATATACCGTTTAGGTATATTTACCTGTGGCACTCTAAATTTAATGGACATAATTTATTTTATATAGGCAGGATATTTTTGAAAAATGACAAAACAAATTAAAGTATATAGAATATATTAAGGAGTGGGACATTACATTGGGTAATTACCCCCATTACCCCCCCACCCTTGTATACGCCGGTGTCTGATTGAGACGCATTCTGACTGGCTCTATTTTTTCTTACATCGACTAAATAAGGACAAAATTGAGTTAAAATTTAAAAACCGTTTTACCTTGCATCAACTTACCTAAATTGCTTTATTGATGTTGATAATATAGGTATATTCTGAAAATTGTGCTTTTTGAAGGCGCCGCCCTGTCCAGTTCAGCTGAGGAGTTGAATTTTTAGATAATAATCTGGCTAATATGTTCCTACATACTTCTTCAGTGTTTCTGCCCCCTAGTATTCCAAGAACTATTTTACCTAAAAGATTATTTCTCTTTTGTAAATCCATTTTTTAAATCACAAAAATAGAAAACGGAAAACGGGGGCAAATAGAAAAACGATAGAAAACTTAGGTTATGATAATACGGGGGCCTTTGTTTTTGTTTATTTGTATCAATTTTTCACCTACCTTGTTTCCGCTTGTTGAAAATAATGCATCTTGTACACGTAGTAATACAAATCACAGGTAAAAGACACGTGAAAAACACCACAAAAATTATAAATCAAAAACGCTGCCCTGCATCAGTGAAACAATACAATACAATAAAATAAAACAAAATGGCTACGCTCACAACTCTACGGCAAAAAATACTGTGCTCGCGCAAATTAGCACATTTCTTTACAGTAACTGCGCTAACATTTTACAACAATTGTTGCATCAATATGCGCATGAGAGATCGAAATAATCTATTGCTTTTTCAATACAAAATCTGCAAAGCCGCTGCATATCAAATACTGCACTTCTAAAATACAGTATTCCCAATACAAGTGCTGCGCAGCATCGATAAAACTATTTATGTGCTGTATTTGGGCTGTGTTCGTGATACAGCAACATCACAGCGCCGATAAGTTGTGTTTGTTGGGTAAAGTTTGAAGTTCTTCTTGAAACACACAAAACAACTTTGAAATCACTTAAGAACACTTGACAACACAAAGATAGATGAAATGTAAGACCCGCGAACAAAAAACATTATGAATTATTAGTTAAGATCAAATGAATATTAATATTTTGGCATATTGTCATATGTTGACATGTCAGTTATCGACATCGGACGTGTTCTTGATGTGCTGGTACAATTTTGACAATTCTGTGGTTGTCAGCGACATCTAGAAAAACGGAAAAGAGTTATTATGTGGTTTATAACTGGCAATGAGAGATCGCAGGGCCTGATCGTACCGTTCTCATCCTAGAACTAACGAGGGGCAGAGAAAC
This sequence comes from Ceutorhynchus assimilis, assembly GCA_917834065.1. NCBI lineage: Eukaryota > Metazoa > Arthropoda > Insecta > Coleoptera > Curculionidae > Ceutorhynchus > Ceutorhynchus assimilis. Next base: position 10,436,893 of record OU892284.1, on the reverse strand, counting down.
CCTCGATCTAACATTCCTCAAAAATCGAAACATACTGTGTCATTTTAAGAGGGGCGTTTAAATAAAATGTCATTTACAGACCTTCACTAATTCCTGTTCAATTCCAAATTTAGACCACTTTTCAGTGAAATGAAGCTATGTTCATAACAATAATAGATTGGAGTAGAAGTTCAAGCATTTTTGGTTGCAAAATACGCATTCTAAATAGTAAAGTTATTACCATTTTGTTGACAACAATATGCAAATTTTGGTCACGGATTTAAATGAAAAAGGGATAAACATATAGAGTAGCACACCAACAATAAATGTCCAAAATTTCGGATAGTAAAATGCTGGAAAAAATTAATAGAACAGAATTTTCGAAAATTATAATTTTTGTATCACAAAATTAATCAAAATCTGTCAAACAACGAGTTGATTGCTGTCATTTTCAGCAAAGAGTCAAACCAAGCGTTTGTTCAGCGCTTCTCTAATAGATGTCGCTGAGTTCGGGAAGCATAATAACCTCTTTCAAACGCCAGTAAAAACTGTTTAACCTAGCTAATAATGTGAAATACTATTATTTCATTTGTATCTGAATAAAATTATTTAGTCCACTGTAAATTACTGTGTAAACGAATTGATATTGAAGATGTCGCCATCTACTTGTAAATTAGTCAATCACTTACAGAAAATTTGAACACCTGTGATTAAAAAATATTTAATGTATGTCATAAAGCCCAAAAGATGGCGTGCTGGCTCTTATCTGACGCCCCTCTTAATAATAATTGTGAGTCATTAATTCAATAATTTAAGTCAATAAAAGTTATTTATATTACTAGTACGGTATGAGCTTCATTACAGTAACGAGTGGGAAATATTGCCATGACGAGGTCGTGGACCGAGTTGTGGTAACCACACAAGTGTTGCAATGAGCCTTACCGTTCGTGTGATATACAACATTTTATCTACGTCCTGCACAATAAGTGACTATTGTCGTTTGTCTAATATGAATAACCGGTTGGATTTTCGAGAAAGGTTGGATTTAGATCAAAAATAAACGGCGATGAAGAAGAAAATGTGTATTTGCCTATCTTCTTCAACGCCGTTTATTTTTGACCTAAATCCAACCTTTCTCAAAAAAAGCCAACCGGAATATCTACTGAGGTCACTAACTTGAGCAAAAAAATTATAAATAACTATTGTGTACTCGATTGTGTCGTTAAAAAAAAATGATGACCTCTTACCGCACTAGTGCGATAATGAAACGCGTTATGACTCATTACATAACAAATTAGCAAAAATTAGTGACATAATAGTCACTTATTGTACAGGTCGTAGATAAAATTATTTACGTTAGGTGTTTCTTTTTTTTATTTTATTTCAAAAACACTTGTTTACAAAAAATAGAGTAGGTTTTTTACATTACATATTGATTGAAGAAATTTTTCAGATTCATCAGTATAAATACTGAACTTTTTTGCCAATTTCCAACCTTTAAATCTAAAAGAAATAGTGACAGCTCGAGCCTCAGTAATTAAAGGCATGCGTACGAATACATTCCTGGTTTTCTACCTTAACTTATTCTCACCCCTATTTAGGGTCGGTTTCTCAATAGCGAGTCACCTCCGGGTTGGTTTTAACCCCAGGGTAAACGTGTCCAGTTGCAATGTTTACACTGTCGTTATGGTTAACCCGGGTATCCTTCCTATTGAGAAACCGGCCTTCAACGTTTATAAACAAATGCACACCTTTTACCTAAAAACACATACTACCTATAATTTATATACAGGGTGTCCCACGACGTTTTACCCAGGTGGACTTTGGTGATCGGAACGCGTCATTTAATGTAATTGAAATTTTGAGGATCTAGGTAATTTTTTTTGCCGCCTCTATTTGTGTCATCCAATTCCACCACTTTCACTTTAGTTTCGGTCAAGTGGTGAAGGCAACTTCAGAATCTTAAATGTAACCTATATACGTATTACCTATAGAATTTTTCGTTCGTGTTCGAAAATTAAATTACAAAATCGGCAATGCCATATTTTTGTTAAGGATATGTTGAATAAAATAATAAAAAATTACAAAGTGGAACATTTAATGACGCGTTCCGAAGTTATCACCTGGGTAAAATCTCGTGGGACCACCTGTATATGTAGATATAGGTATCAACAACATCACATATTATTTATGGCTATACTATAACCGTAAAACAGATGTTTTAAGTCGGGACCGCAAGCGGGTCCCGAGATTCCCGAGTCGGTGCGGAACACCAGACCCGACAAAAGTACTGATGACGTCATTCGGGACTGGATATGAATCCCGAGTCGAGACTCTAGTCACAGCGTAAAAAAAAATACAATATTGTTATGTCAGGCTCGATGGCATTTTACGAAACATAAACCTATATGCGGATCCCTTTAGAAAAGTTACGTTCTTAAAGAAGATTTAATGAGCTCTTAAATGCTACCTCGCTGTCCTCTCCCTTACTATTCTACATATTATGTAGCTGACCCAGTTGTGGCTTCTCTTCAGAAAATGTCAAGATCACTTTCAAAAAGTAATAGGTATTTAATTTTCCATTAGCTTAGGAATAGTTTCGATCCTCTTAAATGTCAAGAAAATGCCCCTCGATAAAATTGTTTCAATACGCTATGGATGCCTGTGAAATAGGTCTCATGAAATGTAGATAAATACACTTACATAATTTAGCTCAAATTTATAACGCTCTAATTTGAAAATAATTACCACTCTATTAAAAGATTATTCTCCCCTTTGTACAGTGGAAAGGATAGATTGGTTAATATAGCCCTCTCTTTTAATATTCGCTTTTTAGTAAATTTATTCAGCATATGTGTATTTTGGGCAAAAACAGTTGGAAGCTAGTTATTCCTAAATTCAAGTTAATTTGGTAAACAAAAAAAATACCGTTCAGACAGCAAATAAATTGGAGAAAAATGCTAGGTTTGCTACGCAGATAACCCGGTTTTTTCCAAATTGAAACCCAATAAGTAATCTAAAATTTAAATAAAACACCACCTCATGAATAAAACTGTTTTTAACCGCGCTTATATATTTATTTTAAAACCCCATTGCCATTTACTTGTACATAGCTAATGGGCCTTTGAATTATTAGATACCTACATTTAACGTTTTTATATGTTGAAGCAAACTTTGGTTTTAGTTACCACTCAGACTCATCCGTTTGAAAGAGTGAGAAGGAATCATAAGGCCTATTCGGGTTTGGAAAAAGTACGGTTCTAGAACGGTCCAGAAGAATCGCACAGTTTATTATTGAAATTTGTGATAGTCGAGTCGTTGTTATTTTGTTGATCAATAAACTGGACGATTGTTTTGAACCGTTCTAGAACCGTCCTTTTTCCAAACCCGAATAAGCCTATATTCACCTGAAAATTCTCTATGAGGCGCCGTTTGTGCCATAATTATTTTTTCAATTTATATTTATATTTGTGAAACATATATGTGATCTTGAAATAGTAGTCCATATCTCACAGTGAAGAGAATAGTTGAAGAACTGGAGTAAAACACACTAGTCTGTCTTCATTCTTTATTTTATAAAGATATCAGTTAAAAGGAGGGGTTGTACCGTGCGTTCAATTTATCTTGATAATATTTTAATTCGCTGTAAGTTTTTTGTTTTTGAAAGTATTAAGGTAAACAAAAAAACAAAATGTAGGGTTAGTAGCCAAGTTTTTTTTCAAGTTACCTATAAAACAAAACACTATCAATTTTTTGACATATGAGCCAACATTATATTTTTTTAAATGGAACACCCCGTATATTATATATGTGTTTGATAGAATATCTTATTCCGATTACGATGATATAATACACTCCATATTTTAGTCCACTCGTTTTTGACAAATCGGCAAAAATATATGAAACTTTTGAAGTGAAACTTATTAGGCGGCGATCTGATATTTGGGGGGAGAATCATTGATAGTGCATATAAAAATTTCATATTTTTGCCGATTTGTCAAAAACGAGTGGACCAAAATATAAAGTGTGTTATATCATTGTAATCGAAATAAGATATTCTATCAAACGCATATATAATATACAGGGTGTTCCATTTGAAAAAATATAATGTAGGCTCATATGTCATAAAATTGATAGTGTTTTGTTTTATAGGTACCTTGAAAAAAAACTTGGCTACCAACCCTAGATTTTGTTTTTTTGTTTACCTTAATACTTTCAAAAACAAAAAACTTACAGCGAATTAAAATGTTATCAAGATAAATTGAATGCACGGTACATGTTTCGGATCTATCATAAATCCATCATCAGCATAAGTTCTACAAGAAAAAAATTATGGGAGTAAGGGAGAATTATCGAGGATGTATATAATAGAACATACCAAAAGGTAGTGCGGAATATATGGTTACGTACAATATGCCTAAGTCGCAAGGGATATACCTACCTATAAAAAAATTTCATGGCGTATTCAACGTAAAAAAAAAAAATTACAAAACTGAAAAATAGGAAGCTTGTAAGTTTCATTTCAAAAAAACGTGGCAAAGTTGAACTTACCAAAGGTGAAGATCAAAAAAAAAATATATATTCCAGACATTTAATAGCTATTTACATTACAAGTGCGTTTATGAACATGATTACAATAACGAGTGTGAAAGATTGGAACGACGAGGTCGTAGTCCGAGTTGTTCTAATCACACGAGTTTTGTTGTCAAACGCACGTGTGATGTACAACGTTTTATCTACAAAGCGAAAAATAAGAATGTTTTTTCAATCATTTTCATTTACTAATCGTTGTCCCTTCCTTCCACCTTCACTCTACCTTTGAAGGTTCAACTTTGGCATTTGTCAAATCATCAAAAATAGCTTCATTATTAATTCATAACCTAGTCCATGACACCACTAGTTGTGTTATGAATTCATAACCTAGTCCATAACACCACTGTTCTGTTATGGGTCTCATGTCATAACTTAAATACTAAAAAAATGGTTATGTAAAAACGTCATAACCAAACGCTTGTAGATAATAGTATATTATACAGGGTCATAACTATTTCATAGGGACAGCATTGCTATCTCGGAAACGGTTAAAGTTACGGGGGCGTTTAAATTAGAAAAAAGTTGCCATTTTTGAAGAATATTAAAAAAATAACAATTTTGAGTTTAAACTATGTCTCTAAAATCAATAGATTCTAAAATATTTGATAAAATTGTTGTTGCTAATTTTCAGAAATCACCCTGTAGTTGCGAAACTAATAGAAATTTGGCAACAGCGTATATATTTTTAATATTTTAAATATGGCAACTTTTTTCTAATTTAAACGCCCTCGTAACGTTAACCGTTCCCGAGATAGCAATACTCTCCCTATGAAATAGTTGGACCCAGTGTACCTAGGGACTAAAGTGACTCTTTTTATCCCGAGGCGAAAAGTTACCATTCGTCGAGGGATAAAAAGACACTTTCTTTAGTCCCGAGGTATATATACTATTTTAAATGAGAAAAATTGGATTAATTTTCTTTGCTTTTCCATCCATAGACGCGTTTCGACCTATCAGGTCTCGTCAACACTTACTACTTATACTATTTTATGTACTTTAGAGGATAGGAAAACTGTAAAAAAAAAATAATAATTAAATGCCACTTGACTTGACTTGACCGTACTCTTTACAAAACGTAGTTATGATGATGACATGTCTTGTGAAAAAATTAATGCGCCTTATTTGACATCAACATTTTACTCAAAAATCAAAATTTCAGTGTGTTGTAATAAGTTGCTAAGATGAAGAAAAGTCAGTTTACGCTAGCAAATTCAATTATTGTCAAAATGTAAATATCAATAAAAATTAGTAGCGTTTTATAGTTACCTGAGTTTTTAATTCTAATATGTACTAATGCAATATTGCTTACCTACCTATTTATTTTAGGGATTAATAGTTATTTATGATATAAGTGTTAAGAGTACATTTTTAAGGCACGCATGTGAAAGTTTGCAGAATGATCGAAGCGAATTCTGCAATTCACATGTGCCTTAAAAATACTAATAAAACAAATATCATACAATATTAAAAAGCAATAACCAGTAACAAATTGGATTTTTAAATGAATAATAAATTGGAAGCATCTTTCCTACATAAAACTATTGAATTTGACATTTGTCAAAAAATACAAACATTAACCAGCACCTTGTTTTACAGGGAATGAAATGTCTTGTCAGTTTCTTGAAAGTCTGTCGTGGTCAGTAATGCTTTTTGCTAAAAATGCAACAAAATACAGAAGAAAAAGAGGGTTGCATCGATCCCTTGAAAAATATACATGAGGTGGCCAATCGGGCTTCTTCAGTTGTTCAAATTCCATCATTAATATCAATGTGAATAACTAAAAATACAAACTTTCTTTGAGGTTCGCTCTCAAAATTTGATGTTTCATTTTTAACACTAGTGCTATAAAGCCTTTATGGCACTAGTGCGATAAAGTAACGTTTTTAATGCTACGGGGCGTGTTAAAAATTGCATTTTTAACACGTTTGTAGAAAAAATCATTTTTAATCCCTTAGGTATTAAAATCGTTGTTAATCCCTAGGGAAAAAAGTGTCACTTTAGTCCCTGAAAATAGGGACTAAAAGAATACTTTTAGTCCCTAAAGTACATAATAATATATTATATACCTAGGTAGAGAAGTTGGTCATTATATATACCGAGCGCTTTTATAAACCGAGGCGCAAAGCGCCGAGGTTTATAATGCGTGAGGTATATAATGACTTTCTCTACCGAGGAATATATAGAATTTTTTTTACTACTGCTAGTAGAAAATAAAAAATTTGCTTAAAATCTGTGCTCTAATTATTTTTTTTTGAACGCCCTCTTGAAAGTGCTGCCCTCTATCAACAGCTTATGATAACTTCCTATGTACCTACAGAAACCTGTATTTTGTTTTAAATTGACGCATGAAATTGAAATCGGACCAATAGAAACATGACAATCAGGCCTATGATGTATCCTCTCCTGTTATTTTAACAGCTGTGTTATAGCTCAACAGCATACCTGTCTCTATTTTGATGTATAGAATAAACAGTGACAGATAACTTAACGTTGCTGTTAAAATAACAGAAAATGATACATCATAGGCCTGATTATCCTTGCGTCATGACGTCATTTTCATTATTGACCTAGGGACTTTTTCATTATTTTCATTATTTTCATTATTCACCTAGGGAGAGAAATTCAATTTTTTCCTAGAAAAATAGATTGAATAATGACTATTTCTCAGGTAAGTAGTAAAAAAAAGTTTTTAAGTCTGACAAATCACAAAATATGCCTGTAGGAGGCGAAATTGTGGACGCTCATCTGGATGAGTATTCAAAGTGAAAATTCTTTTTTTTTTTTTTTTTTATTTCGGGCTTGTGTTCTCAGCACGAGGATGAGTCGTGGATATTCGAGTTGAGGACCAAGATGGTGGCAGGAAATTAGTCAAATAATATGCTTACAAAAAAACTTTAGACAATTTTCAGAAATCAAATAAACGTTACTCCCTCTCACGACTGCATATAAACGCTCATAGTTAGATATCAAAAAATGCACACCTAAAGTTATAAAATTAGGTTGGTGAATAGTATATCACATGCGGAGGTGGAAAGTGTTTCACATAGAGAAATATAATAGTAGTAAACTACGAGAGACGTTAGTTTAATGTAACAATCTGGAAGTGTGTTTGTGCACATACCCGTAGCGTATTTCGCATGGTGTGGCAGATTATTGAACTAATTACTTCGATCGTTTCTGACAACTCGGTTTAATTTGTCTTTGTCAGCAACTTGCCCGAAAATGTTCTATCTTTTTTCAACACAAGCGATGATGCGAGATGCAGTAAAAGGGTAAACACAAAGCTTATAATACAAACATTTTTAGTTACTGTATATTTATAAAATTGGAATAAAAAAAAAAGTTTGTTTGAAGATATCTCAATTTTTGCATTGTTCAATTACCTCCTTGACCCCCTTAAGGAATCTCATTGCATCTAATTTGGATATTTTAAAAATAAGTTCTGTTATCGTTCTGAATAGTTGCTCGGTAAATTTTAGCAAGTTTTTTCAACAAATGTATTGCTTTGCAATTAACTATTTTGAGCGTTTACAGTACTTTATTTTTAATAAATCTTAAATAAAATCAAAGTTAATAATTTAATTATTCAAAAAAGCCGCCTCTCGGTAAAGAAGAAACCTGCATTCAAACAATGTTCACTCTTTTATTGCTGTCCGTAGCCACCAGGGGCGCTAACGTCGACATTGTGCCAGTTAAGTACACGGGAATGATTTCTCTCGTAGTTTACTACTATTATATTTCTCTATGGTGTTTCATTATTGTCTTCCAATATGTTCCATCCAATTCTTGAGACAATATGTGAAAACTTTCCACCGAAATATGTATATCTACTATTTTATTTTGAACCATTAATTAATGGAATTATCCATTAATTAATTAATAATGGAATAAATATGGTAAAATATGACAAAAATGGTATTTCGACTGACACTCTGACACCGACATTGACATTTTATGAAATTTCAACAATAATAACACATGTGACATATACTTCTTAATACAAACATTGCACCTGGATTTGTGTTTTAGGTGTGAAAGAACAATTTATCAGACCGAAAGTGAGCTCTCCAGGCCAAAATTGATAGAACTGTCACTTTCGGCCTGCTTTAAAGTGATCAAAAGTAAAGTGACATTTTCGAACCTTCAAACCGGTAAGAAATGTGAGAATTACCTATTTGGTTCAAAATAAAATTAATTAATTAGATGAAATCTAAACATAAAGGGATCATCAAAAACTCAAAAGTTCAAACACTCAAAATTCAAGAAAACTTTTTATGTCCAACTGTGCACACTTATACTTCCCGTCTCACACAAACTATGCAAAACGGACACAAATGTTCTTTTGTTAGGTGTCCTCCTCTCCTATCAGGAAATCTTTCCCTGTAAATTCTGACGATTCTCCGTGAACAAGTAAGATATCTGCATATTCGACATTTGTGAACACTTTATTTTCAAAAAATCAATTTTCGGTTCAACTACCTGAACCTGGGTGGTTCAGGTAGTTGACAGGCAGTCCTTTTTATTCTATACTAGCTGACCCGGCGAACTTCGTACAGCCTCTGAATTATTAAATACCTTTTAAATGTTGTGTTAACGTATCTATTAGCTGAATTAAATTCAGTTTTTTTCAATGGTGAATTTGGCTTTGGTTGAAGAAAATTAATGTTTACTCTCTGGATCAGAAGTCACCTAAAATTAAAATTTTACATCATTCCTTTTTAGGCAGCTTGTGGGCATTATTCTTGTAAAGTGTACCACCAAATAAATAAACTCAGGCACAGGAATGTTCAAAGAATGTGAAGAAAATAAAAAAAATCTCCAACGCAGCCCTATTTCACTCTATCTGCACTGGATGCACTGCACTACTCCATCTGTTCTACTCTATCTGCACTACTCTATCTGATCTACTCTTTCTGCACCACTCTATCTGATCGGAATAGTGGAATAGTTCTGTTCGGAATAGCTCCAGTTCCTGAGCAGCATTGTTCTACTGTATCTACAATGAAATAACCGCGCAACGGTGAGCTTCGTTTTAGGTATCAAAGATGGCACCGTATATAAAATGGTTTCCAATAAAAATGTGGCGGTAAACTTGGTATCGGTTATAAGAGATGGCGCCGTATGCGGGCTTAGTGATTTTTTTTCATAAATAAGTAAAATAAGTAATTTTGTTTTTGTTTTTTTTTTTTTTAAATCAGTCCAGCCGTTCTCGAATTATAAGTGCTAGAACCAACACAACTGTGTTTTATAATATATAGATTGCCACATGTTTAGAAACCAAAACTAAAGTAACATCGTCATGTTATTTTTTCAATTTTTAATTATTGTTTTTGACTAAAAATGCATATTTAGCGTAAATAAAATGAAGCAAGCATTGGAACTTCTGGCTAAGAGAAAAATGATTGTTGTTCCTGAAAATAATTCAGTTTTATAGAAGAACAATTTTGCTTTGTTTTTTTTTTTTTTTTTCGGAGTGTGCGTGTAGCATTATTTTGTTGCTGTTGCCTCCAACCCCATTGAATATGTTAAAACGAATCAAATTGATTTTTGTTGGCATTTATCCGGTCATGTTTTTTCTATCGCTTCCGACAATTATTGAGGTTTTATTATGCGTTGACGCTTTTATGAAACAATTTATAGATTAAGCTCGCTACATGGAATAATCTATCAGCCAAAACAAAACAAAAAAATGGTAATAAAACCACGAATTACATGGAAATGGGATTTAATTTTGAATAATAGAGCAAATTGGGAGGCAGTCTCATTTTTTTTGGCTCACGAGAATTTGATTTAGTGGGTACGTTGAAAATAAGTGAATAAACTGGACTGTGAATGAGGGATTTTTCAATACTGTCACGTTTTTATCCTGGGTTCGAATTACCAATAACAATTTCGCACTTTTCCGTTAATTTTTTTTTTTCGAATTTCTGAAAGTTTCTTTGCATTCACTAGGGAATTCAAGCAGAATAATTTGGTTTATCTACAAACAGCAACTAGGCAGGGTTAACAAAATACCATGTTTCACCCTCGCTGTCTTGGAAATAGTCGAAAATACGAGGTGGTTGAAAAAGTTGCAATTTTTAGTGACGAATTTTATTGTACATTGTGACGCCTAATGGCTTAATTATTAAAGATAGCAAGTATGAGAGGATTAAATGCAAAAGTCGTATAATTTTTGTGTATTAGTTTATAAGGGATCGGACCTGGAACAGAGTCTTCGTCAGAAAGGATTCCAAAATCAAGCAATGGTTCGATATCAATTCCAATAGCCCTTCTTCTTTCGGTGCCGTGCCTGTCTTCAGGTGTGGGCTATTTCCATGACAATCTGGTTAATTTTATAGATTGCTATGCGATGCTGTAATCGGAGTTGGTTCGATGTTTATATCAATACTCCATCTTTGGCTAGCCTCATGCACTCTATCCATCAGTATTTGCAAGTCTTTCATGTTCTCCGCAATGATGGCAGTGTCATCTGCGTATCTTACCTTGTTTATTTTTTCGCCTCCTATCTTTACTCCCTCTGCCCTGTCATGTGAAGCATCACGAAATATGTTCCCTGAATAGAGGTTGAACAACAGGGGTGACAGAACACATCCTTATCTTACGCCGCTTTTTATTGGTGTTTCATTTGTATCGCTGTCATCTAGCCCGACTACAGCTGTTTGACTATGATACAGGTTTATCAAAAGGCGCATATCATAATAGTCTAAGTTATGCGATGATGATCGAATGCTTTTTCGAAGTCAATAAAACATAAATAGATGTTTTTTCGAAACTCACAGCTCTTCTGCAATAATGTCCTCATGTAGAAAAGGGCTTCACGCGTTCCAAGCCCGCTGCGGAAATCAAATTGTTCCCTGCCAATATTGTGTTTACATTTGGTGTATGTTCTATTGAGAAGTATCTTAAGGAGTATTTTTAAAGTTTGACTCATTAGGCTAATTAGTCGGAAGTCATTTTTGAGGCGATGAAGATCAATTTCTGCCAGTCGTTGGGAAGTTTCCCCGTTTGGTAAACCTGGTTGAAGAATGCCGTCAGAATAGATACGCCTTCGTCATCGAGTAGTTTTATTAGTTTTATATGAATTTCATCGGGTCCTGGAGTTTTTCTTGCTTTTGACTGGTGAATTGCCTTGTGAACTTCGGATTTGAGAATGCTTGGACCGTGTTCTGTCATATAATCAGTCAAAAAATATATTGCTGCTAATAATTCTTTTGTTAACAGTGCCTTTCCACCATCGTTATACAGCACTGATATGGTTTTCTTTTTGTATATGCCAGACAGTTCTTTTATCTTTTTATGTAGGTTAAAGTCATCGTGTATGGTCTGAAGCTGCTCTATTTCCTTGCAGGATTCCCGGAGCTACACTTCCTTTGCTTCCCTAATTTTTTCGCCTATTGTTCGATGTATTCTGTTGTACTCACTATGATTGTTGTTTTTGTGTTTTCGTCTCTCCTCCATAAGGTTTAATATGTCCTGCGTCATCCATTCTTTTTTGCCTTTTTTCCTCTTTGATTTTACCAGCTGATGAACTCTTCCATTTCTCAAAGAAGTTTTGAGATCGCGCCAATTTTCTTTGACACTTCTGTTATCAGGGGGAAGTGATATATTAGTATGAATATCACTTTTGGTTTCGGGGTCCTTTAGTATATGTTGTATTTCTATAGTACTGAGCAGAGCAAGTTATGATCAGAGTGCACGTCAGCTCCAGGATAGGTTTTCGTTGACTTATTGCAATTCCGGAATCACCAGTTGATCAGGATGAAGTGGATCTGATTTCTTAATTCTTACAATGTTGTTCTGTGTGTGTTGGGGGAACGTCCATGTGTACAGTGTTCTGGTTGGAAGATTGTAACACGTATTTGTTATCACGAATTCTTCTTCTTGGCAAAACTGTACAAGTCGTCTTCCTCTGTTGTTACGTATTCCTAGGCAGTACTGTCCGGTGAAATCTTCTGTTGTTTCTCTGCCCACTCTTGCATTCCAATCTCCAATAATAGTGATTTCGTGTTTTTTTTGTCGTCTTCATTATGTCATTATTTATGTTGGTAGAACTCTTCGATATCGTCATCATTACGGTCAGTAGAAGGGGCATAGATCTGAATAATGTTCACATTTACAGGTCTCATCGCCAGCTGTAGTAGCATTACTAGGTCTGACAAGGGTACAATGTTTCGTACTGATCTGCTGAAGGATTTATTTAGTACTATAGCCGCGCCGTTTCTATGTGATGCATTTCTCATTCCGGATGTGTAAATGGTATAATCTCCTGAGTCGAAATAGCCCTAAATACAGGTAAATCAAACATTGTAACTGAATTAGAAATAGAACGAAAGACCAATTTCAAAATATTCAGGAGCTTCTGTCGCCCAATGTGAGACCTGCAAATATCTTTCTGTTAGTTTATTTTATTTTGATAATCTCTCCATTGCACCCAGTATTGAGTGAAATTCATCTCAGTGAATGGTATGATTTGCGGTCAGATTTGTCTAAATATTTCCATCTTCTTTATTTGATTCCATTGCGAAGGGTGAATTTAAGTACCTATAAGAACTTATATTTGAGGGGGCGCCAACCTCTACAATATTTCAAGAATTCCCCTATCACAAATGCGATGTTGGTTACGTACAGCTAGCTGGAACTTTTGGAATAAGTTACCGACCACCGACCTTGGCTCACCGGTTATCTTTTTCTATATTATTTTATTCTTCGTTGTCTATTTCATGAAATTAGACAATGATCAACTTCACTTCACTCCTAATTCCAATCTACAATCTATCGAACCAAAATCTGGAAAACTGAAAAAACCGGCTTAGTTTTACAAAGCCCGTTTGTCGAACTGAGCCCATTGAGAACCATAATGGTCCAAGTCACGTAAACTAAATTTCGATCTAAAAGGCCTCAAAGTTTATGCTTTATTGAGAAATTTTAAGGCAGCGTTAATGGCCGTTATGTTTAAATTTAGTTTTCGAAAATGACGACTGCGTCACTCTACACATACGGTGCAATATTTTATTTTTTGTCTAAAACAAAATCTGTTTGTCGGTGAAACACTTAGTGACAGAGAAAGACAAATATACAATGATGATGCTCCCAGTGTAGCTTTTTTGCCGTGGCGCCATCTACTTGAAATTGCTTGAACTGTTTTCACCTTCAAAATTCTTTTTAAGGTCATCTCAAAGAATCCGCAATAATTTCCAAAATCCTTTGGCATAAACATTATTTGATATATTATCTACAATCTCTACAATTAGCTTTTTTCAGTTTTTCGTGGTTATCAATAAAATATGCTTTTCACGGATACAAGCTACATTTAATTGTTTGGGTGGTTGCGAACATGATTTTTGAATTTAAAAAAAAGGCTGAATATCGGAAAACCAAAATAAGGAATTGTAGATAATCGATCAAATAATGTTTATGCTAAATTTGAGCCAATTCTGATGTGCCGTTTTTTTAACCCGGGATCGGCCGCGGTGTTAGAAAAAATCTAACATTTTTGGTTTTATGCACATAAAACTTTGAATAGTGGCGTTAGGTCATTCCCCCTCCCGAAGTGCCTGGAAGAGGTCCTATGTAAGCTCATGGCAAATCGGCATTTAGCTGGCTCAAAAGGGTTAGCCATATCGGGAAGCATCTAAACATTCCGGTATAGGATTCGGCACCTAGGAATATTTCATTGGTCCGTTTGAATTCGAAACACCAATTAATGCGGAGTGCCGAAATCCGTACTTGAATGTTAAACGGTGCTGAGCCTCAGGTCGGAATGGTATATATGTCATAGGCATAATGCAAATTTCGGCTTTTCCTAAAATGCCTAGGCATTTTACAAAAAGCCGGCAAAACGCAAGCATAAAATGAATTTTTCGTTATGCCGACAACAATTCAGGCAAACTGATAAAATGCCGGCAAAACAAAAAGAGAAAAATATATATCACGTTGTGACTGATTATTTTTAGGCATTTCACAATTTGCCAAAAACGGTGCCGTCAAAACGTGAATAGATATAAAACAAGTCGACTTTTTTCGATTAGGTATTAGGGTAATTATCTATTATCCGTTACCCAATCCGAATTTGTTGATTTTTTGTAGGAATGTATAATTTTAGTCGCTAATCACAAATCTCAAATCCGTTCTCATCGCTCGCATTCGGTTTCCGTTTTGCGCGCTTTAACCAGTAATAAACGAACTGTAACGAAACTAACCGAAAGTATGCAAACTAACCCGTCCACCTAATCCGTACTAGTCCTTGAAACTCGCAGCTACAGACCAAAATGTACTTTAGCTCGTTTGATTTCGAGGTTATGCTTTTACGACGGTTAATGACTTGAGTGTTTGTTTACTGTTCGGACTCGTTTCAAGTTTCGAATGAAAAATCAGTTCGTAGTAGTATTTTTTTGTGTATTGTATTTTGTTACGAGCAATGTAAATAATTGAGCATTAAATTCAATGCCCGGGCAATTTAGAAAGTGCCCAAGGAGATATGACAAGATTTATGATTAATATAGAAAATATCGGATTGTCCACACGGCATTATAAATGATGACCGGGTTATTACCGGTAAGTTTGGTAATGTCTGAATTAAATTTCAAACTAACTCAAACCAGCCTGGTTAATATCGGTAAGTTTGGCAATGTACTCCGAACACTTGGAGTAGTCCGAACCGTTAGAATACTCGGAGTGCTCCAAACAGTTGGAGTACTCAAACAGTTGGAGTAACCGGAGTATTCCGAATAGTTGGTGTACTCGGAGTACTCCCAACAATTGGAGGTACTTTGAACAGTTGGCGTACTTCGATCAGTAGGAGTACTTTGAACAGTTAGAGTACTCCAGTCAGTAGGAGTACTCCGAACAGTTAGATTACTCCGATCTTGGCAGTACTTCAAACAGTAGGAGTACTCCGGTCAGTTGGTTCACTCCAAACAGTTGGAGTACTCCGAACAGTTCGCGTACAGTGAACAGTTCGCGTACTCCGAACAGTTCACGTACTCCGAACAGTTCGCGTACTCCGAACAGTTGGGTGGAGCACTCCGAACAGCTGTTATTGAACTGTCGCGTAGTAGAATGTGTGATAGATTTTCCTACCAGCGTGCGGGAAACACACACGCATTTTTATTTCAGTCCGTTATCATTATTAAACTTACCGATATTAACCCAGTTAGTTAGGGTTAATTGGCAATTTTAATCAGACATTATCAAATTTACTGATAATAACCCGGTTTGTCTGGATTAGTTTGCAATTTTAATCAGACAAGTTATCAACTTCACTCCAGCATTAATCATAATGCCCAGACAATGAGATGATATATTCTAATTCATAATTTTGTCATATCCCTTTATGATTTCTAAATGAAAAGATTTACTGTAACTGTATTATTTATATTTATTAGTATTTTCGACTTTATTTTCACGTTTTGACGGCACCGTTTTTGGCAAATTGTAAAATGCCTAAAAATTATCAGTCACAACATGATATATATTCTTCTGTTCTTGTTTCGCCGGAATTTTATCAGTATACCTGAATTGGTGCCGGCATAACAAAAAATGCATTTTATGCTTGCGTTTTGCCGGCTTTTTGTAAAATGCCTAGGGAAATTATAGAAAGCCCAAATTTGCATTATGCCTACGACATATACATATACTATGTGGAGTGCCGAATTTTTTTTTTTCAATTTTCAAACCGTCCTAACTCGAGAACGAAAAGCTTGGGAGAAAAACTTTAAATGTAAAACTTATAGATCTCGTCGAGTACTACAAAAAAACCTATTAGAAGTATCCCTCTACGGGGCACCGTTTTCGAGAAAATCGACTTCGAAAATTTTAACAAAATTACAAGAAATTTCAACTTTGACAGCCAATATCTCAAAGACAAAAACGGTTGAGAAATAGCGGAGTTATAGGCGAAAAAGTGGCCTCGTGTCGGATACCCACAATTTTTTTCTGATCAAAACCGAAATTTCCTTTTTTATTTTTTTTCGGCCTTAAGATGTGCCGCAGCAAGAAGGGTCAAATTAACTTTTTGACGTACTTTTTGCTCCTCTATCCGATAGTATTTTTCTTTTTTTGGAAGCACTTTAAAGAAATCTAAAGTGGGACGGAGTCCTTTTTTTGAAATCATCAATTTTGACAGTTGTCAACGTCAAAAATATGACAAGCAGGTTCAATATCAAAAAAAGGATTCCACCACGCATAATATTTTTTCGAAACATTTCAAGTCGTGTAAAAAAAAAAATTGACACCTATGAATGTCAAACCTAAAAATATGACAAGCGTTGACAGCTGTCGGAAATTTCCGACGCCGATCGGTGGCCAACGTTGAATAATCGTTACGCACCGAGTTTGGTGGTCCTGGCTTGTAAGGTAAAGCGTGGGGAAAGGCAAACGACCTTATTGCATCCAATACCGGTCGCATGATAGCTGTTAAAAAAAATTCACCTGGTGATTTGGAAGCACTTTAAAGAAATCTAAAGAGGGACGGAGTCCTTTTTTTGAAATGACCAATTTTAACAGCTGTCAAAGTCCAAAAGTATGACATTGAGAGTCAATATCAAAAAAAGGACATCTGTCACAGTCGCGCGGCCGAGTAATAATTTTTTAAACCGGATGGCGACGAAACCGGTGCATCCGTATAGATTTCGGCTCTGCGAACACGTAAAAAATACTAAAAAAAATCCATCTCTAATTTTGACCGCTGTCAACGCCAAAAAAGTGACAAGCAGGTGAGGTAGGATGACAGACGTCATCGGCAATTAGAAGCAATTTAAAAAATGACAAAACGTATATCCGGTCGTTTCTTGAAAATTTGACATGTGTCAAAAAATACGTTTGGTGCTGTCACTCTGACAGTTTTTGACGTATATCGATGGAAATTTTTATTTAGGGTTTTCGGGGTCGGCGGAACGTTTTCCGCCAGTTTTTTTTTTCGAAATTCGCAAAATAAAGAAAAAACATTTTTGAAGTTGACAGCTGTCAAATTTTTTCGACACAAACCGATAGTTGGCGACCCAAAACAGCCTTCTACCGGGGTTTGGGTGTCGTAGCTTTTATAGTAGAGCGGGAAAAAAGTCGGACATGTGTCAAATTTGACAGGTGACATCTGTCGATATCGCCAAAGTGTTTTGCGACGAAAGTTCTATCCGAACACATCTTCGAAATTTGACGTATGTCAAAGTTGACGTTTCTCCTTGTCACGCCGTCAGTTTTTGACGTATGTCAATGTCAATTTTTTTTATGGGGTTTTTGGGTCCGGGGAAACTTTTTCGACACTCGGATTTTTATTTTTCCGAGAAATGCAAAAATAACTTTTTTGACACCGACAGGTCGGCCACGTTGAATAAACATAACCCACCGAGCTTGAGGTTTCCAGCTTGTAAGGTAAAGCGTGGGGAAAGGGAGTTTACCCAATATAAACAAATTCCGGTCGCATGACAGCTGTCATCAAAATTTCGCCTGGTGTTTCCGAAACGCCCTAAAGAAATCTTGTGCAAGACGGAGCCCTTTTTTTGAAATTCCTTCCGCCTGTCAAAAATTTGACATTGACAGGTGGCTAAGTTGGCCATGGAATTTTTTTAGTGATTTTTCCGAATTCGCCTCGATGTTTTCTATCCGCCTAAATAATTTTATTTACATTTATATCCTGGCCGAGATAATACCTGAACAATGTTGTCACGTTTTTAACATTTTTCTAAACTTAAATTCTGCATAGGTTTGCGAATAATTAAGAATCGGTCAATCAATATTTTTTATTAACTCTGAAAAGAGTTAATAAAAAATATTGATTGACCGATTCCCAATTATTCGCAAACCTATTATTTATCAGCGGTCGTTATCCATAATAGTTATTTATATTACTAGTACGGTATGAGCTTCATTACAGTAAGTGGGGAATATTGTCATGACGAGGTCGTAGACCGAGTCGTGGTAACCTCACGAGTTTTGTAATGAGCCTTACCGTACGTGTGATATTCAACATTTTATCTACGACCTGCACAATAAGTGACTATTGTCGTTTCTCTAATATGAATAACCCGGTTGGATTTAGGTCAAAAATAAACGGCGATGAAGAAGAAAATGTGTATTTACCTATCTTCTTCAACGCCGTTTATTTTTTACCTAAATCCAACCTTTCTCAAAAAAAAAAAATCGGAATATCTACTGGGATCACTGACTGAAGCAAAAAATATATAAATAACTATTGTGTACTCGATTGTGTAGTTATAAAAAAATGATGACCTCCTACCGCACTAGTGCGATAATGAGTTTTGAGTTTTATGTTATTATTTTGCTTTTGCCAATAATACAGAGTGAAATATTCTAGTAGGTTATGCTACGGCTTTATTTGGATTATCTTTTGTTTCTGGCAAACGTTTGACATGTGCAATCATTTAGATCCTATTACGTAACCTACATTCCAAATTTCAGCTAAATCCCTCAAAAATCGTAGGAGCTATAACGAAAAATCTGAAATTGAAATTTCAATTTTAGAATTTTATCTTTTTATTTCAAAAAAAAACAAAGAATCATCCCCTTTCGTTAGTACATTTTAGTTTGCCTTGTATATACCATTATTTATATTTTAGTTATTCCAGTGTGAATTCTTTCAGTTAGGTATTTTAAGTATATTTTATACACCTTCGACCTTTGAATTTGATTTTAGTTTGACTTTGTGTTACATGTTACCTACTTGTTTCTTGGAAGTCGATTTCTCAGGAAAATAAATAATTAGGCACTAGCTGACGTTACATACATAACCTCACTCTCGATGGGGGGGGGGACAGAAAAAGCGCTTAAAGATTATCTACACACATCAATCAGCCGCTAGCTATTACGTCAATAACCACATTACGTCACTTTCGGGACAAACATGTTTAGACCATTGGTTTAGACTATCTAAGACGCTGTCAAGCTTAAATTGAAATGTTCGCCAAGAGGCACACAAACCCTTTGTTTGCTTGTCAAAGTCACGGGTCTTGGATAGGCTGATTGGGACAAACAATCGACATTTACGTCTATTTACGTATTTGTGTAAATAACCCTAAACGCTTTTTTTGTCCCCCTGCCGAAAATGAGGTTATGTGTGTAGCGTCAGCTAGTGCCTAATTGCAGATCATTGCCTTATCGTTTTAATGTGCAGCCCAAAGCCCAAAAATTTTTTCAGTCGCGGCTCGTAGGCTAATATTTACGGTACCATGGCACTACCTTATTTTTCTGTTGAAATATATTTTTTGTCCTAAAAAAGTATTGAGAGAAGCGCGCTAATACGCCATTAAGATGTGTGGTTTTGAAGACTTTTGGGCGTGGCACCTCAAAAAAAAATCCTGGTTTGCTCCCCCCCCCCAGAACCTCAGGCTGGATACGCCACTGGAACTGCAGAGAGTTCAAGGTATGTTCTCCCATTATTCTAAACTAGCTGTTCTCCGCGGTTCCACCCGCCGCGCCGTTAAATTTAAAAGAAATCAGGCTATCTATAAATAAATTTAGAGTAGGTACCTCATCATAGACAAAAATTTGAAACCATAATACATAATACATCCCAAAACAATCTAGATAAGCTCTAACAAATTCGTTGTTTTTGTCGGGCGGCCGCCCCTGGATTTTAGTACATTAATCATCATTTTAAAATCAAATTTTTCTAGATGTCGTTTGCACTTTTCGCTTTGCCAATAAGGTTAACGGTTAACCAAAATATGATAATGTTCTCTATCAAAAGTTTATATTTTAAACTATGACCGCTGGCGCAAACAACTCACCGAAAATTTGATGTCATCAGCAACAGTGCTAGTACCGACACCATCTAGGAAGGATTATCAAGACTCTTCTTTAGTTTCATTTGATTCCATCCATTGAGTAGCGAAGAGTGAATTTTATGTAGGTAATACCAAATACATCTTGGTTTCTTATGAATTTTGTTTAGCCAGTTTGAGCCAGCATTGTAGTTTGTAATATCCTTGAGAGCCTGATATGACAAATCTTCGACATAACCTTGTTTGTATTTCATGGCGCCGTATGCGAGTTTAATGAAATGTCTTCATAAATTTGTTTTTCGTGATTTTTTTCTATTTTTCAATAGTTATTATGTTATTCGGGGCAAAGACAAATCCAAATAAGCAAAAATCATAAAAATCGGTCTAGCCGTTCTCGAGTAATAAGTTCTGTAACCAACCCGACTTTGTTTTATATACCGGGTGCCCACGAAATTACTTTCCGGCTGCCATTTTTTTATTTGTTTATCGATATCAACGAAACTTGGTAGGGTTGATATTCTAACCAAACCAAAAAAGTTTTCCTGACTTCCGGTTTCACCGAAAATGACCAAAACTTTTGATTTTCAAATGGCACACCATGTACCTATATTTTCTATTTTTCGGATTCTACATATCGTTTTACGTCCTAATGCCCTTGCCCTGTGTCCAAATCGCCTCGCAGAAGAGCTTCCTATGGTATCAAAACTCTCTCAAGCTGTTTTAGTTTTAATATGGGATAATCGTTCATGCAAAACTTTTAAGGTTGACAAATCAGTTACATGTTTATGATTTTCATGCAATTTTACCATAATTAAATGCACTGTTTAAAAATTAAGAGAATGCAGATATTTACATTAAAATGCTGATATTATGATTATTTGTACATTTTCAAGTATTATTCTCTTTATCTAAAGCTGGCTGAACATGTCGTTTTTTAGGAAAAAAAGGAGCATCAAATTTTCAATTAGTTCATCATTAATTAGCATTTATTCAGCATTTAATTATGGTATAAATGCATTTGTCTTCTGCTGAACTTGCTCTTGTAGCTTTAGGGGCATTCTTTAGCACGTTTTATCAAAAATCCCGCGAAACCATAAAGCAATGCATAGGTATCTATAGTATTTGTAATACCCATTTAAAATAACCCCACCCTTATTTATCAATCACGAATCAGATGAAACAAAAAATTACCAACAAAAACGAACGTCGATTGCTAATATGTCAATTTCATGTACAAATAGGAAATTCCTAACCTAATTTTATTTGTGTGTCAAGAAGCGACATACGTTTTGTCACTAGAACGACTGGTACTTCTAAATAGGTATTAAAAATACTATACCGCCTAACATTCCGCATACGAATTTCGCACCAAATCACATTTCGTATATGCTTTTGGCACCTCGCCGTTTATTGGTTTAAATTCGACCGCATGGTGCGTCGAACCCATAGGATATGCCTGGGTGCGAAATACATATACGGAATGCTTAGATGAACCCGGTATATAGAAGAATACAGAATTTTTCAAACAAAATTAGAAGTCTTGTCAGCTGCAAATATTCTCTTCTATCAAAAAAAGCCAATTCTTGATTTTGCAAAGATAAAGACATATATTGCAAACTCACTTCCCGCGTGTGGCTAAATTCAGCTGGTGTAGGCACCGTGGTCGAATGGTAGAAAAACCAGTGTTTTAAATTAAACAGGGTTTGGCAAGCTGTGGTTTGGCATTGGCATTAGTGAATCATAATCACCGCATCCGTGACGGTGCACCATTTTGGTGAATTTAATTTAGCAACACGCGATTCACTGGTCAATAAATGAAAGTAAAACTTTAGTTGTGAAAACTGATGTATCAGAATTCTGTATGGCCCAAATTTATAATCGTTCCTTACTAGGGAAGGAACCTAAGGAATCCTTAGGTCTTCCGAGGTCGCGAGTTTAGTCCATCAAGGACCTTGTCTGAATCTGAAAGAAAGCATTCTGTGGAGAAAGCACCTGTAGAGGCGTTAACAAAATGGAGACACTATCTAATGGGACAACAATTCAAACCTGTGACAAATCAGTAAGCACTTTATGTTTGAGTTTGATACTGTAGATTCTAGTATACCTAACTCAAAATGAAAAAAATATGAGATGGAAATTTGAAATGGCTTGAAATGGAAAAGTATTTTTGTTGCTTACAGCGACCGACGCTGACTTCTCGGAAATTTTAGAATCTTGCGTCACCTGCCTTTATTGGTTGTAGAAATAATTTCATAATCGCTTTCAGCTTTAAACAAACCTAACTTTATTATAACACACACATTGGATTTGACCGTTTAAACTAACAAAGTTAATATGTATGCGCACCTAAGCCTCAAACACGCTGTTTCATTAAAAGTTAAAATACAAAATATGTTTCACAATGAACCCGAAAACGAACTTAGACATATATAAATCATTATTAAACCTGTGCCACCCACAACGTTTTACATTCAAAACTTTTCGAAGCACATTGATTTAAGGTTTTTGTTTAAACTTATTTACCGTTGTGTTATTTATGTCAAGATAATTGAATATTAATTTGTTCGGGTACTTAATATAAAGTTAGCTGACAGTAAATTTATTTTAGGGGCATTTAATACAGTGTACAAAATATTATCCGTTATAAAACAAATATTTATAATTTAAGTTAAAAGCTTATTGGAACACTTAATTAAACTTCAATTAAATGCAAAACTGTTTTATTGCTTATTAATTAACGATATGTTGTTTTTGTATATGTTGTATGGTTGCTCATTGATTTTCCTATAATAATTATTGACGATACCAAATTTGAATGAATGTTGGTACTCTTTGAACCATCCATGTTGATTTTTTATGAAAACAGGAATAAATAATTGAACCAGATAAATATCCTACACTTTATTTTTTCCCAAGATAGATTTTGACATTGAAAACTTTGAAACAAAAACAATAACGCTTGACCCTGACTGGTTGCAAAATGAGGTGTTTCTGCAGGTTGACATCAGTTTTACAATAGCGACCAATAAGCGGCATTAGCGGCATTGTTTATGTTTCAAAGTTTTCAATGTCAAAATCTATCTTGGGAAAAAATAAAGTGTAATCGTTTTCCTTCCAAACAACAAATTTGACAAATACGTTATTTATGGAAAGTCTATCTCTATCACCTGCCATCACTTTTTTCAAGTATTTTTGGAATTAGAGGTGATTGCATAACAAAGCTTGCTTTCAATAATGATATTGAAAAAAAATCCGAGTTGGATCCAGCTTTTTGAAAAACACTGTGGATTATACTTCTATCTTGATTCAAAAATCGTGGAAAAGCTATTCAAGCGATAGACTTTTCGTGAAACAGAGGTGGTAATGAATTGAGTCAAGTCTGTTTTTTTTTTTTAGGATAAAAGTCAAAATGACATTATGTTGGCAATACAATGTAATGGCGTTTCCGATTAGTAGATCTAGTGCGGAACTAGTGCAATTTTTTCTATTTCTGTCTTTTTCTTCTACAGGTCGATTAAAAGAATGTAAATACACTCAGTGCGCACTGAATCTACCAATCGGAAACGCCATAAAATTGCCAATGCTCTCAAATTTTTTACGTAGAAACGGTTTGTGTTGCCAACATGGTTACTAAATTTTTGACTTGGGGAGTTATCTTAAAAACAGACTTTATAATAGAATCAACTTAACATTTTGATGAGTCAAAGATAAACCTCTTCTTGAAGCTAGTAGAATTGAAACATTTTCCTAATTACCGCGCCCTAAATGTAGAAGGTTTTATTTCGACAATTAGCGTGAAACATCAATAAATAAGCATTTCATCAATTGTTGTTGTACTACTACCAGCCGGGTCCAGACTATGTAACAAAACATGTTAAATAACAAAGTTTTATAACTTGTTAGAGAAATTTAATTAAAAAAGTTATACAACACAGTGTTGTATGCATGTTTCATGTTAAAAATCAGATGTCGGTAAAGATCAAAGAAAGTTATAAAACATTAAAATAAGTTACACTACAAAGTTGTACAACAAATTTGTTGTACCACTTTGTTATCAACATGTTTTGTTACATAGTCTGGACCCGGCTTTTGAATCTTAGTTATGATTATTGATAGCGACACATTTCTATGCCCTTATTTTTCACTTGTGAGAAGAAAACTTTCACCAATAAACATAATGAATAGACTATTGCGGTAAATCTTTGCTTACAACATCCCCAACTTCCATAGAGTTGTGTGTTAACAAATGAGGGAAATTATGTTGTCTTCGTACTTATCGGAAATAAAGCCATTGAAACTTGTTACGAAGTTGCATATTTCTTTTCAAATCTCCTGCAGAACTGTTAACTGCGCTCACATCCATAATCCAGATCTTGATCTGCTCTGATTGTGTTGGGAAACTTTTACTTTCCTGATGCCTTAAAAAGATATGTTATCTTCTTCCGGTGGAAAGTCTGTGTCCTACGCCCGGTTTATTCAGCTTCTGATAAGCTGTCAATATGATGGAATCTGACTGATAAAACTATGACCATATTGGTCGGCCGGATACTAGTTTGGTATTTGCCTTGTAGACAGTTACCAGCAAGTTTATCTGAAGATGAATAAACCGGTCAATAATCTTGTCGAGTATTTATCTAATTTTCTTTAATGTTTCTTCACTGGGACAGGCAATCTGAATTCAACTTTGAGAAATTCAAAAATTCATTAACCGCTAATTTATTCGCATTTACCGAAGACATCAGAAAAAAAAAAAACATCCACGATTAGGTTTTTGTATCTGGCATATCTTTGCCGTGACGAGGTCTAAACGATTCTTTAAATATGTAGTGTCTGCTTAGAAGTGTAACTCAAAACTAATGACGCATTGTTAGATCGAGTATATCTTGTCTTGACAAACCACAAGACGTGAAAAAATCGTTAAGTCGTATTTATACATTTTAATTTGTCTATGCAATAAACCTTTACACTTATAATTGGTGGCAGACCTTATCCCCAACGGCATCAACTTCTTCCTTAATGGTTTTCAATGATTTATTTCGTTCAGAGGGAAATCTTTAATCATATATCAACATAAGAGTACCACATTTGTTAACATTTTCTCGATTATGTAGTGAATCAGGATGTGTTCGCTGATGGTGCTGTTCTGGAATACATCACATATTATTCTATTCAGCCTTGCACTCCACATTTCGTAGAAATGGATACCAACAATTATACAAAACAGAACACACCAGAGAACGCCAATTGTGGCATTTGGGCTGGGACAAAAAATAGGCTGAAAATAACGTCGCAACATCTAAGACCAAAGTATCGGATGGAGGCATCACATCGACTACATGACTATTCAAGTCGAACAACGTGACACAATAGTAAGGAGAGCTATCATACCTGATGACTTCTGAACTGACAGTACGTAGCCCTGTTTAACGCCTGTAGTTTTCTGAAAAGACCCGCCTTGTCCATCGTTGCTTAGGACGGCTCTATTCATATTATCATACAGCAGGTGGAGTATCTGCATATACTTGTGCGAACCCCCAACCTTTGCCAATATCTTCCAAAGAGCTTCTCTCCTCTAATCTGGGAATCTTGCTCAATTCTTGATGCAGGTTTCTGTTTTCTCGAGTGGTTGGTCCGTATACCATCTTAGTAGCCTGAAATAAGGCCCTGGTGCTGTTGGATTCAGCTTGTTGCTGCAGTTCGTTTAATTGGAACAGTAAGCCACTTATAATACCCAGAGAGCCAGTACTACAAAAGCGAAACATGGTCGCTTTTCAGAAGGTCCAAATCTCCTAAGATGTAGACATGGGACTCAGGTACTCAAAGACGAAGTTTCCATTGCAAGAAGCATTGTCAGGAACTCCTAAATAGAGATTTCTGCGTAGATGATACCGTCTTCAAGAAATTAGTTATTTCCAACTGGGGAATAACCAACGCAGCAACCAAGGAGGGTCTTTAGGACAATCATGAAAACATTCGAATAAGAGCTTGTTCACATCAACGACCGATAATGACGCTGTGCTGTCAAAAGTTATATCATACCTTTGAACCTGTTATGGGTTGAAATTTTTATTAGTGGAAATTTAATATTTTCCGACCAAACTAATATTTTTGAACTGAAGCACCGTTGGAGGCACATCAAGAGGTTTCTGATCCTCCCATCCACGAACCTCGTTCTGGACGTAGATTTGTTTCAGCTCCTTGGATTTCGAAAGAATCTTGGGACTATTCTAATTTTCTGGACTCTAGATCACGTGGTCGGTCCTATTCAAACGACCCTTTCCATTTGTCCAGGAAGACCTTGCAAGCTCAGAACAATAATTTTGCATCCCGATAAGTCGATCATAATTCTCAATCTCAAGCTTCGTTTCGTGCATCACTTCCACCGATACATTCATCGCACTCTGTGCCTACTCCTCGAACGGATAATTCCCATCATTCTCTAATAGACGCTTCCCTTGCGAATTTACCCAGTCATTTGGTGTCCTCGCGGACATCCGTTTCCACATCTACTGGGCTTCATGTTGCTCCGATCTTCAATAGACATTCTTGGTTACCTTCCAGTGCGATACAGTCATCGTTACGCCAGGACAGACACTTTTGTGATCCCCAATCAAAGACATTCTGATGGCATCAGACAAACCAGATATCATCAAGAAATGCCTTCCGCTGAAACCAGTGACTGTCGTGTAAGAGTTTCTGAGCCCGAAAACTCTGCTTCTCATGCAAATTCCACGCAACATGAGATACTTGCACCAACTGATCCAGTTCCAGGTTTTGCCGGAAGAATGGAGGAACTGCAATGGTCCCCACTCCATGGCTCTTCCTTTTTCTCACTCATATGAACCACATATTCCTAGTTTCAAGGGCATTAGTCGATGGTCTTTAAAATATGACGGTCAAGGAAGTTCGTTGAACTTTTTGGAAGGAGTCGAAGAAATTCGTTTTTCTAGAGGAGTTTCCAAAGAACAATTACTTCGCTCTGCTCCGGAACTTCTTACTAAAGATACCCTTCTTTGGTATCAAACTGGTGTTTTTAGTAGTTGGGATGACTTGGTAGCTCAACTCCGTGATGTCTTTATGCCATATGACTAAGAGTTTTCGCTCTGGGATGCGATTCGGCGAAGAACTCAGGGATCTCAGGAGATAGTTATGAGTTTTATTGTCGCCATGGAAAATTCGTTCCGCAAATTGCCTCAAATTCCTTCTGAGTCAACTAAACTCCAGTTAGTGCGTCGTTATTTATTATCCTACCTTCAATGTCGTTTGGCCACTCAAAGTTTTGTATCTCTCCAGGAATTAACTCGCCTTGCTCGTGCTATAGAACAGACAGAGTCTCGCATTCAAAGATTTGTTCCTCCTCTAACCAACTAAGACAATTGATCGAACCAGAATTAGCCTACCATAAGCCCAGCTATAGCGTCAATGCCGTAGAGACTACGAACCTTGTTTCTGTCCCAGATATTCTCTCATCTAGGCAGGCCAGGTCATCGATTTAACCAATGTGAACAGCCTCGTAACCGTTTCTGCTACCGTTGCGGTAAAAGTGACGTTACGTCCAGGTTCTGCACGCATTGTTCAAAAAACGAACATAAGGTTAGAACTTAGGTCGAGCGTCTTGCCTTCCAGTAACTACCAATGAGGCCACCATCCGATGATGAGCAGGATTCTTCTCAAGTGTCGGCTATCCAAAGTCGGAGTAGCCTCGCAACCGATCAGCAGCGTATTTTGGACGAGCTGATAGAAACGACATTTTCTAACATAATTCAAGGAATTGGTTGCACTAATTTGGTCGAGCTTAATATCAAAACGAACTCTTCCCCGACCAAGCAGCGATACTATCCCCTTTCCCGTGCTCTTCTGAAGTTAACTCAGAACTAGAGAAGATGCTAGCGGATGGTATTGTTGAGCCTTCTAACTCGCCTTGGTCTTCTCCGATCTTGATGATCAAGAAAAAATGTGGTGGATGGCGCTTTTGTGTGGAATATCGAGCACTTAATCGTGTAACGGGTCCCAACTCCTATCCCATACCTTATGTCTCAGCTACGCTTGACAAATTGCGAGATGCTCGTTTTCTCAGTACGTTGGACATTAAGTCAGCGTACTGGCAGATTCCAATTACTAAGGAATCCAAACCTCTTATCGCTTTTACTATCCCAAAACGCGGTTTATTTCAATTTAGGCGTATGCCATTTGGCTTAACTAACGCGCCAGCTGTGTGGCAGCGGCTGATCGATCGCGTTATTGGTGTTGAGATCGAATCTTCAGTCTTCGTTCACCCTGATGACGGAATAATCTGTACAAGTACCTACATTCGAAGAACACATTAAGGTCTTACGTGAGGACATCAATCGGTTGACACGCACCGGACTAACCCTAAATAAGGACGAATGCGTTTTCTGCAAGCCAGAATTGAAATATCTGGGATACGTGGTGAATTTTTCGAGTCTTCTGGTCGATTCTGATAAGACAGAGGCTATTCGCAACATACCTACCCACAAATCCGTAACTGAGATTCGTCGAATCATTGGTCTTGCCTCTTGGTATCGGGGCTTCGTCCCTAATTTTTCAACTCTTATAGCTCCCCTTTGTGCCCTGACAAGGAAGAATGTCAAATTTATCGGAGATGATACTTGCGAAACTGCCTTTTGCACGATCAAGGAACATCTAGTTAAGGCTCCTGTATTGTCATGTCCAGATTTCGATAAATCCTTCATCGTTCAATGTGATGCATCTGACTTTGGGCATGGTGCTGTGCTTATTCAGATACATGACGAAGCTGAGCATGTGATATGCTACCTGAGTCGATCACTTACCGAGATTGAACGAAAGTACACAGCGCCCGAGAAGGAGTGCCTTGTCATTCTGTCTGACCACTATAGCCTTAAATGGCTCAATGCCATCAAGGATCCGGTACGTCGTATTGCTCGATGGGCCGTTCGCTTGCAGCAATATGATTTTGAAATCATCCACCGTAAGGGTAAGGACACTTTATCTTGTTCTGTCTCAGTTATCGATGCTGTTGACACTTCTCAGTTGTTGCCCGATGACGTTGTATATTCTCAAATAAAGGATCAGTGGTACCTGGGCATGAAGAAAAAGGTATCAGGCCATCCCTCTGAATTTCCCCTGTGGTGGGTCGATAAGGGAAAGCTTTATAAGCGCGCTCATTCCACACCATACCCTGGTTTAACAAGTGACAGTTCGTTTTGGCGTTTAGTCATTCCCCGCGATCCACTTCTGGGTTTTTTTATATTTTCTCGGTGTGTCATGTCTTCAGTAAGTTCTATCTGTTTTTCCCGTTTCGCAGCGCAGCGCTACCACGTCTGGTATTGTGAAATGGTTGGAAGATCACGTCATCCTTGTTTACGGGGTACCTCGAAAAACTATAGCTGATAATGTTCCTTAGTTTCGCAGTAAACTCTTCCGCTGGTTATGGAATTGACTTGAGATACACTGCAAACTATCATCCTCAAGCCAACCTTGTTGAACGGGAACATCAAGTGCTTGAGACCATTTTAACGAGCTACGTAAAACAGGATCATCCACACTGGGAAAAGTTTCACGCCAAGGCTGGATGCGCTATCCGATCGGCTAGACACGACGTAACTGGTTTTACTCCAAACTTCGTCGTTTTTGGAAGAGAACTTCATCTTTCTCACAGCAATGACATTTCCCCGACTTTGACAAATAACTTCGATCCCTTGGCACACTCTCGCGATTTGCTAGAACTTTTCAGCGATATTCACAAGAAATTGAAGCAAGCCTATGAAAAATCACGGCACAGCTACGATCTGCGCCGACGTTTTTTTGTGGACCGGACCAACCAGTTTGGAAGAGAAATTACCTGATGCTGCCAAGGATTTCACATCTAACCTTGCCCTAAAATTTTCTGGTCCTTTCATTTCCAAAATTAAATCTCCCTGGTCATATGAGTTGAGAGACCCGAACGGTCGATCAGTGGGTGTTTGGCATCCGAAGGACCTGAAAGCTCATCCTCCTGATGTTGACGACCTGTTTTGGATGGAGTTCAAAACGGGTCAACTAAAAAGTAATGAGTTTGGGATTAGTATTGGGTTGTGATTTAAGATTGGTATTTCGTTGGTTCAGTTTCTTTTCTAACAAATCACAATACTTAGAAAAAGTTTGTAAAACTTGTATGTAAGTGAGCAGAGAAGAAGCACGCGTCTATGGATGGAAAAGCAGAGAAAATCAATCCAAAATTTTCTCATCATTGAATATGTTCTATGGTTTTAGGCCTTTTTCTTCCTGTGAAGTCTTGTTCTGGATCCTGTCACACTGACCCTCACAAGCTGTTGTTGGTTGACATTGGATGTTGATGGCCAAAGCCACATAGAATACCCAATCCGTCCTATGTATTAGAAGTTTAACTGATTCTTATAAGTTTGAAAACTAAAGATTTACTGGAGCATCCGAAGGTATATAAGGTTTGCTGGGTCCTGTTTATTTGCCGACCTGTGAAATACACTTTTATAAGTTTGGTCACCATTGACTATTATATAGTGCCCTAATTAATGGCCCTCCTTAATTTGAACCAACCAAGAGTCCGTCGTCTGTGCCGTCCCCTCGAGCTAAGGCCTCAATTATTACTATTATTTAAGGTTTTGGGTGTTTATTCAGTTTATGCGATTTGTAAAATATAAACTGGGATGATAGTCAACCATCCAAGGACCTTTTTTTTCAGTTATACATGTAAACCCCATACTTTGTGAGTGGCTTGCTTACATCAAGTCCTACAACTTTTCCTCTACGACTTTTCTCGGAAATGGCACGTATGCGCGCAGGCGACTCGCAAACATGTCGATCTGACGTAGCTATGTTTCCTGATACATGTAGGTAAATCTAATTTTACGAATACTGTTTGATTTTTATGTCTAAATCACGGAAATCAACTTGGCCAACAAAAATAATGGCAAATTGGCGGAGTCCGATACCCCCAAAATGTCGATCTGACGTGGTTATGTTTCTTGATACATGAAAATTTAATTTCACGAATAATGTTTGATTTTTATTTCTAAATCACGGAAATCAACTTGGCCGACAAAAATAATGGCAAATTGGGGGAGTCCGATACCCCTAAAATGTTTGCGAGTCGCGCAGGCGCATACGTGCCATTTCCGAGAAAAGTCGTAGAGGAAAAGTTGTAGGACTTGATGTAAGCAAGCCACTCACAAAGTATGGGGTTTACATGTATAACTGAAAAAAAAAGGTCCTTGGATGGTTGACTATTAAGCAGGCCTGTTTGCGAAGCTAATTATTGACGGATTGTTAATTATTAAGTGAATATACCTACTATATTTTAATTTAACTTACAGTTACGCATTTGGTTGGAATATTAAGGTTATACCATTTACCCTACCTAACTACTTTTACTTAGTAGTACTTAGGGGAATGTGGGGCAAAGTGGCCCCCCTAAGAGTCACAAAATCACCATCGCTTTATTTTTTGATTTTTTTTTTCCACAAAATGCATATTTCATTTTAAGCTTCAATCATCCAAATATATTATTCCTGATTTTTACCAAATTAATTCACGAATATTTGTTATCAACTATTGTTTAGAGAAATTCAAAAATGCCCACCTTGCCCCATATGTGGGTTAAAGTGGCCACGCATGTGGGGTAAAGTGGCCATGTATGTGGGGTAAAGTTGCCACGCATATGGTGCAAAGTGGACATTTGGAAATAAATCGACAATCAATTGGTGGTTCACTGAGGAAAACAAAAAAGACACATCAACA
Organism: Ceutorhynchus assimilis; assembly: GCA_917834065.1. Lineage (NCBI taxonomy): Eukaryota > Metazoa > Arthropoda > Insecta > Coleoptera > Curculionidae > Ceutorhynchus > Ceutorhynchus assimilis. The sequence continues at coordinate 10,404,824 of OU892284.1, read as the reverse complement.
TCATTTTTTACTCTAACTTTGGACGATAAAGCTCAACTTAACAGTTATCATATGAATAATAACAGGTGCAAAATAACTTTTTTTCTTAAAATTAGAAAATGAAAAACAAAGAAAACTCAAAAGGAACTTAGCATACAAATAAAATATTTAACGAAAACTTTGGTTCATAATCTCAAATGCTAAGAAACAAACAAGGCAACACGTTTCAATATAAAAAAAAAACTCAAAAAAATTGCATTTTTCCATGCCTTAACTTCTTCGCTTGGACTCTTCCTACTATCTCCCACTCAAAAATCTCACTGATATCATCCACGTCTGGAAAAATGAAAACATTTCGGCTTTGTCGATATTGTCGTAGGAATTTTACTTCTATCTTATTAGTCTCCTCAGAATTTCGCTCTGTGTTAATTAATTGAGCCACGAACTGTTTCTTGGTTTGTTTCTCTGAAACCAATTCAGTCAAAACGAATTCATCAACCCTCAGTTCTTGCATATTTGTTTTTTCTGCCTTGAATCTTGAAAGCTTTGGATAATACTCCATACTACTTTGGGAATCGCTTGATTCAGCATATTCGATGTCAGTGGAACTTTCTGATGAAGAATCATTTTCTATCTGTCTCTTCTGCGGGAGTTTTCTGGGTGCTAATGTCATACTTTCTACAATTTGCTTTTTAACTGTCTTCGCTTTTGCTGGTCGACTTACTTTTGCAGTCTTTAGTTCTTGGAATCCGGAGTTGATGTCAGTATCATAGTTTTCCCTTTTTTCACTGATCTTTTATTTTGGCGTGGCCCAGCCTTCGGAAAAGGAAGAATGTCTTCGGGAGAAAAATATATTTTTTTCGGGTCTTGTCTATCCGTGGTGATATTTTTCACTGGCTCAACTGGGGTTGACGGTGGGGTTATTCTAGTGCTTGGACCGGGTTGGGGGGAAGCAGTCCTATCAGGTGTCGTTTCGGCTTGAACATTCTCGACTTGGTCTGGCATCTCATGGACCTGAAGATTAATTTCTTCATTTTGAGGTTGCATTGCTTCCTCATGTTGTTGCAGGACTTGATTTTCAGCTTCATTATTTCCATTCTGGGGCGCAAGTCGATTTGTGGTTTCTGAAGGTTTGAATAAATATTCTGGGAATATATCTGGGTTATATGGGCTGATTCCTGTTGTTCTAAAGCCATTTATGGCCGTTTCCGTAGTTGCAGCCTTCTGAAATGCTTTGCCAAGAAGTTCTCCAACTTCGTAAATAGTTACGAGTTTTCCTGGATTATTTACCAGCCACTTTTTTACCTCCTGTTCATAATAAGTCATGAGGGGGCGCATAAAAGATACGTCAAGGGGCTGCAACCTATGGGATGTATGTGGAGGTATAACTAGAACATGCACATTGTTAGCTCTTGCCATTTCCACAAATTCCAGATTTTTGGTATGGGTTGCATGTCCATCCAAAATTAATAGAATCGGCTCTTCTTTGGTAGGTTTCGTATATTTAAGGAAATGTTTAAACCAGACATTCGAAAATATATCTGATTGCATCCATCCTGATTAGTCGGACACCCTAAAAACGAAGCTCCATTTGCTCGATGTTGGGTCATTGAAGTGGCTCAGCCACCTTTTTGTGTATTAATAGATTAGTTCGCCCATTGGTCAATCCAATAAACCGTTCGACACTCGGCACTAGTGTAGGGTAAATTATTGAAGCCTGTTTTAATCCCCGACCTCCTTCACTTCTTCGAACCTATCCTAATGACGTCAATCCTTCGAATGCCAGCCATTTTCTGCTGAGCAGTTCCTTTTTGGCAATCCCCAGAAACTCAAATTTCCCAGTTTATATCACATGCTCATCTAGAGATTATATCAGTGAGTTGCAGACACGTTCCTGTGGGAAGACCTCTACTGACTCAAGGAGATTTTGCGGTATTGATAGAACGCCGTCGACCAGCACTAATTATTTTGGCAGAATCCAAGAAGTTCGTCCTAGCTCTGATGGAGTTGTGCGCGTCGGTACTGTCAAAATTTCAAATGACTTTTCGAAACGTATTTTATGGAAAATTTGTGTGCTACTAATCTCTAACAAATAGTGATGTTGCTTCTGAAATAATAATAATAATAATAATAATAAATGCCTTTATTAATACAAGTTGCAATATACAAAAAGAGGTAATGGTGGCGAGATCTAGCTATAAGCTACTCTATCTAACCACCTTATTTTTTACAAATTGTCCGACATTATAATGAAATGAATTAAATTTCAAAGCATAATTTAAATACATAATTTCAATAAAGGAAAAAATAAAATAAAAAATAGTATACTTAACATAGAAACGAATCTTTTTTACAACTCAAATTTAGTAACAAATGTTACAATCTTAATTAGTGATGAACTTTCTCACATTTCTCCTGAAACTTATCACAGAAGGGCAGGACTTCACTAAGGGAGGCAGGGAATTATAGATTTTTACGGAATTATAAGTGAAAGATCGCTGATAAAGGGCAGAGCCATACTTTGGAACATTGAACAGATTACAATGACGGGTTGTTCTAGCGCTAATATCGGACCTACGGCTAAGTTTTTCATACAAGTATATGGGTAGTTGCGAGTCAATTATTTTGTAGGTTAAAGTAGCTGCTTGCATAAAATATCTTTGTTGCATATTGAGCCATTTAGATTCTCTATAAAGTGGAGTAACATGATCATATTTACGAAATCCATACGAAAATCTCAGACACGCATTTTGTATTTTTTGGAGACTATCCCGATCCCTAACGAGCAAGGTAGGCCAGTACAGTACAATACAATATGTTAGGGAAGAAAGAATTAGCGTATCACACAATCTAAGCTTAATGTCAGTAGACAAATAATCCCGGTGCAAATACAAGGTCCGTAACTTTGTAAATGAAGTTTGTAGAAGATTTGCTACATGTGGTATGAAACGGAGTGGGCCGTCCATCAAGACTCCCAAATTTTTACAGCTATTGGCAGGCACGAAACGTTAATCCTTAATTTTAATGACAAAATCATCGAGGTTTGTGAGAAAATTACGATGCTTACCAAATACGATGATCTGAGACTTAGAACCATTAAGAATTAGACTATGGGATTCCGATATTTCATATATAGTATTAAGATCTTTATTAATCTGATCCTCCGCTGTTTTATAATCTGGAGAAAAGAAGGAGTAATAGAGTTGTAAATCATCAGCATACTGATGGGAATGACAAAATTTCAAGAAGCTAGAGAAGTCAGATGTGTACAACGAGAACAACAAGGGCCCTAGAATACTTCCCTGAGGCACCCCTTTTGATATTTGTCTTACTTGAGATTCACAGTTATTAACAATTACCATCTGTGTCCTACTAGATAAGTAGCTATTTAAAAAAGTTACAATAGAATCATCCAGACCAAAATATCTTAGCTTAATGCAAAGAACATTATGATTAAGTGTATCGAAAGCTTTGCTATAATCCAATAGTACGAGAGCAGTATTTTTACCTCGATCACAAGCTTCAAAAATATCATCAGTAACTTTGAGCAAAGCAGTTGTAGTACTGTGCAAAGGTCGAAATCCAGATTGAGTGAATGGTATAATGCTGTTTTCAGTGAAGAAATTTTGAAGCTGTTCATGTACTATTTTTTCAAGTACTTTGGAAATAGCGGGTAAAATACTTATGGGCCGAAACTGGCTAACGTGATTGGGCTTAGAAACTTTAGGTACAGGTATCACATTTGCTCGTTTCCAAACTGACGGAAAGGCGGAGCTTGCAAGTGAAAAATTAATAATGAATCTAGGCAGGTATCAAGACTTTGTCTCAAATCATTTACTTTTAATCATTAGGTATATTCTGTGTCACTAGTGATTAATGAATACTGATGCAACATCACACCATTTTTAGAAATCTCTGACGTAGGTATACCTAACATTGAAGAATGCTACCTACTGATAATGAGGATATAATTTTAAAAATTTCTGAATAACTTTGTTATGTACTGACTCTTCGTATTTTTTTAAATATGGGTGAGGATGTTTTTGTTTTCATACGACCACATACGAAAATGACAAAATCCGCACTAGTTGGTTCTTTGGAAAGCGCTAAATATCACACACGTGCCGAAAGTACTTTCGATAAGCCTGCTAAAAGTAGTTTCAGCACACGTGTGGAAAATAATGTTGACATTATTTGTGATTTACATCACAATTTCCTTTTAATACGTGGGTTGAAAGTACTTTCAGCACGTGTGTTGAAAATCAAAAGAAATAAAATAAGACAAAATTGGTGTAAATCGGTTTCTGGTCGTAAGAAAAATGATACATCACTTGTGAGAAAGCGTCTTTCATATACACTCGTGTGAAAGTTGTCACTTTCTACACGTGTAATGTAATGTGCTATTTTGTTTGCCAGCTCTAGGTGATGTGATGCTTTTTGAGTTTGTTGCCGTGTTTTTATGAAGAAGACCTTATAAGGTAGAAAATCCCCTAATTTCCAAACTTTGTCATTTCTAAAAACTAAAAGAAAGTTCTTGTTCATTTGTACCTTAACTTTACCTTAACTTTTTTCCGAATTATACCCTGTACCTTTTCTATATGAAATCAACGCCATTTTTCAAAATTGACTCGTCAAAGACAAAGCTTCTTTTTGATATCCAAAACGGTTAGCACTTAAAACGTATCTCATTTCGAATGGTGATTTTCCGATTCCGTTGCGTATCGGGTTCCTTTAACGCAAAACCGAAGTCTGAGTCTGGAAATTCTCCTGCGTTTTGTTGACGTGCCTTTTGGAGCCGACACAAGTCAATTTGTGTGTCTGTATTCTGAACCGAGTTACTTTTTTCAGCTTTGGCATATATCAACGGGATTTGTGTATATTGAAACCAATTATCGACTTTAAACTCAGCCAGAAGCCTTATGATTGTGATTGTATTTCAATTTTAACCAAATTATTGATTTCCTTTGGTCGGTTTCTATCAAAAGCTGTTTTTATTTACAGGTAAATAAATCATGAACACTGCTCGATTCAATTAATTTTGAATAAATTGTTTTGAAATTAACTTTATTATTTGTGTTTAAATTAAAATAATATCCAATCTAAATGGCCGCAGTATTTGAGCAAAATAATTGAAATAAAATCAGATATTTTAAAATAACGTAATTTTACAATAATATTTTATTGTTCCACCACAAAAATAGCTTTTTAACTGATAGTTTATATTCCTAAAGTTCACCCTATCTAATAAAACGATCTTATGACTTTTAAATCGTTATTCGTATGAGTTGTTTTGACCGAAAGTCAGCCGCTTCCAGAAGGGATAAAAATCCATTTGAAAGAGTAATATTATTTGTTGAAAGCTAAATGTATTTTATGTCAATGAGCTCCGATGGACCTATAGCTTTACTTTCAAAGAAACAATTCCCTCAACACCCGATGGCTTAATGTTCTCGAAAATTTAATGATGCAATCTCATTTTATTAACCCAGCAGACACCCTCCTATAATTGACTTCAGTGTAAACGTGTTAGGTATTTTAAGGATAAATTTAGCCGATTAATGTGTTTTTCTGTAAACAAGCCTTCTTGAAGTCTCTAGTATATATATTCCCGCAGTAACAAAGGACTTAAGATTTTAATTCACTTGTGGAGAATTTGGCAAATGTTCAAGGTGAAGTTACTACACAATGAAAGTTAAAGTCTCACATAAATCTGCTGCATTTGTGAATGGGACTTTATAATGTATTCGATTTTTAAAGTTGACGCTAATTAAGTATACAATTTTCAATTAATGGGATGGATCTTATCGATTGTGTCAGAGTCAGCTGGCAAAGCGTCACTAACTCGAACTAATTACCTCCAAATTTATCACTTCCTTCTTGGAACCACTTTACCGTTTCTTGAACTTATTATTTTATATCAATATTTTGTGATCTAAGTTAATGAATATAATTTGCAACAAAGGAAAAATCTATCAAACTGGCTTTTGCAGTCAGAAAAGGCATCTACATGGGAGTTTAATTTTGTTTCGGTAAATTAATTTTTTATCAATCCGTAAGAGCTCTCGTGTGTGGACGAGAACAACGAATTTTTTGCGATGGGCACCACTCAATGGAATTCTAAATAGAAGATTTCATTATGAATGACTTTGGCAGAAAGTCGACAAACAAAGTCACATAACCTATAAATAGCATTGTCAGTGTTATAATTTTTATTTCAATTTTGGGCTTAAATTTGAAAATTATGGCAGTTTTGGGAGAACGTGATATGTTTTATCGATAGGCGATGAAGCGATGTATGTTTGGTGATTGTAAAAGTGATAGTCGAACGAGTTCCATTAAATTAATGACCCCATTTGCCTCCACTGGAGTTTAAGGTAACACAGCATCTTGTCAAATCTACGCTTTCGTAAGTATTCGGTGCATTCGCTATGGCTTCTTTGGTTGCAAAACGTTTGATAAAATTAACAGAAAGTGATGTGACAGGTGCTGTGTTACCTAAAACTCCAGTAGAAGCAAATGGGGCCGTTAATTTAATAGAACTCGTTCGACTATCATTTTTACAATCACCAAACACACATCGCTTCATCGCCTCTCGATAAAACATATCATGTTCTCCCAAAACTTCCATAATTATTAAATTTAAGCCCAAAATTGAAAAAAAAAATATTAACATTGACAATGCTATTTATGGGTTATGCGACTTTGTTTGTCGACTTTCTGCCAAAGTCATTCATAAATCTTCTATTGAATTGCAAAATTTGTGACATATGTTATGCTAGTTTTACACTGACAATTTAAATTTATAAATTTGTTTGCCAATTTATTTGGCAATTTATGTTGGCTTAACAATGGCTTGACTTCGTTTTACACCAGATCAACTTGTTGACAACATAAATTACAATAAACAATTCTACCAACTTAAGTTTTTATTTACAATTCACTCAGAAATATATTTAAGGATGTTTAATAATAAAACTAGAAGAAACTGAAGATAGAAGAATCAACTGAACATCAACAAGCAAATGATAAATAAAAATAATTATCTTCGCCTCGCTTTAATATTTTTGAAGTGTCATTTCTAGGTTGAAAGCCTGAATTGACACAAAAATTGACGGAAAAATAGAACATGCGCTAATCCGTCAATAAATTGAGCAAGAACTTGGACAAGTTAAATTGTCGCCAAGTTGGCATTTTACATTATCAATATTTCTTGACAAGCGACTTGATCAATAAATTGACCAATAAATTGTCAGTGTAAAACCGTCTTTATAGATTTTTCCGCACTTGCCAGGTAACGTTACTATTCTCTAAGATACCTATGGAAAAAAATGTTTCTAATTTAAACTTATATTGTACATACCTTCAACGACAACATTGCTTCACTAACCCAAATTAGCAGATATACCTAATTGTTCATTTTCATATCTAAACATTACTCGTAAATATCTGGTTGGGTCGAAAATGAGCCAATTACAGCCCTCCACAACGACTCATTGGTCTATTGTGGCTCATGCTTATTTATATTTCTCCAATTATGCCTATTTTTCTAATGCGATCTAGGATAGTGGTTGGAGAAATGTTATTCAGGTATCCCGTTGGGACCGTTACCCCACCTAAGATACGATTCCTCAGTCTGCCACCTGCCGGACATTCGCAAAGAATGTGTGCAGCTATCTCTTCGTCCTCCTTGCATAGCCTACACTCAGCATCATTTGCCAGTCCAACCATGTGCATGTGTTTTTCTAGCACACAGTGTCCAATGTATAAGTCGATTAGGGTTTTCAGCTTAGTTCTGCCGAGCTCTAGCATCATTCCAACCCAACATTTTTTCACCGATTGTCTTATGATTGCCTTTGGACATCCCTGGAAGGTTTAGCTGATATTCACAGGCTTTGTTGTCCTCCCAGGTTTTAATGGTTTGATTTGCCATGTTATGGGCAATGCCCAGCAGAGTTCTTATCTTTTACTAGCCAAACCAAGCACTATATACGGACTACAAATGACCGTCCCATATATGCTTAATCTTTTCGCCATCCTTCTGCCATGCTGCCCGAAATTCAGAGTCAAATTCAAAAACTTTTGGACAATAAAATTATTCAGCCATCTATATTTCCTTATTCTGCCCCTGTTTGGATTGTCCCAAAAAAGGCCGACGCTTCTGGGAAACAAAAATTTACATTGGTCATTGATTACAGAAAACTCAATGAAGCCACTATCGAAAATAAATACCCCTTGCCAAGAATAGAAGAAATTCTGGATAATCTTGGAAAATGTACTTATTTTACCGCTCTGGACCTGGCTCAAGGCTCCCACCAAATTGAAATGAGCCCTGATTCCATAGAAAAAAACGCGCTTAGAGTTAACAATGGCCATTTCGAATACCTAAGGATGCCCTTTGGTTTCAAAAATGCTCTAGCCACGTTTCAGAGAATGATGGACGAAATTTTGAGAGAGTATCTATACAAATTTTGCTTTGTATATATGCATGACGTTGTAATTTTTTCTAAGTCCCTTCCTGAACATATTGATCATCTTAAAAAGATCTTCAAAACACTCCGGGCAGTCAATCTCAAAGTACAGCTAAACAAATCCGAATTTCGATCCAAAGAAGTAGCTTTTCTAGGTCACATAATCACCCCTGAAGGCATAAAACCAAATCCTTCTAAAATAAAAGCCATCCAAAGATATCCAATACCCAAATCCATCAAAGAAATCAAATCGTTCTTAGGCCTCGTTCGTTATTACAGAAGATTTATCAAAAACTTCGCCAATACAACTTTTCCAATTACGAAGTGTCTAAGAAAAGGTCACGAAAAACATATTGGTAACCAAGAATTCCAGGAAGCCTTCTTACAGTGTGAAGAATTAATTACCAATTCCCCTATACTCCAATACCCTGATTTTACCAAACCCTTTAAACTAACCACCGATGCCTCCAGCATAGCCCTTGGCAGTGTACTTTCTCGAAACGAACATCCTATTGCATATTATTCAAGAACCTTAAATTCCGCAGAACAAAACTATCAACCATCGAAAAGGAACTTTTGGCAATAGTCGATTCTACAAAACACTTCCGCCCCTATTTATTTGGCCGAAAATTTGTAGTTGAAACCGATCACAACCCCCTTGTCTGATTATCAAATGTGAAGGAACCAAATTCACGCCTTATTCGTTGGAAATTGAAATTGGAAGAATTCAATTTTGAGATAAAATACAAAAAAAGCAAAGAAAATGTAATGGCCGATGCCCTATCACGTATCGACATAAATATTTTTGGAAAAAATTTGTCAATAGCCCCCAACACTGATAACAATGTAGCAAACCTCGCCGGCTTTGCTCTAAAGGAAAGATATAATGAAATCATATCCGAAATCGTAATTCCACCTCAACCTAGAGACGATGAGCTAGATTCAAACGCCGCAGTACATTACAACAAAGACACTGAAGGCAAATATCTCCCTATTTCCGAACTACCCATAAATTACGCTTCCACGCGTCTGATTATAGATTTCGGAGATAAATTCCTACCTAAATTCACAAAACCATTCAAAAATAATCATCATCTTATTCGAATTGAAAAAGACAAACTCCCAAATCATTTCAATAAAATCCTGTATGAAATAATTCGACTCGATGTAAATTCTGTCTTATACAGTTATACATACCTAATTCCGATTTAAAACGAGAATTTCAAAAGTATGTTGCCGAAAATCTAAATGCTTCTGCCAAACTTCAAATCTCAAATGTTTACTTAACAGATATTGAGAATCAAGAACAACAAAAAGATATTATATCCGAGTACCATCAGAAGAATCATAACGGCATAACAGAAACCTACAGCCAACTAAAACAAAAATACTATTGGCCACAAATGCGCGAAACCATATTAACTCTAATTAATACCTGTGAAATCTGCTTACAATTTTTATTACACAAGAAATAAAGGAAATTTGGGTTTATTTAGAAGTTCAATATCCAAAAAAATTATTATGGCCCATAAAGCACAAAATAGAACTTACTTTAATTTGCAAAACTGGATTAATTTTATCTGATCACATAGCAATTCTAGTAATTAAAATCCCTATTTTTGAAATGAAACCATGTAATTTAGATATTATATATCCCATTCCTACATTTAACAATACGATTTTAATTAGTCCTATCAAATACTATTGTGATAACTTATGGTTTACAAAGTGTTCAGAAATTAATACAAAGTGGATATGCACTGATCCTATAGTTAATGGCTGTAACTTATTAACAAATTGTACTTCTGCAAAAATAAGTAATAATTATAAAGTTCACACATTAACCTATCATAAGGCTCTTTTATTTAGTACGAAAACTTCTGAAAGTGTTTTTGAAAATTGTTTTCAATTTATTAAACATAATTTTACAGGGTGTTCTTGTAGCATTTTCAAATTCTTGGCTAATATGCTACTTTGTTTTGCCATAGTGGATATGATTCCATATAGAACTATAAAGAAATAAATGAATAAACAACTATCTTTTCTGTGCCCAGATTTTATTACCTTGAGTACTGCCTTCTACTAAAAGTTTTTTTAGCTCAGGTTTGCAAGTTTGGTTAATTGATCTAGGAAGGTTTGATTCAGTACGGCAGGGCCCGCTGTTATTGATTAAAATCTTATAAAAAGGAGACAGTACCATCATCTCCAGTAACAAATCCAATCAAATAATCTGAGGTTATGATAATTGTTGTTTACTTTTTTAATTTTTCAGTTCGATCATGTCATTGAACAGCTGTTTTGTCTAGGCGTTTTCTTTAGACCTGTTCTACCTTTTGATATATTCTATAGGCAATTTTCAACATTCACCGGTTATCTGGAGTCATTTATACAAACCCACTTTCAGTTCGTACTTTTGGGGTGAAACTTAACACGTCCTTTTCTATAATTTTCATCAATGTCAAATCAGAAGTTTGACAAATGGAAGCCTTGTTTCAAAATCCAAAAGGAAGTATGTATCTCCCCTTTTGATCTTGAGACCTGATACTGGAAGGTCAGTCTCGGCCCTAATTAATTTTGGGCGAGACTTTTTGGAATTTTGTGCCAGGGAACTCAAGTTTTAGACTAATTTCTTGTTGATAATTGTCTAGAGTCGTCCCTTGGTCATTTTGGATTTTGTTTCGGTAAGTTTTGAGATTTTCTTTAGGATTATTAACCTACAACACGTGTTTCATTTTTTCGATAGGACCGTTCCGAGCAGCTTTTGGAAGTTTAAGACTTCACTTTTGGTTTCTAGAACATCCCTCAGTTTGAGGTAAGATTATTTCTAATGTTTGAGGCTCGATTTGTTTTTTATACGAACATCGTTATAGGGTGCTAGGCTATACTTTGAAGATTCTAGGCTGTATCTAGAGACATTCTAGACTGGATCTAGATTGCTCTTAATCGGGGCTTTGGTAGCCTCTCTTCAGCAACCTTTTGGTACCACTCTGATTGAACCACGTTGAGTTCTACGTTAGACAGATAAAACGTGGATAGGACTTCATAGGACTCACTCTCTATATAATAGTCGGAACAAATTTAGAACTATAGAACTGCTAATTGTCTGGATCTACAGTGAGACCAAACATGTAGATAACCTCACTTTAGGAACTTCTAAATTTACACACACCTTTGAAGATAATTAACACTTGTATACATGTAAGTTGCACTTTTTACTATTTAGGCAAATCCTATATAAATCACTTGATACTGAATTACGTTCGGTAAGTGCCCCTTAAATAAAATTCTAGAATTTTACCCTGAGGTTGTTCTGACAATAATTTTCACCTTTCTGGTGTTAAATTTGCCTGCTGGTAGAGTGTAACCCATACTGTATTTTTTTTTTCATATTTCACAAGTGTAAGTACTAAACAGTTTCAGTCATGTTGATTCAAAATTCATATTTATATATGCATTATTTACATTCATACTTTTTTTTATAATCAAATATTTATAAATTGGTACTCAAATTATACACATTTTTAACAGCGTCCTGGCTATCCCTATATTATATTGTTATTATTTTTAATAAAGAAGCCAGATACATTATTGTACCTAATTAGTTGTTTTATTGCTAAGCTCTCCAATTGCACAGGTTTTGTTTATGACATCATTAAGAAATCTTCCTAGTTAAGTCACAATTGACTTGGTGGCGCCCAAAGGTAAGATGTATACAAGGAACCCATAAACCCATGGCCTCCGAACTGATGGTGACTAGCCGTATGCAGTATAATTAGGCAATTGCCAAGAAAGTACGTTATATTCTTATATTCAAAGCCAATGTGATGTAATTATTGGTCAGTATAAATACGCTCTACAATCAAATGGTATTAGGATTAAAAATCCTGAAATCCAAAGTATTGTATTAAATTCAAACCTATCTCTGAACTTAACAACTTAAGCATAATGTATCCTGAAAAAATTACAGAAGAACTTAGGGAATCCGTAGTATTTAAGGACTTTGTTTCAAAAGTGTGCAAAAACTCATGCAACTGGTACTATTGTATTATTTCTCATATCTGTACTAATTCTAATACTAAACTAAGCGGCAGATGAAGTGGGACACCCGCAAAATTGCCTAATTTTGACTTGCTATAACTTCGACATTTCTTTGCCGATCTTGGATTATCAGGCAGGGTAAAAAAGCGCCATCTTTGGTCTATGCGTCAGTGTCGTCGTATTTTTTTTTTAAAATCCCTTCTCGTTATACAGGGTGTGAATGTAAGTCGGCGAAAAATTTCCATTTTTTGGTGAAGAATATGGGAAAGATGGAGGGTCCAATAAAGTTCTTTCTAGTGGTGACTCGATCACTAGGTCAACACCTCAAGACGTCTTCGCCATTTTTTCGCGTTGCTATGGAAATATGGCCATTTTATGGTATTTCGTTTTTCTCTTGAAATTAGCGATTTTTTAATTGAACAATAACAGATTCCGTTTAAATTGCATCATGAACTGACTTGTATAGAAAATAGTCAACACCAGTGGCGTGCAAAAGGGTGTTTATGAAATTAAAATAAAAAAAAATCGATTTTATCTGAAATTTTAAAGTTTTGTTGAGCTTTAAAATTTAACGCCCAAATGCACCATCATGATTAAGGACTCAATTCAGATTAGTTGCTGAAACCAGGTTAGGACTTCTCTTTTTTTAATTTTCGAACTAAGCGAGAATAAACTCCTAAGTCCATACGGTGCATATGGGTGTAAAAGGTGTTAAAAATAACTCTGATATGATGTCATTTTCGTTCTCCTCTAGCCTGAATAACTGCGTGATACCGCCTTGGCACGCTCGAAATTATTCGGTTAATTAACTCTATAGTAACTCACTCTCAGAGCTCCAGAATCATCTTCTCGAGATCGTCTAAAGCTTCTGGCTGACGTTCTCGCCGGGAAAGCTCTAACTTCATTCAGCTCCAGACGTGCTCAATTGGATTCATGTCTGAGGATCTAGGAGGCAATTCGGTACGATTGAACTTTTGCCCTTGCAGATACCGGTTCACTAATAATGCTCGATGAGGCTGAGCATTATCGTCTACAAGAACAAAATCCCCGCCATAATTTCGAGCATGCCGGAGAACTTGTGGAATCTGACATTTATCCAGGGACACTTGGCCCTTGACATTGCCCCGAAATACCACGATATGACGAGTTCTGTTCTTCCGATGTGTTACATACCGACCCAAACTCTCAATCCTCCACCGCCAAATGCAACTTGGGGACGCATGTTTTCTTCTAAAAAACGTTCTCTCCATCTCCGCCAGGTTAGCAATCGACTGTCGGAATTGTAGAAGTTTAAACGGCATACATCAACAAAAAAACAGTCTCTCTCTACCTAAAATCCCAATTCAGGTGTTCCTGGGCCCATTTTTTTCAGTTCCCCCGGTGACTGTTTGTAAAAAGTGGGCACTTTGCCCGACGGGAGAATTTAATCCCTGGTCATGTAGGCGTCTTCTAATGGTGTCTGAAACATTCAACTGCAGATGCGTTAGGATTCTCTTGACAGTCCAAACTCTATTTTCAATTGCAGTACGTACTACTACTCGATCCTGACGAGGATTTGTTCTTTTTTCAGATCCTCCACCGTGTCGGTGAGAGCAGCAGTACCGTTGATAGATCTGTTCACACGTTAACATTAAATAACATGAAAAATACTGTTTTTTTTTTTCACTAAACACTTCTGAATATCAAAATCAAACTCATCACAGTTATTTATAACACCTTTTTAACTGTAACGCTCAACAAAACCGTTAAAATTTTCCATTCCATGATGCAGTTTAAACGGAATCTGTTATTGTTAAATTAAAAAATCGCTAATTTCAAGAGTAAAACGAAATATAAAATGGTCATATTTCCATAGCAACGCAATGTATCGAAAAATTGGCAAAGACGTCTCGAAGTGTTGACCTAGTGATCGAGTCACCACTAGAAAGAACTTTAATGGACCCTCCATCTTTCCCATATTCTTCACCAAAAAATAGAAATTTTTCGCCGACTTACATTCACACCCTGTATAACGAGAAGGAATCTTTTAAAAAAATTTACGACGACACTGACGCATAGACCAAAGATGGCCCTTTGTAACCCTGCCTGATAATCCAAGATCCGCAAAGAAATGTCGAAGTTATAGCAAGTCAAAATTAGGCAATTTTTCGGGTGTCCCACTTCATATGCCGCTAAGTTTAGTTGTGTATTTATGGCAAACGAAGCATAAGTCGATCCCCCTGAAAACTCTATAGGATATCATCAACGAGGACGTTGAAGAATCTTGAGGGAGGAAGAGTTATAGACATGAACCAATACGTAAACTGCCAATACCAGGAATATATAACACGACTCAGCATAATCATAGAATAAGCATATTTTGTATTTTAATATTCCATGGGAGCTTTTTACATAGAAAAAGTTAGTCTTAGGTCACACACTGTACTAGTAAGTTAAGTCTTATTGAAATAAATCTTTTGTTGAAAAGCATTCTACTGGTTTGAGTATTTAACTCGCGAACGGTGACCTAGATTAGCAGCGGTCGGACTGGTTTCGTTGCTAGTTGACTTCGGTGCATAGACTTACGACCTTGAAAAAAATGTTATCAATGATGTCCAGGGTGGTGCAACGAAAGTTTTTGGAAACGGCTCTCAATGTCTGAATGGATGATTTTATTTCCTCTTTTATCTTAAACCCTATGCCAATGCCTGTTTTATTTTTCGGGCCTTTATGTTAAAGTCCTTTCCCTGAGTCCAGATCAAAGCAGCAGATGATCGTCCTATGCGTATTTGGCATAAAATTCAAAAAACCTAAACCTACATTTTCTTAAAAAAAAAAAAAATAATTGAATATTTATTTCTTAAACACTCTCGTAAACATTCCAACAGACAGAAACTTTTGGTTTGCATCATAAACATTTCAAATCAAAAGTAATGTCAAACATTTCTTACTCTGCTGACAACTTTGTTTAAAATTCAATTTCTTATTTACTTTTGGTGGGTAGGTAGTTTATGTTGATTTTCTTTCTTTAACATCGGCATCGTTTACTAAATAAATTTCTTGAAGAGCTTCGAATGGCTCTCGAGAACAATTTACCCGATAACCGACCAGCTTTCGGAATCTTTATGCATATTTTTATCTTGTCTGATGTGTAATGAAGGCCATCTCCATTTCATTTATAATAAGTGGCGGTTCGACCTATTTATAGCGTGCAAGTCGAGACAGGCGTATTTTTAATTTGAGGGATTCTGGACTCTTTTCTTAATTAGCAACGGAAAAAACATATCGAGATCGTTAACCGTGTCAAAATTGCGTGATTAAAACTGTAAAAGCTCATTTATCATCGGAATGTTAAAGTTCTCAGAAAATTTTAATTGCAAAAGTTTTAATTAGATAGAGAGAGAAATGGACTCTAATGGTGTCTCCAGTTTAGGAGTAAAACTGTAAAAACACCGTAAAGTATTATCATAAAAGATTCACATAGAAACTCTCCTAGTGAAGATAAATGATTGCTGTTACGTTAATGAACAATGTAGAGTATAGAGTAGAAACTACAGATTAAATAAAAAATCATTACAAAATTCTAACAAAAACCGAGATGCCTATCTAAAGATATAGGCTCTATTTCGCTACAGGTCTTGAGTCCAGAGGATGCTCTTCTATCCAAAGGAATTTAATACACTGGAAAGAATGTAAAATACAACTGTTTCCATATCCTGGGAGTTAGCGTCTTAAGCCAATCATTCGAACAACGCTGTACTTGCAAGGAAGGAATAAAGACATTATTAAATGATTTTTATTACCATCCTTTAAATATCCCGGACGTCATAAAGGAACCCCTAACCCTCTAATAATAGGACTTAAAACAACATTGTGGCGTCGAGCGTCGCATACCAAATGCCTGGAAATTAGATGAGATATCTCCAGTTTATTGTTTACCCTTTCTTAATTGACTTATGTGCAAACGTGACCTTTTACTCAGACCGCGGCTTATGGATTCTGAACAGCTAAATTTGAAATCGATAAAAATTTTGTGGATTGAAAGTACCCTTCCCAATTAAATCGGATTTAAAATATAGCCGCAATCAATTCTATTTGTGGTGTATTCTATTTTGTGATCCCGCAGTGTACGACTTCTGGTTCAGTTTGTGGAATGTTATTAATCCTCCAGATTCAATGAATCTGTCACTCTGCAACGGGCTAATAAACTTTCTAAAATAACATCAAATTGGCGAAGTGGATTACTTTGTTATCTAAAATGTCAGTCATGCGGTTGCTAATTTTGAAAATTGAACTGAGTTTGTTTGTAAAGATTATATGGCAATTTATCATCTTTTTTTTTTTTTTTCGTATAAATTCTGATGTACTTAATAATAATAACAATGAAATGTAAAACTAACCCTTTTGGGCTCTCAATGAGGACTTTTTAGTGGGTTTTCGCAATGCAGATTCATTCCTCAGTCAAGATAATGCCGGAAAATATAGTCAGGAACCATATGAAATAAAATGAAAGAATTACTGATCTGATAATCAATTAATAACAATGCAATTACTCACCGGGGGGTTTTACCGCCCCTTGCCTCTTGGTCATTCTGGCATACCAATACTAAATATTCTTGGCTAAAAATATAATTAAAATAGCAGGATTAATCTTCACTTGTATCTTCTTTCTTCGACGACTAGCTAGTGCCCCCCTGAAATAAGTCAAGGCTTCCCCGGATACTTAATTGCCGCTAAATAATCAGTATCCCAACAAATTGGGTATTGGGGTGTTTGCTCTACACCCCTATACCTATTTGAGTCAATCAAGTCGCAAGTAAGGTCCCCAATCTTACAAGACACAACCTGAAGGAATGGCGCCCATACCAGCGTATAGAGGCTTGCTACACCAGCGTGCAATAAATGTACTCATAGTACATTTCCATGAGTTTCTACACCAGCGTGCAATAAATGTACTCATAGTACATTTCCATGAGTTTCTACACCAGCGTGCAATATATTATGATTCATAAATATCAGGTTATACACAGTATATATCAGCAATAATTATTTATATCGGCCAAAGGCTTACCAAAATCCGTGTACACACACAAACATTGAAAAACAACCTCTGTTCCTATCTGCTTGACTCCCCGCTCACCACTCATCCCTTTCTTTTTACCCTCTCGACGATTCCTTCTTTCTAAGATTCCCCTTCTCAATATTTTACCTGAAATGAAGAGGTTCTGGGCAGCTTGGACTATTTAATTAAGAGGTGACAAATGGTTTTGTTTGATTATTAAATATAATTTATTGACAGGAATACAATAATTGGAATGTTGATTACATAATTATTTTACAGAAATTAGAATTTAAAAAAATCCCATACACAATGGCCAGTACGATGAATATTTAATAAACATCATAAACACAAAATTTTAAAACAATTCCACTGTTATGGAGCAATTTCGCTTCAGCATTGGCAAAAATATTGAATATTCGCTCACATTTTTTTTTTATTTAATAAAAACACAATAGCAATTGTTTTAAAGTGTTTTTGGTTTACGGTTTTATTCCCATGTTAAATGATCAAAATTTGATAATATATTCTAGAAAAAAATTATTTGTAAAAATAATTTGAGAAACATTATATCAGAGAATAGTTGTATTCCTTTCAAGGGTTTAAGACACTAGAGCTACTCGCTCCGGTGTTAATCGACCCCGATTTGAAAGGAACAGATGCGCTGGCTTTCATGCATTTAAATGGCTTGAGTCGGGCTTGAGCACTGAGGTGCAGCAAACACTTTTCGAAAGGAATAAGCGCGTAACGCCCCGGAGCTGTTCCGGAGCTCCTCCTAGGTGTGAAAGGAATACTACTAATAAGTGCTGCTTTTATAAAAAATCTTTCATAAAAATCTCTGTTTACTTCTTCCATGATAAGAGATCCCGGATCCTCTAGCATCCGGCGCCTTCCGGTAGAACTTGTTGGGACTAAAATTTAACCCTTTCTCGATCCACCCATTTTGTAATGTTTTTCCCCGCGAGAAGACAATAGGTCTGTTCTCACAGAAATCACAAACCAGTCAGAGCGAATTTTATTGGTTGAAAATAGTCAGAAAACTGGTTGTTGGCGATTTGCACCAATCAAAAACGATCTGACTCGTTTGTGATTTTTGTGACATGAGAACAGATCCGATGTTTTTTTTTAAAGAAACAAAATATATTTCACCAATATACTTTATAAAGGTATTTATAACATAAAAGTATCTAAACAGTGCTTTAAGCACTGGTATCGAGTCTAGTTAACTTCAACAACGCTGAACAGATAATGTATCTAACCTAAATCGTCTTATTTTCTAATTGAATTTTCAACATTTTCACAAATTTTCTAAAGCTATGATTCTTAATTTCATTTAGTAAACTGTTAAAAGCACTGAAAGCTTGTGAAATGGGATTATTTGAGCCTTTGTTAGTATTTACATTGCATTGATATGTACTATTACAAGACCTAGTATTATAGTTGTGTACGTTGTTTGTCAACATAATTTGTGTATTACATTTTTGTGTTTTATTCAGTATTTTATAAATATATTTACACTGCTCCAGATTCAAAAGTTGAGTTAGTTGGCATACACCAAGATCCCCGTATAAGTCCTATGTGCGTAGCCAGTCAATATCGAAAAGAATTTTTAGTATTTTTTTCTGTATTGTTTGCATCTTTCTAAAATTGACACTACCACAAACAGCTCACACCGGGATAAGGTATCTCACGTGTGATGCAAAATAATCGTTATATACATACATATATTGATCTTGACATCATGGGGTAAATAACGTCTGCACTTATAGAGTGCACCAATCATTGAAATTGTTTATTGTGTTTCTTGTTTAATGTGTTTAGACCAGCTCAAGTTTTTAATCTATAACTAATCCTAGGTACTTGGTACTTTCTGCTTCTATATCTTTTATTTCAATCTTTGGTAAAGTATTTACAAAGTCAGTTGAAACAAGGTAAAGGTAAACTACAACTGGTGACTGAATATTTTCATAAGAAATGCACTTCCACTAGTCAGCCACCAGGTGCAAATTACCTTTACCTTGTTTCAACTGACTTTGTAAATACTATACAATAATGTATTTGTTTTTTTGTTTGAAACGCACGATCTTGTTTTTTTCTTTATAATTTTGAGTTTATCATGTAACAACCAATTATAGTATAACACCAAGTCATCATTTATCACAGTTTGAAAGTTTTCCTGGATATTACCCGCATACAATATCGCTGTGTCATCAGCAAAGGTAAAATATCTACCGTGTAATCCTCCACATCTCAAGCTTAATACATAAATGGAGTAAAAAAGCGGCCCTAGGACTGATCCTTGGTGTACTCCGCTCTAACTTGATGTGCATGAGCTTCTGTTATCACCAATCCTAACATACTGTTGCCTTCCTATCAGATCTGATTTTGTTAAATTATGCATTTTAACCCTAAATCCCATATCACTTAGCTTATCCAGTAAAATATCGAAACTAACAACATCAAAAGCCTCACTAAGGTCGACAAACACTGCAACAACGATCTGTCCCTTATCCAAAGATGTTGCTATTTTATCTATAAGATCCATTGTAGCACTCAAAGTATTACTGTCTTTGATAAAATCATACTGAAACACATCCCTTCCTACATAATATTTATCCATGAATGACAGCATTCTTTTTTTTATTAAAGCTTCAATTAATTTTGAAAACACGCTTACAAAAGAAATAGGTCTAAAATGTTCATTGAGTCTTTAGCACCTGTTTTAAAAATTGGTGTAATTCTGCTTATTTTGAGGTCTTCTGGAAATTCACACTCGACAAGAACATTATTTATCAATTTAACTAATATTTGAACAATGTTTTTTTTTCAAATTAAGCAGATCCTGAACGGTGATGTTGTCATGCCCCGGAGCAGCAGTCTTTTTAACGTCCAAAATGGTGTTACGAATCTCATTTTCATTAGTTTCGTCTATAAAGCAGCTTTTATCACAGTATAGTTAACTAAATTGTAGGTCTGGCCCAGTGGTCCTTATTTCAAGGTTTATATGCTCCACAATATTTTTTACCACCTATGCAAATTGTGTATTTATAGCTATTTATGTACCAAGGGGATTATGTAGATTATAATGCCCGAATGCGAAACTATCCTGAGGACCTCTAGCCCGAGGGATATATTTCGCCTGAAGGGCATTATAATCTAAAAATCCCTGTGGTGCATACAATGCTTTATTTCCTACTCAACATAATGAGGCAACGGTGGTCGTGTGGGTTAACGCGCTCGACTACATGGGAAACGTTGATGATAGACGGTTCGAATACTGGCCAGACCGAAAATTATTTTCATTTAGTGGCTGCCTAGGGTGAAGTGCAAATTAATAAAACAACATCAAAAACACTTCAGGACATTATAAGCGGGCGTTTAAGATCATAACGAGTGTATTCACACTCCTATTTACATACATTTATCAGATCTATAAGTTTCTTGAAGGTATCTGTGTTAGTGTTTGTGACTCTATTTTCAAACATTACTTTAAATCTTTTATAATTTATATGTTTGATCTCATAGCAATTATTTATGTTGTCTGTTGCGCTCGGCTGCAACAGGAGATCTTAGCGATGATGAAGCATTCCCCGGTGATGGCTTATGACTTTTTACTTGTAAATTCTTTCCAAGAATTCACAATATTTGAATGAATGAATGAATTAGAGGTATTGTTACACTGCAACCTGCATAGATCTATTGTCACCACCTTAATTCTGGGTGCTTCAGTGGATAGAATTCTGAGTCATAGCACCTCATCCAGCTTAGAGATTTTGCGAACGCGCAAGATGGAACTTTTTCTCGTCCAACAGTGCAGCATCCGAACCATTTACCCTTTTTAGTTATAAGCATGATTCAATAAATAACTCCCAGTTTTGTAGTTATTTTATCTCCGCTTGTTTATTCAAGATACATAACAATTTATAAAAAAAAAGATCTTAATCAAGTCTTTTTACGTGATTCTCACCCAAAAGAAGACCGGAAATGCCAACTGAACTACGAAAGTCGGTGGAAACTTTCAAATCTTGTCGGACATTGAGATATCATAAAATCGGCCTAGATATGAGAAATGAAGCATGCTCCTCATAAAGAAATTAATTTTGGATATTATTTTTGTCATTTTTACCCTCGAAAACCCCGAAAACGACACCCTTAACATAAAAATCTCTCTGAAAAGTATATAAATTGCCCGAAATTTGCCTCAATTTTAAAAATTGGCGCCATTTTCAATCCTAAGGGACGGAACTTCCGGTTCTGCGACTCAAATCCCTCCAATAGGTCTAGGGAACTGGCACAATTTTAATACGAAATGCCGTTTGCAGGGCCGTAGCGATATGACTATTCCTAGGGGGGAAGACTGAGATCCGGCGCCCCCTAAGCGCCGCGAAGGCAATCCAAAGGTGAAGAAAAATTTATCGGTGACCACACCCAAATTTTGCCAATTTTAAGTGAATATGGGTATAATTTCATTCAATGAAAAATTAGATCAAAATGTTGTATCACTAAGGGCGGGTATTATAAAACTATTCTGACTTATAACTCAAAGTTAACTTCTGAATTGCAATGAGAAGTAACGTCATTTCTGTCATTCCTGAAGTTAACTTTCAGTTATTCTGTCAAAATAGTTTTCTAATAGGCAATTTTTCATGAGGATAACCAAGCACAATCTTCTGTTGGATTATGTGATGTGTCATTTGTGTCATACTGCCCTAACTCCCCCACTATCAAATTCTGGGATACTCGAGGATCAAGAACACTTAATTCCTTCTGTGAGAATAAACCGAAAATCACCTTTTCCACATTTGAAATTGACGAAAAAATTAACTCACTCGCACAGCCTGAATCGCAAGCATTCCATCGAGGTCTGCGGGTGACGTCATCATTATAAGCTGCTGGTGGTGACATCACTCGCAGGCTCAGAATTTGATGGAGAGGGAGTTGGGGGAGTATGACACAATTGACACATCACCATTATCCAGCATACTCGAGTATGCTTGATTATCCTCGTGAAATATTGCCTAATATTCGCCCTAAAAACCTAACTTATGTATTGAATGAGACTTTATCTATTGCCAATTCGATTTCCTGATTTTCGTAGATAGTTTCAGGTGAAAATAATGAAGTGTATATTGTAGATTTTCAAAATAAAAACACCAAACTTTTTGAATGTTTATTTTGATTCAATTTCTTTGTTTTTTGCACTTTGCCTATTTTGGCGCCCCTTTGCCAGCTGCGCCCTGGGGGGGAGGCTTTCCCGTCTCCCCCCCCTGTTGGCTACGCCCCTGGCCGTTTGTCCCCACCGGCCGCTCCCACTAATACTAATTCAACAAAATTTCGATAATGTACGTCCAGCAGACGTTGGTGATGATTTAGGACGTTGCCTACATAATATGTAATTTAGTACTATCTGATATGTGCTTGGGAGATAAATATTCAACACGTTGGTGTCTACGGTTTTGTACCAGTGGCCTTAATCCCTCCGTTCATTCTTTCTTGAAATCTTCTGAGGTGTCTGTTGATACGAGTTTCTGTTTCATTGAATTCCGCTAACGCATTTAACATGAATTTAGTCTGGTGATTTGATGCCTGAATAAGTTTCTCCTGATTTTTTTCCAATTGTCCAATGTCTTGGTAAATTTCATCAATAACCCCAAATAAACATGTTAGTATTTTTCCCACTAATCGTCGCTTGCGTCTATTTGCACTTATGATTTCCATCTCATTGGTCCATTGATTCCATTTGTCTCTACTTTTTCTTTAAGTGGCCAATTAGCGATGAACATTGTGTGTTTGACTAATTCCCTTGCCTTATCACAAAGAACTTCAACCTGTTCAATAGAATCACCTATAGTTCGAGTATCATTGGCTAATTTATTTGTATCAAATTTCAGTTCGAGGCTTGATATTCCCCTGTTAATTTTGACATGTCCTATATGCTCGGTATATATTCCTGGAGGTCGATTGTGTAAACTATATTTTTCCGCTGTAAAGCTTTTCAATACGAGAAATAATATAGCCATGAAGGCTACGTTCCATAGTTTTACACTCCTACAATTTGAATTTCCTCGCACCTTCTCTTGTTCTGAGAGAATTTATGAAGTGTGTTAGGGCCTCTTAACTGAGGTGTCAACATTTAATTTAGGGATAGATCACTGGATCATAAAGGGGATGGGAATGTCACTGCTAAATAATGCACTCACACTTCCAGTTTTATATCTCTCTATTGTTGCCAAAATAATCGTTTAATAAGAAATAAATACTGTAACCACATTCAAGTACTTTTAATTATTCACAGGTTAGTTAACAAGTCGCATTTGAGTTATTCGAGAACATTCACTAATCGGTATAAATTCACTAATTGTAAGTGCTCAATAGTCAATTTAACAATAATTGTCAGTATTAGCGGAACGGTAATATTTTAATTGAGAGCACAAGATAAAGTTTATTCTTAATAGAAATCTTCGGGAGTTCAGAGTTTTTATATTTTTAGAGAGCCCTTAAAAAAGGGGAGTGTGATTAACTCAATGTTTTACGCGATATTATATCACTTGAGTTTTCAAGCCAGCAGCCAGAGAGATAAAGAAATAAGTCTTTTTATTTAAAGAGCGAGAGAGAGACTGCACAAGGGTGCAACTAGAGAGAATAATTAAATAATTAGAGAAAAGTGAGCAGGTTCAAACTTGTATAGAGCTAGACGTTTTTACGCACTATTTACTGCTAGTGAAACCACACTACTAAAATCACAAATCACACTGCGAAGTGAAAAAGAGAAGGAATGCATTTTTTCCCCTAGCGACAAACAACCAGACTGGATCGATACGGTACAGCCTGGTACGGCGCCATTTCGCAAGTTTTTCACGGCGGGGGGCTTTTTTGCAACGTTGCCACTGTGATCATAAAAAATAAATATGATTGTTTGGCTGTTTCCACAACATTCTGCCCCGGGTTGAAGTTTCCAACTTCAAGAAATTAAAAGAGATTACAAGAGGAGAATTATGAGAGTTATTAAAAAAATACCTTACGAAACTTAAGAATTAAGAAGTTGAGACAATGAGGAAGATTATAATATATCTAATACTCAGGGTTATTATGTGGGGGCAATAAGTTAACACTTTCTGGTAAGGAACAAACCTTTGCTATTGAACGTGTGAAACTTCCATCAGATGTTTTAAGCTTAACAATTCTAACTTTTCCATCTGTGCCTTTGACAGTTTCAGTAACTCTGGCCAATGGCCACTTGAGCGGAGGCATATTATTTTCCTTAAGAAGAACGAGGTCGTTTTCACATATATTTCTTGAGGGCTGGAGCCATTTGGGGCGATTTTGAAGTCTATTTAAATATTCAATGCTCCAGCGCTTCCAAAACCTTTGTTGAATCTGAGAGCACCTTTTCCAGGAGTTAAGTCTATTTTCGGGAGTATGAGTGATGTCTCTGTCAGGATATGCAGTCAGTGCCGAACCTATAAGGAAGTGTCCAGGGGTAGCGATTCGAAATCCGAAGGGTCGCTAGATAAAGCGCATGAAGGCCGAGAATTTAATATTGCCTCAATTTGGCATAGAATTGTGTCAAATTCTTCGAAAGTGAAGTGATTATTTCCTACAAGGCGATTTATGTGGTACTTTGCACTCTTAATGGCAGATTCCCACAATCCTCCCCAATGTGGTGACCGAGGTGGGATGAACTTCCACTGTATTTCATTCTGAGTTAAATAAGTTTCTATAGTGTCATAGTTCGATTGATTTTTGAAAAAATTATACAAGTCCCTCAAGTTATTATTTGCTCCTGTGAAATTTGTAGCATTGTCACTAAATATGGTGTTTGGATTCCCTCTTCGAGATATGAACCTCTTCAAAGTCATCAGAAACGATTCAGCTGACAAGCTAGAGACAAGTTTAATGTATACCGCTTTAGTGGCCATGCACACAAAAAGGGAAATATAGCATTTAATGACAGCAGCTTTACGTAATCGAGAAGATTTAATGAGGAAGGGACCCCGAAATCGACTCCAAATTTTTGAAAGGGTCGTGATATATTTATTCTTTCCTTCGGAAGGGTGCCATGATCTGCTGATTGGTTTGCGCAGAAAAGCGAAAACATGTTGTGCAATTTCGTATTATTTTCTTAATTTGACGTAAAGCATTTAAAGGCCAAAACCTAAGGCGAAAGTTAGAAAGTACATTTTGAGCGCCAGCATGACCCAGACGTTTGTGTTCATGCACAAGCATGAGATCTACCACAAAATTCTTAGATGGGAGAAGAAGAGGATGCTTTTGGTCATAGGAAATCTCAGCATTCAGCAGCCTACCACCAACTCTCAATAGACCCGAAGAGTCCAGAAAAGGTTTCAAGCTGAGTAAGTTTTTATCAGAGATCAATTTATTATTTGAGAGTTCAAAAATTGTTTTTGAAAAATATCGGTCTTGCAAAACTTTAATTATAAAGTTTCTTGATAAATCAAGCTCTAAGACAGATAATGGACCAATTCTTTTGTCGATTTTTTCCTTGATGTTACGTACAAAACGCAGAATATAAGCCAATATTCGCTATAATCGAGGAAATGATGAGTATTTTTCGAACATTTCATCATACCAATATGTGTTTTTATTTTGTGAGGGATTTTGCATTATTAATGTCACTTTTCGTTGTTCGGGTAAATTTATTTCTTTTTGAGGTGTGTCGTAATCAGATAAATTTAAATCAAATGTGTTTAAAAGTTTAGGGCCATGAAACCAAAATCCAGAGTCCAAAACTTTTTGGGAGAATAACCCTCGAGACAACATGTCTGCGGGATTTTCTGAAGATTTTATATATCGCCAATGACAGTTTGACGTTAATTCTTGAACTCGCGAGACTCTATGAGAAACAAAAACAGTCCATCTGCTGGCATGACTTTTGCACCAAGAAAGCGCAATTTGAGAATCGGACCATAAATGTACTTTAGAGAGGCTTATTTTCTTTTTGAAAACAAAATCAATCTTTTGGAGGAGTTCGGCTAAAAGAACCATGGCACAGAGTTCGAGCCTTGGTAGAGAAATGCTTTTAATCGGAGCGACTCTGGACTTTGATGAAATTAAGTCACAAGAAATATTCTGATCAGAGTAGACAGTTCGGAGATAGAGACAGGCACCGTATGCTGCTAAACTAGCATCAGCGAATCCATGAATATCCACAGATTCTTTCAAACTTTTTAACAGAGTTACACTTTTCAAAAATGAAGTCCATTATCCTAAAATAGTCTCATCCGTTATGATAGTGTCCCAATCAAGTTTTTTGCACCAGATTATTTGCATCATTATTTTTCCCTCAACAATAACTGGATTTACTAAACCCAAGGGATCAAAACACTGAGAAATTGAAGAAAGAATTTTTCGCTTAGTTGGGAACTTATCGTCTAAAATTTCGGGTGTTGATATACAAAAAACATCTTCCATAGGGTGCCATTTCATACCTTAAATCTTGTTAGGAGATTTATCAATATTCATGTCATATTCGTGAATTGTTTCGTGTGAAATTTTGTTTAAGAAGTCTCTAGAATTTAAACACCATTTGTGTAAACTAAAACCACACGGGTTCAAGAGGAAGTTCAGTTCATTATAAAGATCTTTCAATTCGTTGTAATCATCACAACCTGTCAAAATATCGTCCATATAACATTGTGTCAAAATAGAATCTTTTGCTCTTGGGTATTTATCAGAATCGTCGGTAATTTATTTTAATACACGTGTGGCAACGTAGGGAGCGAAATTAGTGCCATATGTTACTGTCGATAATTCTATACATGCTAAAGGGTTATCAGGACTCTCCCGCCATAAGATATTTTGAAGAAATCTATGATCGGGGTTTATTTTTATCTGGCGGTACATTTTTTGCACATCAGCCACCAGTGCAAACCTAAAGAGTCTAAATCGGGCTAAAATATCGTACAGATCGGTTTGTACTTGGAAACCTTTGAATGTGATGTCATTTAGGGCATAACCTGTAGAGCTCTTTGCCGAAGCATCGAAAACTACACGTAACTTTGTAGTGACACTTGATTCTTTTATGACACATAGGTGGGGAATAAAATATTTGTTTTCATCTAGGGAATTTCTTTGAGTTAGAGGAACATATTGAGCGTGGCCAAGAGAAACATATTCTTGTATAAATTGCTTGTAATCAGAAAATAGCTTAGGATCTTTTTCAAAGCGCTTTTCAAGTGCAAAGAACCTTTTTTTAGCGATCATGAAAGAATCGCCCAATTTTTGATGCTCATTCTGAGATTTTAAAGGAAAATCCACTTGGTAAGAGCCATCTTCTAGTACCTTAGTAGTTGAGACGAAAATGTCTTCTACTTGTACATCTTCAGGGGAACAGACAGGATCTTCAGAGACTTTTTCTAAGTCCCAGAATTTTGTCAAAGCATTATCGAGTTGAGAGTTTGTGAACGGCTCAATTTCTTGAGAAAAATTACATGAAGAGAAGAACGAGTTATTTTGAGTATGAAAAGATAGACACTGAGATGGAACATTTCCAGCTATTATCCAGCCCAAGTGTGTATTCAACAATGTAGGGTAATTTGTGCCCAAATTTAGGAACTCATGAGAGAGTAAATTGTAGTACAAATCTGCACCGATAAGTATGTCAATGTCAGTAGGTGTATAGAACTTAGGATCGGCAAGCTGATTAAAAATGTCTCTTGGAATTTTTAGATTATCCACTTTAATGGGCACTTGAGGTAGCCTATGAGTAATATGGTCTAACACAGCACAGGAGAGTCTGAAACGTTTTTCTGGATTGACATTTGAGTACAAAAATACATCAATCATTTTGTTGGACAGTGTATTATTCTGAGCTATTCCTGATATATTGAGAACTCTATGATAGGGTTTCAGTGAGAGCTGATCAAGTAAATTTTGAGTAATAAATGAGTTCTGAGACCCATTGTCCAGCAAAGCTCTAGCCTCTATAGGTTTACCTTGTTTAGTATACAGAGTGACTCTCGCAGTAGCTAAAAGTATTTGAGAATATTTTGAGGAGGGTGCAGAAACCAAGGCAGAGACAGCGAATGATCGGGCTTGAGCTTCTTGAGAAATGAGTCGAGATTCATTAATGTTTAAATTTGGCGAATAATTTGGGGATGAGATTAAATTTGGGCTCTGAGTTTGTTCCCAATTTACACTACTGGTTAGAGATTGACTTGGGAGTTGATCGAGAGCTTGATTGTCTTGGTGATTACGGTGAAATTGGGGTCGAGAGTTATAATTAGAGTTTTGTCGAGGTTGAGAGTTTGGATTTGAACCTTGAGGAGTGTTTTGTGAGTGAAGAGAGTTTTGAGCTCGATTTTGAGCCTGATGTGCAGAGTTAGAGTTTATGGGAGAAGTTGTAGGTCGCATTGTAGGTATGAGAAGAATAGTGTGATGCTTCCTATTACAATGGCCACATTTACGAGATGAGGTACAAGTATTCAATGAATGCTTGCTTCCGAAACAATTTCTACATAATCTTTTTGAATCTATAAATTTCAGTTTGTCATCATGAACAATGGATATGAATTTCTGGCAAGAATAAATACGGTGGCCACGAGTGTTACAGTATAGACATAAAAAATCAGTCAATGAGGAACGACGTGGCTCCTGCTCTCTATTTTGATGCTGAGCTAACAGGGATACTCTCTCTTGCTTTCTATTATGAGTATTATGTGATGTGTCATGATTGGAGGATAAATTTTCGAGAATAAGACACCGTTTGTCCAGAAATTCAAAAAATCCATTAAGATCTGGCAATTTTGTTAAGTCACGCTCTTCTTCAAATAATTTCCTATTATAAAAATCTAGCTTTTTCTGTAATATATCAATGAAAAATAGTTCAAACATTTGAGAATCCGAAATTTTTAAGTTTTTTAGAGCATCCAAACTTTTTCTAGAATTCGTTACAAACTCCCGCAGATTTTTACTATTACGTTTTGAAATTGAGGGTGTATCCATTATAGAATTTACATAAGCATTCACAATACAATTCAAGTTTCCATATCTATTTTTCAAAATATCAATTGCTGTTGCAAAATTATCATTTGTAACTTGCAATGAGTCAATAACGCTCAAAGGCTCTCCTTTCAGGAACGACTTTAAGTAAAAAAATCTTTGAACGTTTGTGAGTAGGGCATTAATTATAAGTAATTGAAAGAGTTCGTAAAAAGAGTGCCATTCAGTTGAGTTACCAGTAAAAGGTGCAATTGTAATATCTGGCAACCTAACACCAACATTTTTTTGTGAAGGAGCAGAAGAGTGAGCTGGTTGGTTGCCTTGAGTAGTTAGATTACTTAAACAATTATTAACTAGAGAAAAAGTGTCGTAAAATTTATTTTCTGTGCTCACCCTATCCTCTACATCTTCCTCACCAGAATCTTTAATTATGTCTTGTGCAGAGTTATATTTACCAAAAGCATTTTGCAAAGTGACTAAACGAGTTTGAAATTGACCAATATCTTGAACCGTGCTTTTATTTGTCAGAACCCAATTGAAAATTCTTGTTTGAGAGGATTTGGCAGATTTACGAATAGATTTTAGTTGATCTAAATCCATTTTAACTTTGGGCAATTAAAAAAAAAAATACAAATCGAAAAATCAAGACCCTTACACTAAAGAAAATAGTATAGGTAGAGAAAATAAGCGAATACCTTAAACCTAGAAAGAAAAGTAAATAAGTTTTTATAACTCAACTTTACAGAGTAGAAAAATTCAAACAATGGGCAAAATAATCAAATCAAAATAAAACTAAATTTGCAAATAAATCAAGGTATTTTTTTTTTATTTTTAAATGCAATAAATACTTCAGTAAATAAATAATTAAGCTTAAAAAACCAAGTGTGAGAGAGTGAAAGTCAATATTTACAATATTTTGTATAACATTCAAAAATAGGAACAATGAAAAAATCACTGTGTTTTAGTTATAGAGCATTAGAGTACACTGAACACCGAGCTGAACACTTTAGTCTTGAAATAAATAAAGTACAAGTTCTGTTACCTTTTGTGAAGGTCGACGAGGGAGTAGACGATCTCGAAGAACGACTTACCAATCTCGGTACCAATTTATCTGCTTTCCGGCAAGTATCCCAGAAACTTACTTGTGGATCGAGTTGTTGATGGTTGTTGATCATTAGCAACAAACAAGGGATGAAGGGACGTAACACTTCTAGCAGCACACCCCCAATCCGGCTCGAAGGACCAAAATGTTAGGGCCTCTAACTGAGGTGTCAACATTTAATTTAGGGATAGATCACTGGATCATAAAGGGGATGGGAATGTCACTGCTAAATAATGCACTCACACTTCCAGTTTTATATCTCTCTATTGTTGCCAAAATAATCGTTTAATAAAGTAATAAATACTGTAACCAT
This sequence comes from Ceutorhynchus assimilis, assembly GCA_917834065.1. Taxonomy (NCBI): domain Eukaryota; kingdom Metazoa; phylum Arthropoda; class Insecta; order Coleoptera; family Curculionidae; genus Ceutorhynchus; species Ceutorhynchus assimilis. The sequence goes on along the minus strand of OU892284.1, from coordinate 10,373,925 downwards.
ATTCAAGTACTTTTAATTATTCACAGGTTAGTTAACAAGTCGCATTTGAGTTATTCGAGAACATTCACTAATCGGTATAAATTCACTAATTGTAAGTGCTCAATAGTCAATTTAACAATAATTGTCAGTATTAGCGGAACGGTAATATTTTAATTGAGAGCACAAGATAAAGTTTATTCTTAATAGAAATCTTCGGGAGTTGAGAGTTTTTATATTTTTAGAGAGCCCTTAAAAAAGGGGAGTGTGATTAACTCAATGTTTTACGCGATATTATATCACTTGAGTTTTCAAGCCAGCAGCCAGAGAGATAAAGAAATAGGTCTTTTTATTTAGAGAGCGAGAGAGAGACTGCACAAGGGTGCAACTAGAGAGAATAATTAAATAATTAGAGAAAAGTGAGCAGGTTCAAACTTGTATAGAGCTAGACGTTTTTACGCACTATTTACTGCTAGTGAAACCACACTACTAAAATCACAAATCACACTGCGAAGTGAAAAAGAGAAGGAATGCATTTTTTCCCCTAGCGACAAACAACCAGACTGGATCGATACGGTACAGCCTGGTACGGCGCCATTTCGCAAGTTTTTCACGGCGGGGGGCTTTTTTGCAACGTTGCCACTGTGATCATAAAAAATAAATATGATTGTTTGGCTGTTTCCACAACAAACTGATCGCTTCATTGAACTTCCATCAGCCTACTTGATGGTTACTACTCTTACTCTGTTATGTTCTGATGAGTGTGTTTTGATTAATTATTTTTACCAGAGGCCATTTGCTAGGGTTGATATCCTCATTTTTTATCAAGACTAGCTCTCCGATTTCAAGCGATTTTCTAGTCTTTTTCCATTTGTATCGTTGTTGAAGTTGGTGCAAGTAATCTGACGACCATTTTTTCCATATATCCATCTTAATTTTTTGTACTAATTTCCATCTTCCAGTTCGATTAGAATTGATGAAAGTGCCCGTCCCGCCAAAAAGTGCCCTGGCGGCAGAGGTGTTATGTCATTGGCATCATCGTTTAGTGGACACAGGGGTCGGGTATTTGGGCAAGCTCCTATCTGGTGCATGGGTGTGGATAACTCTTCATTAGTGAGGCAAGTTGTTCCAATCACTCTCTTCAGGTGGTATTTCATTGATTTTACCCCTGCTTCCCAAAGTTCTCCAAAATGGGGAGCTGCTGGTGGGATGAAATGCTACTGGGTTCCGATAGAGACCAATTTATCTTAAATATTGGATATTTTGACTATCTGCTTAACTTCTTTTTTTAATGTTTTGCTTGCTTCGACAAAGTTTTTACCATTATCGCTATATATGTGCGCGCAGCAGCCCCTTCTTGCGGTGAAACGTCTAAACGCGGCTAGAAATGTGTCTGCTGACGTATCGCCCACAACTTCAATATGTATAGCTTAAATGGCAAGGCACACGAATATTGCGACATACCCTTTGTATGATTTGAAGCCTCTTCCTTTGGTTGTTTTAATTTGTATTGGACCGGCGTAGTCTACCCCTGTATGTAGAAATGGCTATGATGGAGAGACTCTGGCTGCTGGAAGATTTCCCATTAGTTGTTCCGCTGCATTTCACACATCTACTAATCAGTAATCATAGTCTTCACTGCTCGTTTCCTATTAATGATCCAAAACTGTTTCCGCGTGTTAGCTGATGTTAACTGATTTCCTCCATGGAGAGTGTTGTGAAAAACATTTAGAATGATTAATTATTTTGTAAGCGTAAATGTAAAATTATGGGATATTTCGTCTCATATGGCAACTGCGATTTCCCAAGTCTTCCCCCGACACGCAAAATTCCTTTACCGTCTAGGGATGGATTCAACTTCAAGATTTTGCTGTTTTTACTTACAGCTGACTTTTGTTGTAGTGTTTGGATTTCATTGGGGAAATATATTTGCTGTCCGATCTTGACAATAGCTTCTAGTGCATCTTGCAATTCCTTTACCGATAGACGGTCGGTTTTCTTCACCTTCGTTTTGCAGTATTGGATATCACGCTTGCAAAACGAAATAACCCTTATTAGTTTATTTTCAGTGTGGAGAATCTTTTCATTATTTCGTCATCTGTTTGGCATCTGTTAGAAACTATGTGACATGCGTTGATTTCTTCAGCTAATGGATCAATTGTTGTTTCGCTTTCTGCCTGCTCGGTCATATTTGACTTTAGCCATGGTGGACCTTGCCACATCATTTGACTTATTAGTTTAGACGGTTCCATTTCTCTTGCGACGATATCTGCTGGGTTGTGTTCAGATCTGACATGCCTCCAGCAGTCTTCTGCTATAAGATCATTGATTTGAGCTACTCCGTAAGCTAAAAAGGCTTCCCATTTTTTCGTACTGCCTTTTATCCATGCTAAAGGTACGGTTTGTTAGGATAGTACGCGACGCACAACTGACAACGTAAACGTCGTCATTGGTTCAGGTATGACGTACACCCGTTTTCTGACGCAGACGCTGAAGGAAGTAAACGGGTGTACGTCGTACCTAAACCAATGACGACGTTTACGTTGTCAGCTGTGCGTCACGTACTATCCTAACAAACCGTACCTTCAGGCAATCATGGAGTCTGTCTGCATGAATATTCGTTTTATCGGAGGATACAATCTCGATTGTTCTTCTCAATAGTTTTGCTAGTAGCAGTGCTCAACATAGCTGTAGTTTCAAAGAGTGGCTCGCATCTTTGCCGGAGCTACTTTTGATTTGGCAGTTAATAACGTAATTTTACCATCTTCTGTATCAGTTGCCAGTTTTTTCATATATACCACTGCGCCATATGCTTTTTCACATGCATCACAGAATCCATGTAGTTCAAAGTTGCTTCCAGGAATTTGGTTAGTCCATCGTGGTATCACGATTTTGTCTACGTTTTTCAATTCTTCATGGGTGCCCAATGAATTCCAAGTGACTTTTTTGTTAGATCCGTAGTTATATCTATCATACTCTGATCTCTATTTTTTCTGGGATCGACAGCAAAATTTCTATTCTATTTGTTAACCATTTTCTAAGGACGAATCCTCTAGCCAGAAACAATTCAGTGAGCTGAGTTTGGAGCTGTATTGCGTCCTTGGTATCGGCCCCTTACAATAGGTCGTCGACATAGAAATTAAGTCTGGTAAACTTGGATGCCTTCGGGAACCTTGATTCCTCATGTTTTGCTAAACGCTGTGCTGTATGGTTTTTATGGCTAAATATGGAGCAGTAGTGGTTCCGTACGTGAGTGTTTTTAATCGGTATTCCTGTATTGGTTCCCTCGTATTATATCTTCAGAAAATTGTCTGGAACGTTTGGTCTTCTAGATGTACCTTAATCTGACGGTACATTTTCTCTACATCGCTGGAAATTGCTATTCTGTGACATCTCCAGCGTAGTAGGAGTCGGATATCTGAGAGCCACCACCCTGAGTTGGGTTGTAGTGGTTGATTCTCTTATCACTGGTAGGTGAGGTATACCGGGTGTTTTTCAAAACCCGCTCACCCCTATAACTTTTTTATTTTTCCAGATAAACAAATGAAATTTTGTGTGTTTATTTATGACCCGGATGTACATTATTTGACGTATTTAATTTTTTACTATCACTTCCGGTTTGACCGGAAGTGACCCTAACTTTCTTATTTTAAATGAGACGCTAGGTATATTTTTTTTAAATTTTAATAGAAAACTACATTACGGGTACAATGACACCTCATTTGTGACTTTTTGACATTTCATCACCAAATGATTTAAAAATTTAAATCTAGAGCACCATGAATAAGTCAAAATGCTTAATTTTACTCCTAGGAATATGGGAAAATTTGCTTTGATCTTATTTTGTATTTTATATCCTCTACAGAATCATTTAAAGATAGTAGAAGCGCATTTTTAGAATTACCTATATCAGTTTTTTCAAATGAAAAGGGTATGGCTCATGAGCATGTTCCAAAAGAGCGTTTTCTAACGAGCAATTCAGTACCACACAATCGCTAGTTCATCACTCAAATTGAGAATTTTTCTAGCATTCTAAATATTTTTGGGAAATTTTAGTTCAATATAAACTAGCGATTGTGTGGTACTGAATTGTTTGTTAGAAAATGCTCTCTCGAAATATGCTAATGCCCTTTCCATTTGAAAAAATTGATATAATTCCAAATATGCGCTGCTACTAACTTTAAATGAGCCTTTAGAGCATATAAAATTCAAAATAAGCTCAAAACAAATTTTCCCATATTTCTAGGAGCAAAATTAAGCATTTTAACTTATTTATGGCGCTCTAGATTAAAAAGTAAAAATTTAAATAATTTGGAGGTGAAATGTCAAAAAGTGACAAATGAGGTGTCATTGTACTCGTAATGTAGTTTTCTATTGAAATGAGGAAAAATTTACCAGGCGTCTCATTTAAAATAAGGAAGTTTCGGTCAAACCGGAAGTGATAGTAAAAAATTGAATACGTCAAATAATACACATCCGGGTCATAAATAAACACACCAAATTGCATTTGTTTATTTGAGAAAATAAAAAAATTATAGGGGTGAGCGGGTTTTGAAAAACACCCGGTATAATATTTAGCAGCTGCTTCTGACGCCGGTACTAAGTACATATTGGTCTAATTGTTCATATTCTCTCATAAACGCCTTATTGTTTATGTTTAGTTCTCTATCTCTTGCTAATCGTTTTTCAAGCTGCAGTAATCTCGCTACAGCCCGTTGCTTTAATAGTCGTGTTTGTGCCGTCAGGGTTTTTTTATAGTATTTGCTTCATACTTTTCCTCACAGTATTGATCATCTTCATTCAAGTGTCTTTGCTGTGTTACCTCCTTTATTTACCAGGAGCTAGTGAGTTGCTTGACTTCTTCACATAGTGTTGTCATGCTATGCACCTGTGGTCTGGACCGAGCGCGCGTAGTCATGGTTCCAGAGACGATCCAACCTAATTCTGTATTTTGTGCAAGTAGTCCATTTGTCGTCTTCTTGATACCTTTCAGAATTGTGTCTCCATATTCTTTAGCTCCCAGGATAATATCTACTGGTCCTGGCTTAGAAAATGTCGGATCTGATAGAATAACATCCTCCCATTGATTAAATTATTTTGCAGGCAGTGATCTTGTTAACCTTGGTGATACTATACATGGTACTTGGAGTATAAAGTTACTTGCGAAACGAGGCCTAATTGTTGCTGTTGCTTGCTTTTGAGATGCTCACCTCTTCCTTCCCCAGTTATATCAGCCTGAATGGGTTGTCTTGGAATTGTTAAGATTGTGGCAGCTTCCTCAGTTATGAAGGTTGACTGAGAACCAGGATCTAGTACACGTATGTGTTGATCTGTTCCATATGTCTGCTACCCGGGCCATTACGGTGGCTAACAATACCATCTCGTCTCGTCTTTGGAAATGATTTGCAGAGTTACTATGCAGAGAGTTCTGAGAATCTCTGTTTTGATTTCCCTGATCTTGCCGATATCCAGTTTCTTCGTACAACAGGGTATGATGGAATTTTTGGCACTTGCGACATCGCTCTGTGGAGAGACAGTGACTTTTAGCGTCATGCTTTAGACAGTTTGGGCACAACTTTCCTTCTTCAACTGCTCTCAGTCTTGCAGCGACTGGCAAATCTTGAAATTTTGGGCATAAATGAAGCTTGTGTGGTTGTTTGCAGTATGAGCATGTCGAGTTATTATCTCTAGGCGTTTCCTTTTTGATTGCGTCATTCAAGATTTCTAGTGAGTGAAACCTTTTCTGGATGAATTTCATCAACTCATCAATAGGATGTATTTCATGTGGTGCGCTTAATGATTGTTCATACAACCTGTTAGTCTCAGTATCCCATCTCCTAGTTATGATTCTGCTTATCATTAGACCCTATGAGGACGTGTCTATGTTTAGGTTGTTCAGGGCTTGAAAATTGTATCGTGCAATTGTTTAAGTTTAATTGTTGATTCGCGCTGGATACTTGGAATATCTATTATCCTCTTCATCAGTTTGATCGTTAGGAGGCCGTCGTTTGTCTAACGTTTATCAAGGATACTCCAACTTGTTCAGTTGCTGCTTGTAATTTTCAGATGTTGGATTAAACGTGCTGCTTCTGCTCTGACGTGTGATTTTAGATACTGCATCTTTTCAATGTCGGGTAAAATATTATTATCGTGAACAACTTTTCAAAATATGTCACTAAATGTGGTCTATCAGACCGACCATCAAAGAAAGGCAGTTCTTCTTGACATTTTTCCATGTCCTTGTACGATTGTTTTAAAGTGTTATGATTGTCCTCAACTTGTAGTTTGAAATGCATCTGGCTTATTTCTTGTCATCGTTTAGTAATTTTATTTTGAAGTTGTTGTTTGCGAGCAAGTGACATTACCTGGTCTAGTTCCGCTTTGGTATCATCAAGTATATCACCTATTTGACTTAGAGCCGTTTGTGCTTCCTTGATGCCGTTCTGTACTCGTTGAAGATACGAAACTTTTTCCCGGCTTTAGTGAGTTTTTTGTATGCTGAGCTTGAAGTTTGAAGTTAAGTTTAGTTAAGCAAACCACAACAACCTTCCAGTTCCCGTTGACCATTATATTATTTCTCATGTCATTCTTTTTCCCAGAGAGTAGCGTCCATCGTTTTCATTAGAATGCCTCATCTGACAAGATTCATTTCACGGAATAATTCCGTCTGGAAAAGACATCGTTTACTGAAACAAAGAGGTTAAATACGTGGAAGGAAATCGTCAATTACAGAAAGTTAGAAAGTGTACAGAAAGTGTTTGCACAGGTACTTCCAGCGGATAAATAGAAAGTGCGAGCTTAATGAAGAAGAGTTACAGAAATTAAATTATATAAACTGCACCCAGATGAAAAGCAACTCGACAATCAAATTCTCATCACAAACTTAGCATGTTTATTTCAGAACACGATAAGACGATTACAGAGTTAATCATTTAGGAAATTCGTGTGTATACTTAATTATTCCATCAATATTTTTTGTGCTAAATAGGAGCGGCGAGAGGAAAATTTCCACGGTAAAATTTTTGATCGGTTAATCATAGAGGAAACATGCCAGAGTAATATTAGAGATTATTAATTTTTGTGAGAACGCAACATTGGAGATTGGAGAAGAGAGCTGGTATGGTACAACACAAAATTAAAATTATACTTCTACTTTTGATTAGAGCATCAGGAGGATAATTTAAATAAGGCTTGTTATTGGTAAAAATTTCTTTATCTCTCTCAAAGGAAAATTTTCCACTAATAATTGGTGAGGTGAATTTAGATACCTCGAAACGCGTTTAATCCGCGTTTAACCCGCTTTAAAACGCTAACAAGACATACGACGTAATAATTAGTTTTGGAATCTGATCTGTACAATCAAAATTAATTATCGGGTTTAGAAGATTTTTATTGGAAATTCTTCTCACTAATCTGGCATCAGTGGCATCAGTCTGCAGTCTTACTGAAATTGGACAATTTAATTAAAATCGTAGACGAAGTCGTAAAGTTAAATTGTCAGTTTAAGATTGTATAAACACTACTGGATGTAATTAAATGAGAATTTAAAAGCGATGATAATCATTTGTTTAAAGTAAGAAAAAGAGGGCAGGACAAGATGTCTATTATTCTCTCAAGTGCTTATGGGAATTATAATCTTTTCAATTCTGGCTCATTTTCTTATATTTTCTATAGATTTTTTTACAGGCATATTTAATCCATCGCTTATCATTGCGAAAAAATCTTGGTTTTCAAACCTTTTTCAATAGCGATTAAAAACTCGTTTCTTTTCGTTCAAAGACGAGAACATAAAAAGATAACTTAAAATAGAATTCTGTCTTTGGAATTTGAACCGAAGTTAAACTTTTTTCCTGTTGATTGATGACAATTTGTAGAAAGTTCTCTGCTTTTTATCTTTGTTGGATATTTATGAAGAAACGGCAGTATTTCTGTTACCGCTATAAAATTAATGTGTAGTGCTAGCCGACTTTTTATAGGACAACATTAACACTTGAAACAAGCTTGTCGTTATGTATGAAAACGGTATCATATTTCAAAGACGGTTTGGAAAAAAATTACAAAACGTTTGGCCTCGCCAATTTTATTTTTATAAAGTCGACTTTGGTTTATAATTTTTTATCCCCTACCACCCCCTACACCCTTTTACCAGGGATGACTATCAATCCACCCGTCTTGAATCAAAGGGGGTGTCGTGTTACAAATCCTTTCAAGGGGCATCAATTTCTCTTTTCATCGCCACTTATTCTTTTTTTTTTCAATTTTAGTTTTCCCTCGACAAACAATAGCATAAAAAAGCGAAATTTAAATGAATAAATTACTCAAGGGGGCAACAGCACCCTGAAGAGCGGCTTGCAGTGAGTTCTGGGATGTATATTAGATAAATTTCTGGCTGCTCGTTTCTGATGGAGAATAAAAACAGATTATAAGAGGTCATTGCAGTATTCAGCTCAAAAAGGAAAAGAATATTTTAGATGGGACTCCACCAATGCGAAATAGACATTGCGGGTGACATCCTTCCCAAGTACTTGATAAGTTTGAGCGAGCTGACTAACAACCAGATGACAGTTTTTTGTTAAGTGCCATTAAGTGGGGGTAGAAATTCAGGTCTTCATGAATGGAAAGGCCCAAGAATTTCGATTTATCAACAGAGCTCACTGATTCATTTTCCAAAGCCAGATCAGCCACCGTGCAATTGATACCAATGAGATGCGTCTTTGACATGTTCAGATAGAGACGATTTGAATCGCACCAGTACTTAATTTTTTTAAGATCACATTAAATATGGTAGAGAAGCTGACCCGGGTACTTGTTTTGCCCTAGTCCGGTGGTGTCGTCCGCGAACAAAGTAAAGTGACCTGTGTTAGGAACTTATTGAATTTATAGTTTGACTATGAACTGAAAATGCAATAAAGGAACACCATTATGGGAACGCCTTGTGCATGAGATCATCCTTAATACTCGCAACTATTTGCAAAGATAATGGATTCGATGTTGTAAAATTGGATTGCACGGACGAATTTTTTTTTAGCCTAACTAATCGTGTTCTTATTAAGTAATACTAATGTTTTTTTTTTTTTTTTTCAGGTATGTATATGAATAATGGTTACAATCATCATGGGTAAGCAATTGCAGAATTTTTGAAAATACATAGAACTAGATTAATAATTACAATGAATGAAATGACTACAAAAGTGAGTTTGGAGACGATCATACTAAAGTTCATTCCACGAAACGAGATAGTAGAGGTAAACAAACAGGCGGAGCTCAAAAATTCAGAGAAGGACGACTGTAAAAATATGAATTACAACTAATGCCATTTATTATTGTCAGGTTGTCATATGAGTCAATAAGTTTAATGTCGTATTTCCTAGTATTTTACAATTATTTAAATAGTGTTTGGTGGATTATTGTTAATAAGTGAGCAATTTAGATCAAAACAATATCAAGCTCAACAGATTCCGCTAAAGAATTCGTTCGGTAATATATTCAGAGAAGAGAAATACAAAATAACCTATGACGGTCCTGCTTAGGGCGGAGTTTAATCCTTTCCTAGCCAATAAAATTCAACTTAGCTATCAATGTTTGTTTACTTTCACTATCTCGTTTCGTGAAATGATCTTTAGTCCTAATATAGCGCGTGTGGCTAAATTCAGCTGGTGTAGGTACCATGGTGGAATGGTAGAAAAAAAAGATTTGTTAAATTAAACAGAATTTGACAAGTTGTAGTTTGGCATTGGCACTAGTGAATTTTAATCACCAAATCCGTGGCGGTGCACCATTTTGGTGAATTTAGCATCACACGGATAATACACAGAAAAAAACGATTACTCACATCAAGTAAATATTTTTTCTCATTTTTCCAAGAACTATTTTGTATCATATGAAACAAATATCTTCAAAGGGAGAAATTGAAAACAATTAAACATAGTTAATAAAATATTTGAAATGTTCGTTCAAATAGAGAATATATTTTTATTTAAAGTATATGTATAATGTTAGCTCAAATAAATTTATTCTCAAAAGAAAACGTTAGATTTTATCAATTTGATATAATAAAACATAATTTCAAACCAATATATTCTCGTACCAAATATATTCTATACTTCAGTTAAATTTTTAAAATTACTTTGTTTTAAATCAAGAAATAAATCAATTAGAATATACACACTCTTGTTTTTAAACACGAAATATAAAATAGTTTAACCCCGGTTTCGGCTCCAGAGGAAACTGTAATACTAGGTCTTTTTGAGAAAATAAATACTCATTCCGAATAAAATATATGTATTTGAGCTCGTATTTGAGTATCATATTCTCAAAACAAACTTCTATTGGTTCATCCCTTCCATTTTGTCATGTGCAAAAAAGACTTGCATAGACAGGAACCGGAAATTGGAATAGTAGCAGGTAGCAGCCATTATACTATTTTCTAATTATTTGCTTTTTTATATCATTTGTGTATTTTTTTCAATAGATGCGACGTTTGCTTGCGGGTTCTTTCTGTTATGAGTTTTTTTTTTTGTGTGGTTTCTGGTGCTGATCAACTTATATAGGTACCATGGAAAATCTATTACGGGAATGGGAGCTGCCCGAGGTATGTTCATGTCAAAGAAATCTGAAAAATCCTGATGCGTAGTAAAAAATTAATCTTAAAAAAAAACAATGCATATTTATCTTTTTTATATTTTTCTTTATTATTTAGATATCTACACTTTTAGTGCCCTATCAATATCTTTGATTATGTTAGAATCCTTTATGTTCAATTTCCAAAAATCTGTATTTTTTTTAAAGGTATTTTATATTATGTTACTTGAGATTAGTTTGATATTCTCACTGGGGTCTCATTAAATTGGGCTTCATTAAAATCTTCCTTTGATTTCCCTTAAACTTTTGAACAAATACAGCCACAAGAGTGGCAAACGTTTCAGAAAATTTTCATACATTTACCATACATTTACTCGCTGTCTATTAGTTATTAATTTATTAGTTATTAGGTGAGATATAGATTCATGCACTAATTATATTTAAAATATAGGATTTCTTCCCTATTATTATTTTCGCTAACTTTCATCGAATTCCTATTTTTATTTTCGTTTTGCTGCACGATTATGATTGTGATTTTACTTGGGTGCGCACAAGATCTGAAGATCTTTAGACGCATAACCCCAAATATATCTACATAATATCGAGTACCTACATATCTAGATTAATATTCTATCTTTTGTTAATTGTAATATGTAACTCAATTACGTAATATATTTATTTATTATTATTATTATTATTATTATTATTTGTGGTGTTTGAACATTGATATTTGTTGTGTTTATGTAGGTTTTGAGAAATAAAGACATTTTCCAATAAAAAAGTTGTTTTTTTTTTAATAAATTTAAAAATCCATTTAGCCCATTTAAATCATTCAAAGCTCAGATCGTTGCTTATAGTTGAACTCTATATTTTTACTTATATACTTGAACTTGCTCACTTTCAATTTCTCATCATCATGTAATCAAAAAATTCACATGTTTATTTATGACAGCATAATAATTTTAAATTAATACTTTTAAATAATTAATTTAATTTACAATGTGGATCAAAGCAATTTTTCATACCTTTAAACCAAGTTTCAAGTTAACTTTCATTGATGATACGATGTACTTAATTTGCTAAAACATATCTCAAAATGATTATATTTATAACTTCATTGGTAATAGAAATGTTGCTTGAATTGAAAAAAAAAATCTCATAATAAATAAGTGAAGTAGATTAATGCAAAGAAAAATAAAATTAAAGTAAATAACGTTTTTGCTTGTTTCAAAATTACAATTTATTTTTTGTGAGAACGGGGTATTCTCAAATGAAGTTGAAGTAAGTTCTCAAAATAAGAAGTATATTATTTATTTGATCTGATATTGACTTGAACGCAATCTATTATGATACTTAAACAAGAATATAATATTCTCATTCCAAACATTTATTTTCTTGCGGATATACAATCCGAAGATATTCTCAAATAAAATTGCTTATTCTTGTTTTAAGTTGTTGGTTTTTTGTGTGTAGGCAATTGACGTTTTCAATTAAAAGAGATGGACGATAAGTATGAAAACATTCATTTTCCCGCCAACATTTGCTTGCTTGTCAATGTCAATGTGTATTGAGTGGTTAGCAATCCCCTCGTTTTTATTCGAATCGGTGACTTCACCGATGAGTTGGCTATCTTTGTTAAGTGAATGGAAAATGACAATGACCGACATAGAATGATGGATTCATCGGTAAAATTTTTTATGAATAAAAACGCAGGGTTTGAAATTGGAAAGAAAATGTGGGAATAGTCACTGCTTCATTCGCAGAACTTCGCTTTGGCCACGGCGGTGGATTATTTTGGCAGCAAACAGTTTCTGCCAACTAAAGTTTGACGTGGATTACTTTGTATACTTGATGGGCCGTGGATTTCCCTTTCTTTTGCGGGTATCCTTTCTGATTTTGTGTATCCAAATTTTGACAAATGTAGGATTAGATGGAAACTTATGGAAAGACACGTCCGCCAGTGAATAGGAATTATTGTGAAAATTGAGGGTGAAAAGTAATTCGCAACAAATTTTAAAACTTCAGAATAAAATTGATGATCTAGAGCAACAATCTAAACGAAATACTTTACGAATATGTAGCGTCAAAGAATCTGATGTTGAGAATCTTGCTGATAAGCTCCCAGATTTGTTATCTGATAAATTAAAACTTTCTCTCTCCAAGACCGATATAGATTACGCTTTTCGTCTTAAATTTAAAGAGCAAAACCAAGATACTCCGGCTCCAATTATTGTGAACTTCACGACAAACATAAAACGAAACGAGATTTTTCATGCTAAGAAAACCCTTAAAATGTCAACTATTTCCATTTTTGAAGACTTGACTCAGCATAAATACGAATTACTTACTCTGGCAAAGAAGAAATTTGGAAAAAAACAAGGCATGGTCGTCCGGTGGGAAGATTTTCGCATGGAACTCCGAAACTGAGAAGAAGCTTTCAATCGAGTCCAAAAGTGATATTTAACGGGACATTACAAGGGCTCCCTAATGTTTAAATGGTTTGGCTCGAAAGGAGAAAATAAAATGGGTATAAAAAAAACTTAGGTATAATTCTGCTTGTTTTCTTTTTTTTTGGGCAAGGTAATAAAATGCAATTGTCATGAATTGGAATTGGAATTTATTGAATTTATAGATTTTTTGGGACATTTACAATTCAGCTATCGCTTTTATAATATGTATTTGAATGACTTACGAGGGGTGTACACGAGAGAGCGTTTTTAAAAAACTTTATTTGACTAATACAATAGAACTAACTTAAATCTAGAAATTACTCCTTTTATAATATTAAAAATAAGCTGAATAGAACAATATAAATGCTGAATTGGAGTTCTCACGGGATATAACTCCTCCATCCTAAGTTAAAAGCATACCAAAAAAGGTATGGTTTTATACAATGGAAAAAATAAAGAAAATGCTAAAAGAAAAATATGATTAAACTAAATAAGTAAAAGTAAAATTGTTAAATTACAATATCGTCTTCTAACGAGGCTTTTTGGGCACGTTTAAGGCGATGTTTCAAAAGTAATTTATAGACAGTAAAAATGCATAGTATTCCTAAAATACAATAAAGTAAAATTGTCCAAAAATTTATTTGGTGCATTTCCATTGGGTTAGATATTTCTTGTAGTCGTCTCTTCTGTTCTTGAAGCGTTGTGGCAATTTCATTGGTTTCCTTCAAGTTGATGGAGTTCAGGTCAAGTGTAGGTGGATTAAAAGCAAACTCCTTTGTTTGGTAATAATTCATCGATAAATTCAATGTAGGCAAGGATACATCATCATAAGTCAAACGATTGGGCTTATAAGTTCGTAGAGTAATTGACTTTATTTGTAAGCTACATTCATTTGTAGATTCGGCTAAGTAGGAACCATGAAGCGGTACGTTGTCCTTAGAATTTGGACAAGATGCTGAGACAATTAGTTGTTCGGGCGTTGTGATTATCCATTTTCCGTCCGTTATTTTAGTGATTTGGACATTTTGTAGTCTAATACGGAAAGGGTGGCAAGTAGTGGCATTTTCTTTGTATAAAATCAATTGGACTGCACATGGAGGCTCATGATCAATGTATGCAGTATGGGCTTCTTCACATAAGTACTCGTTGGGTAACAATTGGTTGCAGGTTTGGTCCATATAAGAGTACTTGTTGTTGCTAAGTGCAAGGTATGGTTTGTGTGGAAAGTTCATAAAGAAATCAGGATTTTGTTCGCTTGGAATTGGTATCGGAAATAATTGATAATAGTGATAGACATCCGATTCGACCAATGGTATTTCCAAGATGAAGGTGATAATCAGGCCCTCTGAATAACCTTTAATCTCGATTATTTTTTCGTAGTTCAATATGTTATCAATATTGGCTTCTAATGGTAACACGTCATGCACTAATTGTTTTTTAAATCTACAAATTTCTTTTATTAGCTCTAATGGATCGATTATTGAATTATGGAGCGTATTGATTTTAGCAAATGAGATAACTACTTCCGTTTTTTCTAAGATATCGTAAATTGTTTGATATAGCATTGATATCTGATTAATTATTATGTGAGTTTGGAAGTATTGATGGTTGTCAATAGCAGACAGAGCTACCTTTTTTATTGTGCTTTCAATTTGCAGTATTCTCGATTTTAGCGTTATTTGATTGGCAGATATATTAGAGATAACGTTTTGAAACTGTTCAATGGTTTTCCCTAATAAATTAATTTGATTAAAAGATGATTTTTTAAGTTTATCTTGATTTTCTTGTAATTGTCTAATTTGCTTATCATAAAGATCTGCATCATCTTTATCAAGATTGCCAGTAATGCATTTTATTAATGATCCTAAAGGATTCAAGATGCCACGTTTTTGTCTTTTTGAGTAACTACTCGTTGGGTCAATTTGCCTTATGTTGTTTTCTATGCGTTTTTCTAATGCCATTAAAGGCAGCAACGTGTTTTTATATTCTCGTTCATAGGATACATTATTTGTAATGTTTTTAATTAAATAGTTAGCGTTTTCTTTGATCAAATAAAATTCGTTAACAAGGGGTGTTAGGTCGTGAATTTGTATTAATGACCAATGATTGGAAACTATTTTGGCAGTTCCCAATTTATAAGGTAGGAGTCCGGGATATTTATTCAGGTTATGGAAGTTTATTCCTACTGCTCCGATGTTGAAGATTCGGATCCATCTGTAACAATAGATTTGATTTTGGTTTCGTTGATATGCAAAATCTCTTTTCGATTTGTTTTGGGGTTTTCAATTTCAATCTTGCTGTTTTCTAATATTTTTGTTAAGATGAATGGACCTGTGAATCTGTGGTGTAATTTACCACGTCGTTTGTCTTGTTTTTTATATATTTGACACCCTATGGTTAGTTTTTGAGGGGTCTTCTTTTGATTATGTTTGTCAATAAGTTTTTGTTTTAAATTAATTGAGTCTTGTTGTATTTTGTTATACAAAGCTTCCGTGTTAGTTTTGTGATTGTGGACATATTCGGTGAATATTTGCGCGGGCATAAGTTGCATAGGGTCACTAGAAGAAGTGTGTCCTAAAATCAATGTATAGGGAGTAAAGCCTGTGCTTGAATGGATTGTGCTATTATAAGCAATTACAGCATAGGACATTAGGGTTGATACGTCAGTATTTTTGTTTTTTTCTCGTAGTATTCTTATGTGTTCTATCAGGGTTGAATTTAACCTTTCAACGGGCGAATTCGACTCGTGATGATTTGGAGTAGTAAAATGGATTTTAATATTATGTGTTTTCAATAAATCCTTAACTACTTCGTTCTTGAATTCTGTTCCATTATCGGATACAATCAATTTAGGGATACCGAAAAATGAAAAGAAATGGATTAGATTTTGGGATACTGATATGGCGGTGCCAACGCAAGGAAGGGCTTGTCCATATTTGGAAAATTTGTCTATAATTACTAGGAATTTTTGTTTATCTACAAGGAGTGTATCGAGGTGAATAATCTCGAAGGGTTTCGAAGGTGTTTCTGTCAATACAAGAGGTTGGTCTGGTGGATTCCTGTTATACTTAGTTCTTTGACATATTTCACATCCATTAATAAATTTAGTGACGTCAGATTTCAGGGGTTTCCAATAATAATTAATTTTCAGGCGTTTTAGGGTTTCCTGTATTCCTCGATGGTTAGTTTTGCCTTCGTGTGAAAATCTTATTATCATTTCTCTTTCCTCTGGTTTAACATTATTAATGAGTTTTGTGCATTCTACAAGCTTGAAATTACAAAAGTGTTTAGATAATGCTTCTTGAAATAAAACACGTAATTCTTTTGATAAAAAGTGCACATAGGTAGTTTTCTCTGTGAGGTTTTCTTTCAGAAAATTTACTATCGCTTCTTGTTTCGTGGGAATCGTTGCTCGGATTATCCTATTACCGTCAAAGGTTTCAAATTCTCTTTTTATGTAGGCGTCGTATGGTGATTTTTTCACAATTAATTGATTCGTTTTGTTGTTAATTATTTCGTCTAATATTGGGATTTCATTTAGGGTTTCGTCTGTGTTTGTACTATGAGCAGTGTCAGTACTGGACGTATTATCCATTGGTGGTTTAATTCAGATATCTTCAAGAATTTTTATTCGAGAGGTTGAAGGCTCTTGAGAAGTTGAAGGCACTGGAGGTAATTCAACCGGTCGATTAAGTTCGTTTATGATTTTCTTATATTCGTCAGTGTGATGTTTTTCTAGAAGATTTTTATCGATTTCGTTTAGAAATTTATCGATGTCAGTTGTAATATCTCCTGGATTATTAAGGAGAGATTCTGTTTCTAAAGCGTTGAGTGGAATTCTTGAAAGAGTGTCGGCGTTTGTATTTTGTTTGCCGCTTTTATTTATAATGGTGTAGTCGTATTCTTCAAGCTTTAATCTCCATCGAATAAGTTTTGAACCTGGCTCTTTAACATTGAAAAGCCAGACTAAAGGTCGGTGATCTGTATATATTTGAAATTTCCTTCCAAATAAATTCGGCCTAAAGTATTTACATGCCCAGATGATAGCGAGCAATTCTTTTTCAATTGTCGAGTATCTCTGTTCTGTTTCATTTAGCGTGCGGGAAGCATACGCCACGGGATGATCGTTGGGGGGTGTTGATTGAGATAAAACTGCACCGAGAGCTGTATTTGAAGCATCGGTTGTTAATACGAAGGGCTGTGTGAAATCAGGGTATTTAAGGATTGGGGAATTAATTAGAAGATTTTTTAAATGGTTGAATGACGATAAAAATGCTGGGGAATGTTCGACTTTAGCGTTTTTCTTAAGACATAATGTCATTGGCTTGGCAATTTTAGCAAAATCCTTTATAAATCTTCTATAGTATCCAGCTAGTCCTAAAAATGATTTGATATCTTTTGGTGTTTTGGGTATAGGAAAGTTTTTTACAGCTTCTATCTTATCTGGGTTGGGTTTCACGCCTTCTTCGGTTATTAAATGTCCAAGGTAATTGACTTCTTTGTGTAAAAATTCGGACTTTGCAATTGAATCTTGAAATTTGATTGTCTGAACCGTTCAAATATTAGTCTCAAGCGTTCTATGTGCTCTTGGAGTGATTTACTGTATATTATGACGTCATCCAAGTAAACGCAACATATTTCGTTCTGGAGGCCACGAAGAACGTTGTTCATCACCCTCTGGAACGAGGCGGGGGCGTTTCGTAAACCGAAGGGCATACGTTTGAACTCGTAATGTCCTGTGTCGGTGGAAAATGCTGTTTTGTGTACGTCTTCCGGTTCCATCTCTATTTGGTGGAAACCATTTGCTAGGTCCAACGTCGTAAAGTACTGAGCTTTACCTAGTCTATCTAAAATATCAGAGATGTTGGGTAATGGGTACTTGTCTTCGATTTTTTTGTCGTTAAGTTTTCAGTAGTCAATTACTATTCTCCATTTTCTTGTACCAGATGCATCTAGCTTTTTTGGTACTATCCAAATTGGGCTAGACCATGGGGAATTAGATGGTTATATTATACCATTTTTCAACATCTGGTCCATTTGGGTGCTGACTTCCTTCTTATGAATCTCAGGGTATCGATAAGTCTTTGTAAAAATAGGTGTTTCATTTGTAAGATTGATTTTATGTTTGATTTGATTCGTAAAAGTCAATGGAATACCTTCACAGTAAAATATGTCTCGGTATTCATAACAAAGATCTCGAATCGCTTGATATTCTTCTTGATTACAGTGGTCTAAACGTAAGTTCTTCAAATTTTGTTTTAGTTTCATATCATTTGGTTGATTTACTTCGATATCCATATCGGTTTCCATTTCCTCGATAAAATTATTTTCAATTTCGTTTATAGGTTCTACTTCAAATGGTTCTGTGAAACTAATTTTTATTGGGTTTTCACATAAATTCGTAATTGTTGTCAATGCAAAATTACTTTCAATTTGTACCAAGGCTTCTGGCATTTCTGCGATATCATCAAAGTTAATATGGTTTAGTATTCCTATTCCATCTGTTTTGTTTACAGGTACTTTAACCTTTTGTGAAACACGAGGAGGTATAACAGTTTCATATGACTGTGTGGGCTCCGTTGTGTTTTGTGAGAAAAATAATTTGTTTTGAAAATGCAAGGGTAAATTTACTTGTAACGTTTCGAGTGCAAAATTCTTTAGATTTATTTTGGCACCGATATCGATTAGAAAATCGACACCTATCAAACCGTCGAATTTATTAGAGAAATTAAACAAGTAAAATTTGTGGTAACCATTTTTTTTGAATGATGGAAAAATGGGTATATTTATGACTTCGTCATGTATTGATGTTGCATGAGCAGTTTTTACAGTGAAATATTCATTAGAAATGAATTGAGAGTAAACTTGGTATGCTAATTGCGGATTGATGAAACTTTTTCCGCTGCCTGTGTCGACTAAGAACTTAGCATTTAATTCGGGGATAATTATTACAGGCAAATCTGAAGTACTATAGTTGTTGAGGCATATTACGTCACATTGGGGTAATTGGGCGTAATCTGAAAATTTTGGTATTGGGAATCATCGATATTTGTTTCATTATAGTCATTATTAGTGTTGTCATACATGTTGTACATATAGTCATATGGAACATTGTATGAGTTGAACATTTCAGAATTTGGCATTTGGTAATAATTACTGAAATCCAATTGTTCGTCATTATTGGGAGTAGAATTAACGTCGATATTTGTGTCTTGAGTTTGAGTTTCGGTGATAGTATTAGGGGACAAAGTATTTGCGGATTGGTTCGAAAGTTCTTGCACAGTGAAATTATTCAGGCGAGATCTTTGAACTGTATTTGGTCTTATAGTGACACCAGACGATGTGTCCATTGGTTCTGGAGCACTATTGTTTTGGGTGATATTGGGTCTTTGGAATGGTCTATTGAAATTATTGAAGTTTTGAGGTCTTTGGAATTGGTTATTGAATGGCATATTTGGGAAAGGTCTTGCAAAGTTTTGGTTGTTAAACGAATTATTTGGTCGATAGAAAGGATTATTAGTGAATGGTGTTATAGGCATTCTTGGAATATTAGCAGCATAATTTCCAAGTGTATTGTTAAAACTTGATTGAGGCTTACTTTTATTATTGACGTTGTTATTAGGTATATTTCTTGAGCTTTGATTAGACCTGTTTCTATATTGTATGAAATTCTCTTCTTCTCGTACAAATGCGAGAGCTTGTTCAAGAGAATCTGGGTCTTTTAATCTTACCACTAACTGCATATGGTAATTTAAGTTGTTGATAAAAGTTTTTAGACACAGATTATCAAATTGTTCGATTTTTAGAATTTTCATATTATTAGGATCGTTTGAGCTATTAATTTTAGCAAATAACAAACTTCTAGAATCTTGCAATTTTAATCCAAAAGAATGTAAGGATTCGTTCTTATCTGGTTTCATATTAATGATATCTTGGACAAGACAATCTTCAGTTCTTTGGTCAGAAAATGTGACAATTAACGAATCTTTAATTTTCTGCCAGGTATCGAGTTCCGTGCGAGAAGCAATTAATTCGGCAGCTCTACCTGTCAATTTACAAATTACCGTATCGAACAAACAGATGTTTATTGGATCTGCGGCATTTTGTCGATTTTGGTGGTTCTGTAGAAAATGTTCACATGATGTTAAAAATCTGCCAAGTGTTTTGGTGTTACCATCAAAATTTGGAATATTATCGGCTTGGTATCTAATAAGCTGATAATTTGGGTTGGCCATATTAACAAGATTTTGAATCTGATTATTAGGTTGAAAATTATTGTTAAAAATGTTTATAAGATTGTCAAGCTCGTTATCACCTTCCAGATCGAACAAATATATATCAATAAAATCAAAAAATATAAAAATAAAAGGAAAATAATAATGGGATCACTTACAGCAATACCAGATTAATCTTGAAGTACATGAATTTATCTTCTATGGATTTTGGACGATGTAGTTCCGCTATCCGCACCAATAGGATTAATGGACGATTTTTGTTCCGATCCCTGGTCGCGAGTTCACTGATTGTCAAAAGTCTTTCGTATACCACGAACGTATATTTCGATTTGACGGTAAATCGTTAGCACGAAAAGACGATGGTTTTTTACGGCCCGCAAAATCCAAATTTTCGACTGAACCGGACTGTTTTTTACCGAAGTCTCCGTCAAAATCCTACCGACTGCGCCACTTACGAGGGGTGTACACGAGAGAGCGTTTTTAAAAAACTTTATTTGACTAATACAATAGAACTAACTTAAATCTAGAAATTACTCCTTTTATAATATTAAAAATAAGCTGAATAGAACAATATAAATGCTGAATTGGAGTTCTCACGGGATATAACTAATGGCTTGCTTTTTTATACATATATATTAATTTACTGTATAGGCATAGGGAATATATTATTTCATTTGGTTTATTGTTCATTATTATAACTGTTTTGTGATTGAACGGATTTAAGTGGAATGGAATGTTCTATTGATTGCATATTTGGTTTTTTTTTTTTAAGTTTTCTAATGTGCCTATGTATTAATCAATTAATTAATTATGCAGATTGCTTAACTTGTAAAACATCGTAACCATCTGGTAAACCAATACTTTTTGTACTTTTATTGTGGGGCAACGTGTATGCTTAACAATACAGATTGTATCTTTTACATGGAGACCGTAGACAAAACCTTTACTTTTGCTCACTTCAACGTCAGATCTCTTACATCTGATTTTGATAAATTTGTTGATTCCATCATTGATGGTAATTATGACATTGTAGGTTTATCTGAGACGTGGCTGCAGCCCGGCATTTCCTCCGACTGCGTGAGTGTTGAGGATTACACACTTGTTCGTAAAGATCGAGATGGTAGAGGCGGAGGAGTTGCGTTGTACATCAAGTCTTCTTTGAAATTTAAACTACTTACTCTGCCCGCAGGCTCCCTTGAACAGATTTGGGTTTCTACCAAAATTGGTGCAAAAACTTTCGCTTTTGGCTCGCTATACAGACCACCAGTTGCCAGCTTGGAAACATGTCTGGATGATTTAGAGGGTACCATTGCTGAAATTTTGCCTGAATTTGATCATACATTATTTGGAGGTGATCTAAATATAAATATCTTGAACAAAGATCATACTGGAACCAAATATCTAAATCGGTTTTTGAATAAATATGGCTTGTCTCAGATGGTACAATCATATACAAGAGTTACGGAAACGTCAAACACTCTTATAGATTTAATAATTACCACGAGCCCTGAAATGATAGTCGCAACTGAGACACTTGATATGAGCGGTATTTCTGATCATTTTCTAGTTTTTACAAAATTAAAAATACAAAAACCAGCCAAAACAGTAATTTATCGCACGTTTCGCGACTAACGCAACTTTCAACTTGAAAAGTTTCTGCCCGATCTACTCAGCGTGAATTGGGATTTGCTATGCGAATACCAGAATACTGACGAAATGCTTGATTTTTTTAATACTAACGTACTTAACTTATTTGATATTCATGCGCCTTTAAAAACTGTAAAGTTCACTAAACCTCCAGCTCCATGGCTGACTCCCAACCTTAAATTTCTTATTAGTTTACGAAAAAAAGCGCTCTCAAGATATAAAAAATTAAAAACCGATGCCTCATTGTCATATTATAAAGAACTAAGAAATTTTGTCACTACTGTGGTAAGAAATGAAAAAAAAGCTTACCTTCGCTACAAGTATAGGGTAGATCCCAAGGGATTCTGGAAAACTGTTAATCATCTAAATATTAACTGTAACAGGCCTGCTCTGCCAGGCAATGTTGGTAGTCCGAAGGCTTTCAATAACTTTTTTATAGATAGTATTCCTCTAATACCATCTAATCCTACCTTTATATCCGATAACTATATTAATCGTCGTCGAGGCGATTTGCCTGGCGAATTCACTTTTCAAGAGGTGACTGAGGAAGTTGTTGAAAGGCATATTTTAATGTTAAAATCAAACGCAAGAGGGTCTGATGGTATAGACTTGAAAATGTTATCGTACTTGACGCCACATTTAACTAAATATATCACTTTCATTTTGAATACTAGCATTCGTAAGTCACAATTTCCATCCGCCTGGAAAAATGCCAGTATAACTCCTGTTCCTAAATCAAGCTCTCCAGAAAAAGTATCTGATTTCCGTCCGATAAGTATATTGCCGACTTTGTCGAAAGTGCTGGAAAAAATCGTCAATGACCAACTCAACGACTTCTTAACTGAAAATAAAATTTTGCCTACTACTCAATCAGGGTTTCGTGCTAAACATAGCACTACTACGGCATTGCTAAATATTTCTGATGATATTTTTAAAGCAACTGATGAAGGAAAATCATCTGTTTTAGTCTTGCTGGATTACAGCAAGGCTTTCGACACGATAGATCATGACATAATATGCAGGAAGCTTTATTTTTATGGAATGAGTCAAAATGCTATACTCTTTTTCAAGAATTACCTTTCAGGGCGGAGACAGAGAGTTTGCTTTAATGGAATGCAATCCCCCTACCTAACGACTCATAAGGGCGTTCCCCAGGGTAGCATCTTGGGCCCTGTCCTGTTCTCTTTGTACACTGCAGACTTCGGCACTTATCTACGGACTTGTAAGTCCCATCAATATGCGGACGATACGCAGATTTATTATTATTTTTTATCTGCCAATTCTGAACAGGCTATTGTTAAAATAAATGCAGATCTGATAACTCTGTGTGATGTTTCAAGAGCTCATGGCCTGGTCCTGAATGGCAATAAGTCACAGCTTTTATGCTTTGGTAAGTTTATTCGGCAGCAGTTTGATAATGGTACCTATTCTATTTTACTTGATGGTGCACAGTTAAAAATGGTAAAATATAGCAAAAACTTGGGGGTAATAATCGATGATCAGCTTAGATTTGACTATCACGTGGCAGATATTCTGCGTAGATCCTATTACAAGCTCAAAGTTCTGTATATGCACAAGGAAGCTCTCACTGCCGAAATAAAATTACGCTTGTGCGATTCTCTTATTTTATCTTTAGTTTCCTACTGCGATGTGGTCTATTGGCCGGCTCTTACTGTGAGAGAAAAATATAGTCTTCAAAAATTACAAAATTCTTGTTTAAAATTTTCCTACAATATGAGAAAATTTGATCATGTCACTCCTTTGTTTTCAAGTTCCAAGTGGTTGAACCTGCAAAAAAGGTGTCAATTGCATATGGCTACCCTGGTTTACAGAGTTCTTCAAACAAAATGTCCTGAATACCTATTTGATAGGCTCGTCAGGAGAAGTGCGGTGCATGATAGACAGACAAGGCACTGTCAAAAGTTGACCATACCCAGACATCGAACAGCACAATATCAACGATCATTTAGCTACAACGCCGCAAAAATATTTAATTCACTAACGCCTGCAGCCGCGTCATGCAATACAGTTTCCAAATTTAAAAATAATATAAAAAAAAAATTAAATGATGATTGGCATCAATGATTAGAATTCATTCGGTTTTGTTAGTGTAATATGATCTGAGTCTCGGTCTAAATAGATGTAATTTTTAAATTTCTAATCAGTTAAGAATTCTTTCTTATTTTATTATTGGGTACTTAACATTATATTCTACAGTTTATAATTTATAGTAGGTATCTGTTAGTTACTAGTTACTATTATAATATTAGGTAAAATTTCTTTATAATTTTTTGACGCGACGGTTAGATAGAATAGCTAAGCTAGATCTCGCCGTCTCATTTGTTGTATTTATTACTACCTCGCACCTTAATTATGAATAAAGGCTTTATTATTATTATTATTATTATTATTTTTATGAATAGGCACACTACACACAATCACCAGTGTTAATTGTTGGGAAAAAAACCTTGAAAAACCCGAGGAAATAATAGTTTCTTACAAAAGTCTTGTCTACAAACCACTGTCAACGGCTGTCAACCATTGTTTTCATGCTTTTTTGGCATCTGACAGTTTGATGCCAGAGAGAGAGGCTTTTAAATTGAAAAGGTCATAGTTGGGGAGCTGGCGTCGAAAACATGCAAGAGTTTTCGCAAGGCGGATATTTTCAAAATAGGTCGTACTTTAGTGCTAGAATGCTAGTGTACAGTCAGCACTCACAGTTCCGGGACAGCTGGCTCTGGGACGCGGGCAAAGTTGTAATTTTAAGAAGCATCTAAACTGTTTTCTCAAAGCTCAAAATTTATAGAAATTTTGCACATTATCTGTTTGAAGGTCACAGATAACGTATGTAAATCGTCAGACGTCTAGTTCGTTGCAAAAAGGGGGTCAGACGTCCTCAAAGTTTTAATTTTATGGCATTTTCTTCGGTGTCCTGTCAAAATATATTTTTGCAGGTATTTGACAAATATATTTGAAGAAAATGCCATAAAATAAAAACTTTGAGGACGTCTGACCCCCTTTTTGCAACGAATTAGTGGTCTGACGATTTACATACGTTATCTGTGACCTTCAAACAGATAATGTGCAAAATTTCTATAAATTTTGAGCTTTGAGAAAACAGTTTAGATGCTTCTTAAAATTACAACTTTGCCCGCGTCCCAGAGCCAGCTGTCCCGGAACTGTGAGTGCTGACTGTACACTAGCATTCTAGCACTAAAGTACGACCTATTTTGAAAATATCCGCCTTGCGAAAACTCTTGCATGTTTTTGGCGCCACCTCCTGGACTATCAATTGAATGATGATTTCATGGTGCAGCATAACAAAGTTATTCCTAAAGGGTGCATTTTTTTGCGTGCGGAATGCGACAATTGATGAATTCACCTGTTCGAGACTTTGACTTTTGTCAATTTTGTTAGATGACAAAAAACGTGAGCGCATTTTGTAATCTCCGCAGACCCAGTATTGCGTACGTCCTTAAGAACACGGTCGCGGTTTCATTATACAAGTCGTCGGTTATCAGGCTTCCATTATCCCCGTATTCGCCATTCATTTTTCAATTTTACATCTTTCTGCATTTTGGGTCGACCGATAGACGTAAATTCTTGTATCTTGTAAATTTATTGCTCCCATGTTCAATATCCTGTCCAGTGCAATAAACTATTGCTCGACGTTGTGTGGAACAGAGGAACAGTCTTTTGGCCAAGATCTTGCAGCAAATTGGTAAGAGATTTGCATGAAAAATCGCCCACTGTTACAACAGGGAATCTGCCAAGCTAGGTGGATTTGTAACAGTATTTTTGGACCTTCGAGTCCGATGAGAGTTCGTGATAAGTGAAAAGATAAAACAATATTCAATCCAATCCTTTGGTTTGGTGCAAGTCAAGTGTTGAACATGTCCACAGTTATCCCGAAGTGAAAAATAAATTATTAGTAGTTATTATATCGATACTTGCCAAAAAGTATACTACAGTGGCAGCTGTTCGCCAGAGAGCAATATCAGGGTGAGTAAGGAGTGTTTATAGTGGGCGGCAAAAGATTTAATTTTTAAGTTACAAATCCTCAAAGGAACTTTATCAAAATAATGCATAACAAAAGAAATCTTGAAAAGAGGTAATCCAAAAATAATTGTTACAACTGTCTGCAATCATTTTGTTTATTTCATTGAAGCTTTGATGTTATTTAAAGCATGAGTGCAAGAAAAATCGCTCGATAAATTTCTTAGACCTAAAAAGTTGAAATTTTCCCTAAATCCTTATAACTAAAAAAGAGCTGAAATTTTCCCTAATAATTTATTGCACCCTGTGCAATGTAACAGTGCAAAATAACCCTTGGCCTGATCAGGACCGAAGTTTATTACTTAAACCCAAAGAAATCAAGGTATAAAGTTAAACTTATAAGTATAAAAAAACCTGTTTAATCCATGACCTTCAGGCTACTAGATCAATGTTCTGAAAATTGAGCTAGGATGAGTTCAGTTGAAAAACCCTCACAAGAACCACCATGAGGAAATGCAAAAAGGTGCGGGAGGCTGCGAGCTGCATACTCTCTTAGGTAAAGTGTAGTGGTTTTCGGTGACTGGCACCACTACAGTTGGGGCCCCTCGGTAGATCCTAATAATCACATTTATATTTTATCATAAAATATGGAAACGAGAGCACTGGGCGTGTTTGTTTTTGCGCCCTCAGCAACCCTTGCATGGTGATTTAAAGGAATATTATAGCCGAAGCAAGCTTACCTTGAAATTCAAGGATCTGGACACAAAATGAGTGGCTCAACCACGAAAATATTGATGGAGAGCATCTCCCAGGCCGTGCAAATGCACTTTAAGCTATAATACAAGGTTAAATTAGGCAGGATGCCTTAGATTAACTTGTAAAATCAAAGTTACCGGCGATGGTATCAAATGAGGTTATGGAATTTTCTCGAAAACACAAAGAAAACATTTCCACTAGCACTAGGCCACTACCGAGGGGGATTTCAGTAGTGGAAATGTGTACACTAAATTACCACTTCTGACAGAAATTACCACAAATTACCAATAATTTCCTCTAAATTACCACTTTTTTCCTCTATTACCTTTCATTGCCTCAGGAATTACCACTCAATTCCTCTCAAATTACCACTTATTACCACTAATTTCCTTTAAATACCACTAATTACCACTCTCATTACCACTAATTGCCACTGAAATTACCACTAAATACCACAAATCTATTTTAATTTTCAAGTATACCTAATATTTAGAACTCAATAACATGTTGCTAAGTAGGTATATGATAATAATAACACGATGTAAATTTTTATACGTCTTTAGGGTTTTGAAAAATATAATTGTGTACCTACATTAAAAAGGGGGGTGTGACCCTAAAAAACGACTTAAGCTACCTAAATCAAGAAACAAATTCTAAGAACTCTCGTGAAAACCGCAGCCCTATATTCGAAATAGTCTCCGAGAAAATTCCATATGAAGATACAGGAACTTGTGATGTCACAACCGCCGAAATCGGAGTCTTCTGTTCGTTCAGTCGTCAGTGAACCGTACTCTATACTTTGAGTGGTTTCAATTCGCCGTAGGAGATAATTGTCTTTTGTTTTGGGAAATTTTTACACGTGCTAATAATGTCCCTGATAATCCAGTGTGACGTCACAAACAACTATTTGTAACTTTAAACCGCCCTAACTCGAAAACGGACCATCGTAGCAAAATGCAGTTTCAGTATTTATTCTTAGATTTTCTTTGTACTAAAACTTTCATTTTTGGGTCACACCCCCTTTAAGCTGCGTAGGTATTATTGGGGGTATTATTTTAGCGACCTTGCTTCTTCTAAAATAATATGTAATAATTGGTTAGTGAAGAAAACTTTCTAAATATTCTATTTATTACCTTATATTTCGATAACTATAACAAAGTGGCGACAAGAAAAAAAAAATAATATCAAAGTTCGAAAAAAAGAATAAGTGCATACAAAAAAAAACTTTAGTCATCATTACTTTCTCTAAAAAACACTTTTTCATTCTTATATTGAAATCAAATCCATGAAAAAACTGTTTTGCAATAAAAAAAATTGTTAAGTAAGTAAATTATTTCATAACATATATCGAATAGACTTGGGAATATGAAATTTAAGGGATATTTTAAAAAAAAATCAACATCACTTTCCAGTTTTGATAATAGTTTATCTCACTTGCACTGTGAGTTAAACAGAGGTTTAAATTTTAATAAAGGTGTTTTTTTCGTAACTGACTTGCACCGCAAGTTTATCCTTGTTTAAGTAGGTACCTCTAAACTGCTATTAAAATAAACCCCCAATTTCGGTGGTTTAAAATCACAGTTATCGATTTTCGGGTCTATAGTGCCGTCCAAATAAAAACGGCAATTATACAGGGTGTCCCACGACGTGTCTGCCAAGTAATAACTTCGGAACGCGTCATCCAATATATTTGAAATTTTGAGGATCTGGGTAATAGACTGTGAGATAGGGGCTGTTTAGTGGAGTCATTTTTTTTTGTCTGGCATTTTGAGGGCTGAATGTGGCTACTAAGCTGATGAGAATATGGGTGATTTTAATGCCGGCCTCCCGTTCGAAAATTTGCAGAAGAAAAAAATTGATTTACGTGAAGAATTTTTTTGTAATGATCTCAAATTTTCTAGCTTTTAAATAAAAGATTGACATTGATAAATAATTCACCCATGAAAAATATCAGATGCTTTTCAATAGCTGAAAAAATGGGGATAGGTGTCAACTTCCAAGAGAAAAGAAACGAACCTTCCGCGTTTACTTTTTGTCTGGCAATCGAGAGAATGAAAGGTTTTGTTGTGAAAATAACGCTGAAAAATCGTCAGACGGTAATCACAGTTCGAAATCGAGTTTTCCGGCGAAACATTCTGTGGACATTTCGAACAGGAGGCAGGCATTAAAACCACTTATATTCTCATCAGCTAACTAGTCACATTCATCCCTCAAAATGCCAGACAAAAAAAAATGACTCCACTAAACAGGCCCTATCTCAGGGTCTATAAAGGCCGAAACCCACTAGCAACACGCCACGCCATGCTATGCCACGCTACGCCATGTGACGAAAATGTATGCGTATATTCTTCCATTTATTTACATGTGCTGCGTATACACTTGCCACACGCGATACCACGCCATAGCACGCCACGCCATCTGACGTGTGACGATTTCAAATCCCCAGATGCTGCCCACGCGTGTTGGTACGTGTGGTACGTGTAGATGTCCCCTGGCCGCCTTTCCAGTCCCGACGCAATATTTTGTCGCGTCGGATATAGTACAAGTACCAATCAAAGATAGCACCTACTCATTAACACATGAAAAGCACCATATTTTTCTCGATTCCTGTTTATTTTGTGCACCCAGAATCTTATTTTTTTATTTGTTCTGTAAAATCAGAGCCGCAGCAACACATTTTTCATTCTTCTAGAACAGTGGCTCCAAACCTTGAGAGTAGCAAGGACCAATTTTACCAAATCAGGATTTGCGCGGACCAGCAGCGGCTTACCTAGAATGGAACCTTGAGAAGCGGGAGGAGGATACAAAGATAGAGGAAGCTCGTCACAGGCGCTGCCGGAGTTAGATTTTTTTTCTATTGCCACGACCAAAAACCTTCATTTTGAGTATTTTGAGCCTGAAAACATTCCATTGAAGCGCAGTGTTCATTTCTATTCTATTTCGTCAGAGCTTCTTAAGGGCATTAGCAAGAACCTGCAATGATAAATTGGCTTGTTCGATATGATTATTCCAATGTAGAGTGATCTAGAGCGGATTTGTGAGTCATTACTATTTTTGAAAATAATTGTAGAGAATAATCTAAAGCACTAATAATTGCAAAGATGGGTACTTTAAGTACGAATTTTATTTGCTTGATTGAAAAAAAAAGTAATCCAAATTTATACTTGGAAACAGTAATGTTTCAGAATTCGTCTTGTAGTATCAGTTCGTGGACCACTTCAAAGGTTGTCACGGACCACCTAGGTCCTGTCCTGTATCTAGAAAATCTAGTCACTAGACGAACTGCTTCTATACTATACTCCATGATGTACTCAAAGCTACTGAGAAATTTTCTGAATAAAATGTATAGAATAAAATGAACGTGTCATCACGTGGCGTGTTACAAATTTGCACACAAACTGTTCCACGTGCACCTATGTCACATGGCGTAGGGTGGAGTAGCATGGCGTGGCGTGTTGCTAGTGGGTTTCGGCCTTAACTTTTTGTGCCGCTTCTACCATTTTCGTCCAATTTCACAAGTTTCGCTTCGATTTCGATCAAGTGACGTCATCTTTCGAATCTTAAATGTAACTCATGGTATATTATGGCCTTTTTTGTTAGAAAATTAGATTACAAAATCGGCAATGCCATATTTGTTAAAGAAAATGATAAAAAATTATACAGTGGAACATATGATGATGCGTTCCGAGTTATCATTTGGGACAAACCTCGTGGGACACCCTGTATATATATATATTTTTTTTTGGGAACGATTCCATCAAACAGAAACGTTTAAGCTATTAATGCGCAAAATGCATATTTTCCATCAGAAAATTTCAATCAAAATTGAACACCTTTCAAAAATCAACTACGAAAATTTCCTACCAATTTGAGACCAAATAAATTGGTTGATATAATCCACAAGAAAGTGAGACTGCATTACTCCTAATCTCCTTAAGTACCTACCTATTATTGCTTGAAAAACGACCAATAACCTTCAACGTGGTTAGTAAGAACACGAGTACAAACTCCAAGTTATCGGATCTTGAAATTTAAATTATTTTCTAGTCTCCGATTGCTCGCTCCGCTCGCCAAATCTCAAAGAGAAGATCCTTGGAAATGTAAATCCACCAAAAACGTAAACGATTGGAACCGAGTTCGGAATCAAGTTCAACAGCGACTTCAAAACATTTGGACTCTATTTCGGATTCCATCTAGAAGACGAAAACATGAAAAAATACGAACTTTTACACGCCTTTGCAGTCAAAATTAATACTTACATCTAAAAAATCTGTAAAGCTCCTCACAAATATTTGCGTATTTGGCTCGGTATTTGGCATCCATCTAGGATAGGTGAAAATCTAGAAAATTGAAACTAGAGAAACAGAGAGACGAGAACACATAAACACCCTATTTGCCGAATGTGTAATGGGGGCTTAATATAACAAGAATGCATTCTCTCTACTTTTTCTTTTAGATTTAGAAACACTGAAACACAAAACTGGGCCTTAAATGAAACGAGTCCTTGAAAGTTTCAAAATGAGTAGTAAAAACGACGCTCATAGATTATCTCGAACCAAGTGTTGAACTATTGCAAGGTTGCCACTTCTCATGTAATGAAACCTCAAATGAAACATTCCTTTGAAAATAAAAGTTGATGTTTCTAACTGACTAATAGGGACTTAGAAGAATATTTTTCTTAAAGCTTAGTTGAATAGTTTAGTTGAAGCTCTGTTACTTCTAAATTAACGCAAATTCAAAGGCATATCATAATTTTATCACTACTGAACTTCGAGTTATTACCACAAAATTTCCTTAAATTACCCCAAAAATTTCCTTAAATTGCCTTAAATTACCAAAAATTTCCCCGAATTACTACTATATTTCCACTTATTACCATATATTTCCACTAAATACCACTATATTTCCCCTAATTTCCAGTCATTACCACTCATTTCCCGTGAAATTTCCACTAATTACCACTATTGTGTACACTAAATTACCACAATGAAATCCCCCTCGGCCACTACACAGAAAAAAGAAAACGTTTAAGTTAACTAAATTTTGCGTTAATGTAACTAAATATATTCTTGATATAGGAGAAACTCATACGTGTTTAATTTAAAGTTATAATATAATTGAATTTTTTTTAGAAAAACTTATTTAATGTAAACACATATTAGTTAATGGGAAATATACATTAAATAATTTTTCTTTGGATTAGCGTTTATTTCAAATTATTATTTATTTGTATCGCGCATTTCAGGTATTTGGCTTAATTTCGGTGTTTTTTAGAAAACCAGAATATCTATTTTATCCAAATTAATATGTATTGCAATAAATATATCATTTATTCGTTTCAAATATTTGAGTTGTTCAAATAATTAGATGCTTATTTAATATTTTTCACCACATTTTAAGGGTCCAGGGGAAAAGGATGATGCTCATATGAAAAAAAATAAATTTATTTAAAAAAATATTTACAAACAAAACAACAAATATTGAAGAGATAATTGAAAAAAAAATCTATTCGTATAAAAAATAAAAAAGTAGGTATACTTAGTCCAAAATATACCTAACTGGTATAAAACAAAACACCGTTTAGATATTGTGTTCAAGGTTTTGTCAATTTTTTTTGTTAAAGAACCGAACAGCTAAACTTAGATCTAGGTAAATGGAAACAAATACTGCCTAAAACAAAACTAAACGCAATTCTCAAAAACTGAAAAAAACACAAATTATTCACAATGTTCTATCACAAGAATGTTCAATGTTTGGTTTGCTACCGATATCATGACGATTACGCGTGGCCCAACACAGCACTTCCAGAACCAGACTGCACTGAACAACAGAAAAATTCTGAAACTGTAAACGCAAACGAACGCAAATATAGCAGAGACGAGCCCGCTAAAAAGTTCATGTTCGAATCAAATTTGTATAAGAATAAATAAATTAGAGCTTTGCCCTCCAAATAAACAAAAAATTACTTCAAATATATAAATTAAAAAAGTAATAATTAACCCTCAAATTTTGTTTTGTTACACAAATAAATATTTATTTAATGGCTGATTTACATTATTTCAAGCAACTACATGTTTGTACATATTATTTATATTTCTCTATTTGATGTAATATTCTGTTCATTTGGTCCAAACTTTAACTAATTAACTTAAATATATTTTTATTTTGTGTGTTAAATGTTAATGAATCATTTGTTTTTGGTCTAATCTATTGGTGCTCAAATAAATGGGCGATTTAGGGCAAATAGATAAATTTGTTTGAAAGAAGCGGATTTTGATAGTTTTAAATATATACAATATTGACTTAATTCAATATGGGCCAAATAGATGATTTATTTAACTTTCGATGATGAATTTTTTTCTGTGTATGAGCGTTTTACCTTAATTTACTTATTTGAAGGTGAAAGTCGAGGTAACTCATGAAAATTTGACTTTCTGAAGGCACGAGGGACAAAATTATTATTTACGGACCAGTACAACTGTACCGTTCGATCGCCTTCAGAAAAGTGCCCTGCAGAACGACAGGAAGGAATGACATGACATTACAAATAATCCTGAGAAGTTAGCTACGGTCTACGGAGCATGGATTTAGCAACATACCAAACCTAATGGCCTATATACAACATTAACTAACTTTAAATTATTTACATCTTATTACTAAACCTCAGAGATAGCCTTAAGCTGTAACATTGTGAATATTGCTGCTCAATAATCTTACAAAATAACATTATTAATATTATTACATAGTCAAGAATTATCAGCTGGAAACAGTATTAAATTTGGCAAGTAGCAAAATCAAGGTTACAAACTGAAAGAGGTTGTCTGGTAAAAATACGTTTCAACAGTTAAGCTACGTCATGAACAGTCCCGTACAACCTGCTGTTCCAAGACATTTTTAAATAAAATTTACAACTAAATACCAAGTAGCTTCAAACAAATAATGTAGTATTGTCCTTCAAATGTTCACTTTCGTTTTCAACTGTCTCGGATTCACCTTGACTATCGTTTGAAACGATCGGACTCACTAGGGTTTACCGCCGTCAGCTATATTTTAACAATAAATTCACTTTTTAGGTCCTTTCTTCTGTGATTCAGTCACAAGAAGTTATCCCACTTCTGATGTTAAGGTAGCGAGGATAACTTGTGCAAATAAATCACTAGTTTCCTCACAAACACGTTTTATTAACGGAGAAGAAACGCTATCAATTAACATATCAACTGACTCCGCAACCATCATCCACGAGCTAAGGTGCTTTGCATACCCCGCGATCTTTAAATGTATCACCTGGCTCGAAATTACCTTGTTTCATGCCCGGTAGAGGTGCTACCAATTAACTTGCGTATGCGTTGTTGATTGTATCTCCAAGATATCTCCGCTTATGGAGAAGAAGGGTGACGTCATTTCCCATTAAATATGACATGAACTCATGAAATGACATATGATGACAAACGTTGAACTGGAAAACGGTGTGCTTCTTGTTATTTTAATAATTCTGTTGAAAAAGTGTGTTTCGTATTGCTAATAGAGAGTTATCTGTGTGTACTTGTGGTCTTTCACAGTGTTATGTTTAGTGTAAAGACTATTATTGGTAATTAATTCTCTGTTGCTGAGTGTTGACTTTGTTGACAAGTTGCGAAACGCCAACATAACTTTCTTCTTTCTTTGTAATAAACCGTTATTTGTTAAATTTGTATCAAATTATATCTTTATCATAAAATAAATGAAAAGCAAATCTAAAAAAAGGAAACTGCTCTACAAGTTGCTACAATGGAAAGAGCTCATTTCATGGACAACAGATTTCACCACAAATGGTTGGTCGACCCATATAACGCGAGAGTCCATTCTATCCCCACTATAAACCTTATGTTACAGGTCACAATAATAGGTCTCTACGAACCTCCGAACATCTTCTCTCATGGACCTCGAACCCTCCAAAAAATGAAATTTACCGTTAAGTAGGTACCTGTGGTTTGAATTCTAAATGACTATGTACTTACCTTGCTCAGTGCTTCATTAATTAAAACAATTATATCTCCACCATCAGTTATTTTAACTCATTTATCTGAAAATGAGGAATTTATATTCATAGAAATTATCAACTATTAATAATAAACAGAGGAACGTCAAATTGTCAAGAAAGACTTATCAAACAATGATTTTAACCTCGTTTCCCTTTTGCTTTCTTATCGCTTTGATTTGGCTCAAAAATTTGAAGCTATAAACCTGAAATCGAAATTTCCCTAATTTTTTCCCCAGCACCAAAATTCCCGCGCGAAGGGACCAAAAAAAGGAAAAAACCGATTTCGTGACAGAACCACATTTTTCGTTGCGAAAGAAGCAACGTTTTTGTTTTTCTCGTGGCTTTTTGCTGATTTTTCGAAAGGTTAAGGCCCAAATAATTCGTCAAAAGGTGGCTATTAGCTCGTTTATAGCACCGAAACACTATATTGCCGATTGACGAATTACGGGAGAAAACCCTAAACTTTTGGTTCCACGTTTTCGAGTTTGTAAAAAAAGGCCAATTTCCCATTGGTAAGTTCCTTATTTTCTTACTTTTGAATACTAAATTGAGGCTTTACTCATAAAAGAATTTAAATAAATACCTTATTCTTCAAAATCCTGATGCAATGTTCATTATTTTTGGCCTTTTTTTTTCTTTGTTTCCCCCCTTTGTCTCTGTATCTATACCCTACCAAGCGCAAGTGACATCCAACACTATCTTGAATTCACTGAGGCCTTGAATTTACTTAGAGACTGGTTATTTTTTCGACAAGTAATCTTTGAGGACTTTGTTATCTTCTCACCCATCTGAGAGCCTACTAGACCCACCCAATATACATTTGAGTATTGTTGTGTTGTCTTTGGGAACCATCCAAGCCTCTGAATTGATCATCTGGCAGTTTGTTTTCCCATCTCATTGAGAGCTGGAGCCTTATTTAATTACCAACACCTTTAGTCCTACTTTGCTAAAAGATTATTATCTTTATTGGTATATGTCAAGGTGTATGTCAATCACTTAGACAATAATTACACTCAAATTATCACAAATTTAATTATTTCCACTGCTCACTGTACATACAGCAGGTATAAATAGATCTAATTACAAAGATATTTTAGGTATTTAGGAATAATAACCATAGCGTACTACCGCCCTATGTGAATTAATTATTTGTTTCGACGATTGTGTATTTATTTAAAGTGAGTACCGTCTATTTTTAGTAGGTATATCATCTTATCATTTATTATAATTTTTTTGTTTACTAGCTGATTTTCGCCGGTGAGTAGTTATGCTTTAACTTTTCAATTTGTAGTAGGTATGTAACCCAAGTAACAACAGCACGTGAAAATGACGTTAAATACTGGTCATCAAGTGACGAGAAATGACGAGCTAAATGACTTAATTATGACGTGAAAATGACTTCCTAATGTCTGGGACGAATGACGTCATAGTTGGTACGTCATTTTTACGTGTTATTTGACGTCAAGTTTATGAGTTATTTAACGTGATATTGGCGTATTAATAGCGTTCCATTCGCGTGATATCTATTTTATAAATGACGTCATATTTACCTGATATATTTTCTATAAATCCTTGTTTTTTCAAATTTATATGACCTGTAACGAAAATGAACCAACACTATATCACTTTTGAGAAAAATATATTTAAAAAAAGACAATATAAATATTCTGTAGGCGTATTAAACATATTACTTGTAGTACTTGCTAGGTGAGGTAACAACCAGACACTTACCTGTTGGTCCATAAGTTGGCCCTTAGGTGAACAAGCAATAATAATAATGTATATTATAATATAAAATAAGGTATATTAAAACAAAAGACATATACTTACGGTTGGTGATTGTTATTAGTCTCAACACAAACACGTGAATAAAACTCACATTCATATAGAGGCGTTTCACTTGGATGCAGCAGGATGATTCTGAAGAGAAATTAAAACCGAAAAATATATCAAGAATTAATAATTCCACGCGATACTTGCGTAAAAAAGAAATGAGGGAAACTTGGAGGGAAATGAGAAAGCAAAAAGCGAGGGAAAACCAAATGAAACACGACCACGCCATGCTACAACCACAACATAACCTCAACAAACTCCCTCACAACAATCAACGTCAACAGTCACACACACAGTAGCGAATTGGAAGGGTTAGTGCGCACTGAGTGTGTTCGTGTCTTTTCTACCGACTTCTATAAGAAAGAGATAAAAAAACATTTTTCTGCACTGGTTCTACCAATAGAATTCGCTGAATAGCATATTCGTTTCCCCACGCGGCGATGCAATATTTATTGTTGTCCCTTACTAATACTAAACTAATGCTAGAATTTCGAAACAAAAAAAATACAGGAGTGAGTGTATTTGTATTTACTCTTTTCCTTTTTCCCGTTGAGTTACTCGGAGCTGCTCAAAGTCAGAAGCTTGAACGTTTTTCGTTCGGTGTTTGTTCGGTGTCACTCGATGTATAAAAGGAATACAGTAATTTCCGCATTCACCAAACCGTTGACCAAACACAAAAACAAACCAAATACGTCCCCTTTCTGGCCTTTCCACAGTTTCTACCGTTTATTTCTATACTATTTGAAAGTCAGAGATGGAACTATGAGTATGAACTATGGGAGTTTTCCATTTAATTTTTATTCAAAGATGTGTTTTCAAACGCATCAAAGTTTTGCTGTAGTAAAAATTAAAAAACAGGATGTCGAAAAAATGCGAGGGTAGGGGTATTATTCGCATTCGATTCGATCAAAATTTTCGTGAGTAGTTACAAATGCGAAAAAAAATAATGATTTGTATCATCACTTTGTCTCCTATTCACTATAGAATACAGTATACACGGCACAACCCTAGGAATTCTAGGAATACATTCAAAACACATTGAAAAAAAAAAACTAATTCAAAAAACCAGGTTTACTGAACCACAAGCAAAATACGTGAATATTACATGATATATATTGACGTCAATGTGTATTACATTTATCACCAGAAAAACGCGTCAATATTACGTGATAAAAAGCACGTCATTTGAACGGCATTTATCACACGTCAATATGTCGTCAGTTTTTGGTCAGGTGACGAGTATTGACGAATTATCACCATATAAGGACGTCAATATGACGTACCCTTGCTGGCTGGGTAATATTTGAGGTTAGGTTGATTACATTTATATTTATTAATCTGAATTAAGGCGTTTCATTGTACCCTTTTAAGCAATTTTAGTTTGTCAAGTCAAGGTGCAGTACCGTTTAGCTGTTGAGTTTTCCTGTTTTGTTTTGGATATCGGAACTTTGTTCAACTGAAGGACTTTAAAACAGGTGGCGCTTTTTATTTAATTACCCACACCACTCTTCACTGTATAAAAGTTAGTCGGCAGCTTTTAGAAACGAAGTTTCCTTTCTTGTCTCGTAGTATTGTGGTCACCATTCTAAATTCCCTTTTCTAAATTTTTATTTTCACTTATCACTTTCACTTTTCTTTTTTTATTACTTAACAGAATTTATATCAAAAAGTGTAACACTTATTCTATGATGCTTCGGAATGACAGAAGCTCACATATATAATCATATTCGGCAGTACGCAGTATGCCAGTGATCGTTTGTTCTACCTTGAATTAACGCGCATAAAACGCGTTACTTCTTGACTCCAAACTCAAGTGTAGCATGTTTGCTTTGTTTGAATGCTTCAACAAAGGATTTGCTAGGTGCACATACAGATCCTTTTATTTCGTGATAGCAATTTGCAACGAGAGGTAGAGAAAATGCATTGTTTAACAATACAAGATTGTATTCCGAGTTTTATTATTCGGGTTGACGAGGAGTCAAGGATTCATTAATTATTTTCCAGGGTCCCCATGGAAAACGATTTTCCGGTGTTCCATATAAGAGGGAATTCTATTATACGTAATATAGACTCGCATTAGACTAAGTAAAATGACGCCTAAGATATTTTAATTAAGTTGCTATGGTAGTATGTAGTAATTTATGCATTCAGCCTTCGACAAGAACAACTAGAAGTATCAGTAAATGTTCATATTTAAATTTATAAAATTTGACAAAATAAAATGCCATTGACAATAAAAAGCAT
This sequence comes from Ceutorhynchus assimilis, assembly GCA_917834065.1. Taxonomy (NCBI): domain Eukaryota; kingdom Metazoa; phylum Arthropoda; class Insecta; order Coleoptera; family Curculionidae; genus Ceutorhynchus; species Ceutorhynchus assimilis. Next base: position 10,335,187 of record OU892284.1, on the reverse strand, counting down.
ACATTTTCATTCAATGTGAAACGGAGGACCGTTATTTCCTGAGAAAATTCATTCATCTTCCTTTCAAAACATGGCAGGTATGTTGGAGCAGGAGGATTCTCTATAGAAATATTTAAATTTTGCAAATGGAGATTCTTTGTTTTTTTCTTAACAATTGGGCTAGGAATAAATCTGAGGAGCTTCTTGAAAAGTAATTAATACATAAAAAACCTTTATCTTTAAATAATAAAGAGTTTATTGTTCACAATCATAACTTTACATTTGCACAAACCAATAAAACAACAGCTATGTATAGTCACTGTAGCCAAATTCCCCTACTTTGGGTGCTTGACGGAGGATACTATGGGTTAACACCTTCTATTGGGGTAATCTTTGTTTGAAAGGAGATTTGTCAGCCTCACATCCTCATGAAACAGAATGCTTTTAATAAATATCAAGATACCAATGGTTACAGATCACACTAAAGCGAGAGACAAGAGAAAACTTTACCACAGAAACATTACGACAACCTTTTCACGATTCTGAGCAATACTGACTAGAGTAAATTATGTTTTGAGAGCTTTCTTTTCAGCAATCTTGGCATTCTGCTACTAGGATATAGATGAGTTACACAACCTAAGGACGACGTCCTCAAAAAGCACCTAAGGACCTTTTGTCAGAATAAATACCCGCCCATAATTCAGCCTAACTTTTAATTTGATTCTCTTAATTAATACCATCATGTTCAACATCAATGTATATTTTATTTTTTATTAAAATGTGCTCGAAAATAGTTCCATTTTTAATTATCGTTGAAGAATGTCGCCATCGTCTTGAGAATTTTGCCATTTTTCTTGAAAACAATTCCTTGGAAATTAAAAACGTATTTTCAATATTTACGTCTCGTTCATTAGAAACGGAATCTGAAAAATTACTCAAGGATTTGTTTCTATTTGGAAAGAGCTGCTTTGACAAAATAAAATAATAATAAAACTGCAGTTTTATGCATATCAAGGATGATTTAAAGAGAAATGTTACGTTCCCAATACAATATTATAATAGAGCCATCATAAATCTGTGCGATGGGATCAACAATTTAATTATTAATTGAAAATCTCTTATGCGAATCACCCCGCTCTGGATTGATATATTAGTATTGTCTGGATTTTAGAGTAATAATTTTGCATCACAAAGGCCTATTTTCATTTTGGTTTAGTTGGCGTTCCATCAAAACATTGCACTAAAGCTTCGTGTCATCATCCAACTATTTGTACTCGAATTAATATAACATTTATTATGATTGAATAATATTTTGAAAGGTTACATACTCAATGGTGAAAACTTATTATGATAGGAACTTACTTGATGAAAGGTCGAATAATTAGTAAATTGAGTATGGAGAGGTATTTCAATAAGGGTGGTAAAAGCACTTTTCGCATGTGTAAGGTACAAAGTTTTACCTATGAGCATCTACATCTCCAAAAAAGGCAGTTTTGAAAAAGAAGGGATCTTTGATTATAGATACCAAAAAGGCAGTATGCGGTAAAGTAACTTCTACGCACACTTTACAGTCTACTTTATCGCACACTATGCGGTAGCTTGGGGGTTTTTCAGGAATGACGGAGAGAAACTCGCTCTAGTAGTATAAAAGTAGTTGTATAATATATATTTCCCAATATGCAGCTTCATATATCCTGACCCTATAGGATGCATGACCCTTCTAACGCTAGGGTCCTTTCTGAGGCTACAAGTCAATACTGCTTTGGGACTGTCGGTTTACTGTTTTCGTAATTATATCCGTATCATCATCTATTGTCGGTCAATCATATCACTTTCACGACCACGCGTCACAATTATGTGACAAGCAGTTTTTGCCAGGAACTGATGTCACACATGAGTGACAATGACCCTACAGTGATTGAATGAAAATAATTCCCGGGCGATTGATCGGCGATAGATGTGTTTTGGCATCAGTTTCTGGGGCTGTCTGGCACACATTTGTGTCACATGGTTTCAAGATTGGATAATTTTTTTCAGTCATAGGCTTATGGCAGCTGTGGTTTATATCGTCTCCCAGCTAGTGCAGATTTCTGTTGTTTCTAGACTTTATTACTAGAGTAGCACTGTTGTGAATACATATATCCCATATATGCTATTCATACGCACATAAAATAACTTATCAACAAACACTTATTATATTATAATTATGTTTTTCAATATCCTAAACATATTTTCTTAACAAAACCATTATTGTTAGTTAGTTAATAATTACTTAATAATAGACCCTGAGATAGGGCCTGTTTAGTGGAGTCATTTTTTTTTCTCTGGCATTTTGAGGGATGAATGTGACTAGTTAGCTGATGAGAATATAAGTGGTTATAATGCTTGCCTCCTGTTCGAAATTTCCACAGAATGTTTCGCCGGAAAACTCGATTTCGCACTGTGATTACCGTCTGGCGATTTTTCAGCGTTATTTTCACAACAAAACCTTTCATTCTCTCGATTGCCAGACAAAAAGTAAACGCGGAAGGTTCTTTTCTTTTCTCTTGGAAGTTGACACCCACCCCCATTTTCTCAGCAATTGAAAAGCATCTGATATTTTTCATGGGTGAATTATTTATCAATGTCAATATTTTATTTAAAAGCTAGAAAATTTGAGATCATTAAAAAAAAATTCTTCATGTAAATCAATTTTTTTCTTCTGCAAATTTCCGAACGGGAGGTCGGCATTAAAATCACCCATATTCTCATCAGCTTAGTAGTCACATTCAGCCCTCAAAATGCCAGACAAAAAAAAATGACTCCACTAAACAGCCCCTATCTCACAGTCTATAATATTTCTTTAGGATCCAGATAAGTGTTGTTTGCACTCAAATTATTTTTTCATTTTATTTATTTAAATGCCCAAATTATAATTATTCCATAATAATTTAGTCTGTATACTTAGATTATCTAAAAACAAGCCTATTAAGTTGTTTTTAAACATAGATCTTTAGACCTTATTTTATCATAATCATAACCATTAAGATATTAATACATTTAAGCTTAAACTGGATGATAGAGAAGGCAGTCGACATTAGACAGAGAACCTCGTTGATAACGAGAAGTTATTTTGTACCTTTCAAAACCTATAACCATAATAAAGTTATTCTTAAAAAAATCCCAACAAGGTAAAGTTATACTTATTTCAAATTCGAAAACGGTTATTGGTGGCAGTAACTACACCAGCACGTTCCAAGGTAACTTTCACTGGATATTGAAAAATTGAAAAATAATTATCACCTATACAGCGTAGCTGAGAGTCTAGAACAGCTAACTGTTTATGTCACACATGTGTGTCGCACGGTTTTCCATTGTGACAGGTCGTAAATTTTAATGGAAAACTTACCGGAAACCGATGTCACATATATGTAACATTCAATGTTAATACAAAAAATATATAACAAAACACATATAACCTATAAAAAATATATTATTTCTGGTCAAAAGTTTTACTACCCAAAAAAACACGGTTGGTTTCAAGCATCGTCAAATTTCATATTAGCGGTCGGGAACGTGATATACAGTGTAATATTTTTCTAACTATCTTTTCTGGTTGACAATAAATCTTTTATCTACAAGCGTTTGGTTATGACATTTTTCTAGTATTTGAGTTATGTCATGAGACTTATGTAGAATACGGTTATTCGGAGAACTATTTATATTAAAAATGAACAGTAATTGATTAACATCATGACAAGTCTCTCTGACAATAACTATTGACGTTCCCTGGCTGTCGCTGGTACCATCCAAACGCCTCCTAGAGGTAATTCGGCAAGGTTGACTGCATTCGACCATCCTGATAGCATGATCGTCCTCGATCGTACCAGTGACATCAATAATCTATAATATTCAGATAATAATTGAATTAGATATTCATATATTATATCACAAGAGCTTTAAATTTAATCGACTAAACTATCCAACATATTTTGAGCATTATTTTGCTTGGAAAATAGTTGAATGCACAATACCTTTAATTTAAAAGTTATTGTGCATGAAACTATTTGCCAAAAAGCAAAATTATGCAAAAAATATTTGGATAGTTTAATCCATTTAAATTTATAGGTCGAGTGGTATACGGCTAGATTATTTTCTGAATAATTAGGATTGAATTGTTGGCGTCAATCCTATCCAAAGAGTCAGAATATTTCTATCAAAATTCTGTCAAAAAAGGTAAACAAAAATTTAATCGCTGATAAACAAGGTCTTGTGAAATAATCATTTATTTAAACAAAATTCATTCAAAAAATGACGTTGTCTGATGGGTCTATTTTATAATGAATGAAATAATCAATTAAAATAGTTTAGGTAAGTCACATGAGTTACCAAGCAATAATTGAATCAAAAATTCAATTAAAATAATATGCGGCACAAAGCAAAAGCAAGTAATTGAATCAGACATTCAATTGAATAGTGTACGCCAAATTCGCTAACAAGCCAATAATTGAATCAGATATTCAATTAAACAGTGTACGTCAGATACGTCACCAAAACAATAATTGAATCAGATATTAAATTAAACAGTGTACGTCAGATACGTCACCAAAACAATAATTGAATCAGATATTCAATTAAACAGTGTACGTCAGATACGTCACCAAAGCAATAATTGAATCAGATATTCAATTAAACAGTGTACGTCAGATACGTCACCAAAACAATAATTGAATCAGATATTCAATTAAACAGTGTACGTCAGATACGTCACCAAAACAATAATTGAATCAGATATTCAATTAAACAGTGTACGTCAGATACGTCACCAAAACAATAATTGAATCAGATATTCAATTAAACAGTGTACGTCAGATACGTCACCAAAACAATAATTGAATCAGATATTAAATTAAACAGTGTACGTCAGATACGTCACCAAAGCAATAATTGAATCAGATATTCAATTAAACAGTGTACGTCAGATACGTCACCAAAACAATAATTGAATCAGATATTAAATTAAACAGTGTACTTCAGATACGTCACCAAAGCAATAATTGAATTAGATATTCAATTAAACAGTGTACGTCAGATACGTCACCAAAACAATAATTGAATCAGATATTCAATTAAACAGTGTACGTCAGATACGTCACCAAAGCAATAATTGAATCATATATTCAATTAAACAGTGTACGTCAGATACGTCACCAAAGCAATAATTGGATCAGATATTCAATTAAACAGTGTACGTCAGATACGTCACCAAAGCAATAATTGAATCAGATATTCAATTAAACAGTGTACGTCAGATACGTCACCAAAGCAATAATTGAATCAGACATTCAATTAAACAGTGTACGTCAGATACGTCACCAAAGCAATAATTGCATCAGACATTCAATTAAACAGTGTACGTCACCAATCTTACCGATTAAACTTTTTGAAATTTGAATAATTTAATATTTTCGGCACCTATGACTCCTTCATAAGGCCGCCTGCTTCTCGTAGAGTGGATGTCTTCTTTGACCCGGTACCTATCATTTGGAAGTACCTCTACAATCCTAAATGGTCCTTTGTAGTTTTCCAAAAGTTTTTTACTCTCATTGTTGTTACTTGGAAAACTTGTGACCTTAGTCAAAACTAAGTCACCAACAACATATTCAATAGGTGGAGCTCTTTTCTTATTAAATTGACGATTCTCTTTCTCACGAATTTCTTCCAACTTTCTGGAAACATCTTTTCTCAAATTAGTTACATCAACAGGAACATCATTATTATTATCTATATATTTATCTCCATCAACTTTAAGCTTGTATCCAAAGAATAATTCACTTGGTGTTGTTTCAGTTATTCGATGTTTGGTACTGTTGATACCTTGCTGAATATTTTTGAGTTTCAAATCCCACAAGTTTGTGCCTAAATTTGCACTCGTAGTCGCCAATGCATCTAATTTAATCTTATTTGCCCTTTTTACCTGCCCATTACCTCTTGCCATGCCAACTGCAGTTGTAAATGCTTTTATTCCCTTTTCCTCTGTATATTTTCTAAAATCTTTAGATACAAAAGCTTTGCCTGCATCGGTTATCAGTCTATTTGGATTACCAAATATCTTAGAGATCTCATCTAAAGCTTCTATTACATGCTTACTTGAAGTATCTGGAACTGCATTTATGTGAACGAATTTTGTGAAAGCATCAATGGTCACTAGTAGGTATTTATTTCCACTCTTCGTTTCCACAAAAGGTCCTAAATGATCTAAATGAAGTGTATGATTTGGTCGTGCATATTTTGGAATGGAATGTAAATATCTTGGTTTTTTACCACCATGGTGTTTATGATACAGACAGTTGATTCAAGCGGCTATATATTTTTTAACAAATCTTCGCATTTTAGGAAACCAATACCTGTCCTTTATACGTTCGAGTGTCTTATAGAATGCGAAATGTCCGATGTCATCATAATTATTCTTCACGATCTGCCAACGACAATTTTTTGGAACATACCATTTTCTACCATAATTCGTCAGTTTGTAACCTTTGTTGCCTCTTAGATCGAACTCTTTGAAAATATGCTTTTGATTTTCACTATCCCCAGATAAAAGGATGTCTTTAATTGTTTTAATGTCTTTATGTGTATCTTGAGCTTCACGTAGATAATCTTCTTCAGAAATTAAAGCTACATTTTGAATTTCAAGTATATTTTCCTCACTATTTGCATCAAAATTTCTGCTGAGTGCATCAACGTGTTGAAGTTGATTTCCAGACATATGTTTAATTTCAAATGTAAAATCTTGTAAATATAAAACCCATCTTGCAATTCTGGGAACTATACTTTGTTTTCTTAAAGCATTTTTAACAGAGTTGCAATCGGTTATCACTATAAATTCAATGCCCCGTAGATAATATTTGTATCTATCTAATGTCTTCACCATGGCTAATAGTTCTAGCTCGAATGAATGATATATTTTTTTCCTCTTTTGTTGTTTGTTGACTAAAATATGCTATTGGTTTTTCCAGATTTCCATCCATTTGAGTCACTATTCCTGCAAATCCTTCTCAACTAGCATCTGTATAAACAATTGTTTTGTCATCTTTATTGAGAATTTTTAAAACTTGTTCTGAAATTATCAAATTTTTCATTTCTTCAATTATTTTTGTTTCCTCTGATGTCCATTTCCAAGAGTTTTCTTTTTTTAACAATTTTGTCAATTTTGCAGTTCGTCTCGCAAAATTTGGAATACATTTCCTGAAAAAGCCAATGAGTCCAAGAAATTGACGAAGTTGATGCTGATTTTTGGGAATATTAAATTTTTTTACTGCTAGGTGAAATTTGATTAAAAGAAAGTTCATAACCCAAATAAGTTATACTGGTCATTAACAATTTTGATTTTGAAATTTTGACAGTAAGGCCATGTGTGTGAAGCAGTTCTAAAACTTTATCCAGCAGTATCAACCCTTCATCAATGGTTTCTGATGGTATCAGAATATCATCCAAATATGGAATAATATTATATTTCCTAACTGGCAAAAGTATTTCACTTATCATTTCCTGAAATACTGCTGGAGCATTACACAATCCAAATGGACAACGGAGATACTCAAAATGGCCTTCAGATGTAGCAAATGCTGTATATTGAACAGAATTTTCCTCCGTAGGTATCTGATGATAGCCTGCAGCTAAATCTAACAAGGTAAAATATTTACAATTTGGAAGATTATCAATTATTTCCTCTACGATTGGCAACATTGACGGCTTCTTTTTTGTGATTTTATTAACTTGACGAAAATCAATAACCAAACGTTTTGTTCCATCCTTTTTATCAATTAAAAATAAGGGACTAGCATATGCAGAGCTACTTTTTCGGATAATATTAGCTTCTAGAAGTTCGTTTATTGAATTCCTTAAAATTGTCTTGTCTGCCTCGGGTACTCTATAGGGTCTATGTTTTACAACAACATTACTTGTTATTTCAATCCTCATATTAATTGTATGCGTAGTTTTCAGGTTGTTCAAGGACTGGAAAAAACATTCCTCATGTCGACTTAATATTTTCACCAATTCATCATGTTTTTCTTAAGTCAAATTTGCAGTTGTAATGTTCTTAGAAAATTCTTTTTTGTATTGAAATGTCAAATTATTATCTATTCTATAATATACAATATCCAAATTTTCAGTGAAGTTTCTACCAATTAAAAGCTCAGTATTCCAATTGTCGTTCAAAATATATAATTTTATTGGAAGCTCCACAGAATCAATCTTTACATTAGCCTCAACATATTCTCCAATCACTGAAGAATTTCCCAAAAATCCAGAAATTTTGACTTTTTATTCAAGGATTTAATTTTTAAATCAAATTTTTCAACTAATTTTTTTGATATCAATGAACAATCACTGCCAAAATCGATAAATGCTTGATACTCTGAACCATTTAGAAAAATAATTTTGTTAAATTTATTTTTATTGTTTTCAAATTTAATTCTTTTTACTGTCTCTGTTCTTTCTGATCCCTTTTTGAAACGCGGTTCTATGTTATGTCGTTCCTCGATTTCATTTCTTTTCTTAAAACAAACTTTTTCGATGTGTCCTGTATGTTTACAAAAATTACACACCTTTCTACGATGTCTGCAGTTGTGCTTTAAATGTCCAGTTGAACCGCAACAGTTACATTGCCTAATTTTATTATTAGAATTGTTTATATTAGAAATAATCAATGGTTTAGCATTGGAAGGACCTGGTTTGTTAATATCAAATTCGGATGTATTCGATATAGTCGGTTTAAAATACTTATTTCTGAGATAAGTAGCTAACAAATTTGGGTCTTTTATGCCTGCGGCTTCTACTGCTGTAGTTATGCTACAATCATTTATTGCACCAATTATTAAGGATACTTTATCTGCATCTGAAAAGTTAACATGAAGTTTATTAATTTTTGCTAAATCATTGAAATGAAATTCATATAATGACGAGCCAATTCGTGGCTTGTGATTTGCAACTTCCATAAAAATATCATATGTATGACAACTTTGAAAAGTTTCGTTTAATAATTTTTTCCACTTACACCATTAAAAATTCGACCAACCTGGTTCATTCTCTATAAAACTGGTATACCAGATGTATGCAGTAGCTGGTAACTTTGACAGCGCTTGAAAAATTGTAAAATTATCATTCCAAGCATAATTTTTTGCATTATGATCTATAATTTCAAGCCATTGATCTACCTGGCCACATAATGGATCAAATTCAAGAATAAAATTAAGAATCTCCGCGTTTCTAAAACTGACATTAGACATTGGTAATGACAATTGGCTGGTACTCACCGAATTCACAGGAGGTGTATAAGGTTGACTGCACTTTTAATGCCCGTATTACATCTGTGTATTTCTCCGTGTATTTATTCATGTAGTTTAAGGTGACAACCTAAAAACTTCAAACGCAACATAAATCAGCATTATGAAAAACAAAATAATGTTGGCACCCTGAACTACATGAATAAATACACGGAGAAATACACAGATGTAATACGGCACCCTGAACTACATGAATAAATACACGGAGAAATACACAGATGTAATACGGGCATAACACAACAATTTTTGGTGATTTGACAAATGCCAAAGTTAATCCTGTAAAGGTAAAATGAAGGTAGATAACGACTAATAAACGCAAATGATTGAAAAACATTTTTATTTTCCGCTTTGTAAATAAAACGTTGTATATCACACGTGCGTTTGAACATGACTACAAAACTCGTGTGATTAGAACGACTCGGTCTACGACCTCGTCGTTCTAATCTTCCACACTCGTTATTGTAATCATGTTCATAAACGCACTTGTAATGTAAATAACTATTACAAATGAGTAACAAATTAATTATTGCACATAAAACTGTTTTGCCTGGATAACAATGTAAAATACTATTTTGCTATTGTCAGTTCTACTAATTCATATTGTAGTATAAGGTAGCATAGGGAAGTTTTAGGTAAAAATATTTAAATAGTTTTTGATAGAAATAGGTCGACCTAGATTAAGTCATTATGTTGCTAGTGTAAATATGCTGTATTGGTAATTATCCTTCAAGTTAATATATTATTTAGCAACTAAATTGTAGCATGAGCATATTGTATTGGGAACATCTATTGGGTAAATAATTATACATTAATTCATAGAGAACCGTCGTTTAGACATGTTGTTTTATTTTATTGAAACCTTATAACAGCAAAAGAACTTATAATATTACAATATTTACCTTTATTACTGCTAATATTTTATAAGTATCGAGACTAGCAAAGTTAGTGAATTATATTTTATAGAAATCAAGAAGACATGGGCAGTCCGAGCGAACATGTACAAAACAATGGTTTATACAAATTTGCAGGATTAAATCTTAATCCCAAGAAATTTGCATTCAGACCAGGCCCAAGCGAGGGAGGCAAAATACTATGATAATTGGTAATTTTGGATTATTTTGCATACATATTAGATAGCGGTTTCTAAAACTATCATCATGCAAATGTAGAGTTTCACTTCGGATTAGCAAGTTTTTCTTTTACCAAATCAATTTCGACGAATTAAAAATGAATCTTCACTCATAGGAAAAATAGGTATTAAGTATCTTTTCTACTGTAGCCTGTTCAACTTTTTTGTGAAAATGATAATCTGCAATAAATTAGCGCGATCACGACTTTTAGGCTTCAGATGCTTGCTTGATTAATGCGTTTCCCTCAATATATCTAAACTATGGACCTTGGACCCTTTGCGTGAGAAATCGATCAGATGTTTTAACATGAGTTTGCAGTTAGTGGTAGACTGGAGTTTCAGTCTTTTATTGTCTAGCCGTTATAGTAAGGTTGAACAGTTTATAGTCCCCGCCACAGATAATCGAGATTCCTACAAAAAATTATTTCTTTATCGGCGATGTCCGGATAAACAAAACAAAAAATTGATGCTCTTGGACTTAATTTATTCTCAACCCTTATCTGTAGAGTTTTTGCAGCGGTTTTTGTTTATCCGGGCATCGCCGACAAAGAAATTATTTTTTGTAGGAATCTCGACTATCTGTGGCGGAAAAATCCTGGTGTTTAGAGGATAGGGATTGATATTTTTACGAAATTATTAGTTCTTCATTTATCACATTTTTTGTAATAAATTAATTATTCAATAAATGGAGGATCATTTTGCTGTCAAATTCAAACTTTTTTCAGCGTTGACAGTACCAGCATGTTGTTATGTCATTAATGTGGTCATTTCATTACTTATTTTATTTATTTATGAAAAAAATTTACTAAGCCCGCAGACGGCGCCATGTCTTATAACCGATACCAAGTTTATTTTGTATTTTGTATACCGCGCCATCTCTGATACCTGGAACAAAGCTCGGCATTGCAGATAGAGTAGAACAATGCTGCACAGAACTATTCCACTATTCCGATCAGATAGAGTGGTGCAGAAAGAGTAGGTCAGATAGAGTAGTGCAGATAGAGTAGAACAGATGGAGTAGTGCAGTGCATGCAGTGCAGATAGAGTGAAATAGGGCTGCGCTAGAGATTTTTTTTGTTTTCTTTACATTCTTTGAACATTCCTGTGCCTGAGTTTATTTATTTGGTGGTACACTTTACAAGAATAATGCCCACAAGCTGCCTAAAAAAGGATGATGTAAAATTTTAATTTTAGGTGCCTTCTGATCCAGAGAGTAAACATTAATTTTCTTCAACCAAAGCCAAATTCACCATCGAAAAAAACTGAATTTAATTCAGCTAATAGATACGTTAACACAACATTTAATAGGTATATTTAATAATTCAGAGGCGGTACGAAGTTCGCCGGGTCAGCTAGTACTCGATAAATATTTCACCGAATTACACTCGTGCATCAAAATAAACCTGAGAATTTCATACATCTGTCAAAACTGGTATTCCAACAATAAATTGACATGTTTTGATTGTTGATTTGAACCAATCAGATTGTAATTACGCGATAATTTGCACTAGTGCAAATTATCAGATAATTGCATACTAACTGGTGCGAAAACTGGTGTTCTGACATTTTTTGGCAAAAAATTAAAATTTTTGATTTATGAAATTGTCTCATTAAATACAACTCGTGCAATGGAAATTATTGATAATTTTTGGGAAATTTGCACTCATGCGTTTTTAACTGAAAAAGGCACTCGTGCACTACGTGCACTCGTGCTCTTTTTCAACTAAAAATGCATTCGGGCAAATTTCCCAAAACTTATCAATAATTTCCATTGCACTAGTTATATTACTATTGATAATTTTTCATTCGGGCATGTTGTCAGTAAAAAACTGCATTCGGTTATTTTCATGCCTCGTCTTCGACTATATACTATATTCGTGAAATAATCCTCTAAATACCAATCCAGCAAGTAATTTTTCACTCATGCGTGATTTATTTGCAAATTTCGGTCGTCCTACAGACTCGCGAAACTATAGAAAACACGCAATCATGAAAAATTATCCGTAATTTTGAAGCTCTCGTGGTATTATCTCCTATTTTAACTACCTATGTATTTGTTTCACCTCGCCTTTCTTTATATGCATTGTTCCTATGGCGGATTAAATTTAATTTATCTACAAGCCTTCAGTTAGGACTTTTTTACACAACTATTTTTCTAGTATTTGAGTTAGGTATATTATGAGACTCATAACACAACTGGTGGTCTTATGAGACTCATACCATAACTAGTGGTGTGTATAGGGAACTAGGTTATGAATCTATAACACGACTTGTTTTTGTGAAGTGACAAATGTCATAGCTAAAACGTATGAAGGTAGGCAACCACTAATTAACGAAAATTAGAACAACATTTCCTTATTCTTCGCTCGTAGATAAAAGTTTGTACACGTGTTTAAACATGATTACAAAACTCCCACACTCGTTATTGTAATCATGTTTATAAACGCACTGGTAATGTAATAGTATATTATATAATAAGTGTGGTAATTAGTTTATTACCGCACGTGAGAGAAATTTGCAAACCGAGTTGGTGAGGTGAGGTTTGCGGTAATAACCTAATTATACCACACGTATTATATATACAGTATTTTATCTACAACCGTGCGGTAAGTGATGCCGCGAGACTCGAGACTGGTCTGGTCTCGTCTCGTTATTATAACTATATGTTTTGAAAAGGTTAACTCGCTGTCTAGCCAGATGCCAAGGTCCTTAACTAGGATTTGTCTCTCCAACTCCAATGAATTAAGTGTTTGATCGAAAACTGTCGTGTTTGTGTCTTCAAGATGAAGGGATAATAATGATTATAGGTTTCGTTGAACAGGACTTGCTTTATTAAATTGAATAACTTAAAATGTGTTAAAACGTTTCTATAATTATGACAATGTGTCTGACTACTGTCACTATTATTAAACTCCTGACAGACAGGTAACATTTTATAGTTAAGGCAATGTTCTGCTAATACTAGTTGGTACAGTACCATGGAGTTATACAACATATAGGGCCCCTAGACCTACTGAATGAGATAACACTACACTTTTTGATGTTTAAATTCAAATTATTCAATTCACACCAAACAGAAAATCTATTTGATTCTTCCTGCAACAAAATACAATCTTCAGTGGATTTGATTATCTTGAAAATTTTCACATTATCTGCAAATGCAAGAAACATACTAGATTTAAATACATGTTCAACATCATTCAAAAAACAATTAAAAAGAAGTGTAGACAGATGTCCACCCTGGGCAACACCAGAAGTAACTTCCACTTCTGAGGAGATATAATTGTTAATTTTGACAGATTGTTTTCTGCCTGTTAGGTTACTCTGAAATCACCTAATTAAAATGCCATTATCGAAAGCCTTCGAGAAATCAGTATAAATTGCATCAACTTGATACCTCTTCCCGAAAGCTTCCAACAAAGCCTGTTCATAAGTTAAAAGATTTGTTATGGTGGATTTTCCCTTCATGAAACCATGTTGTCCATCGATAATGACATTCCTAAAATGTGGGGTGATTTTATCTGCAACAATACCTTCAAAAACTTTGGCCACCAAGGAGACCTTTGATATAGCGCGATAGTTTTCAATAATAGATTTGTCTCCATTTTTAAAGACTAAGGTAACATAGGATTTTTTCCAGGCTGCTGGATATGTACCATGAGTAGACAATGAAATATTAAAAATATCACACAAAATTTGAGACAGAACAAACCTGCAGCCCTCTAGGAAAACAACAAGTATGCCATCTGGCCCAACACCGAGACTCTGCTCTAACTTGCAAATTCTGACAAAACATCAAGTGGAGATAGTTTAAGCTGCCCAAGGTCAACCATCCTCTCCGATTCAAAAGTAGCACCCTCAGATTTGTCATATTCCGAGTATACCGATGTAAAATGACCATTGAACATGTCAACTATAATAATATCCTGTGGATCATTATTCTCCCTCCCCTTGAGATTCATGCACTGAGGATAATCAGAGTTTCCTTTTTTTGAATTTACATATTTCAAGAAACTCTTTGTGTCTTTGAGCTGACTTCCTAAACTGGTTATGTAGACTTTAATTTACAGCGTGATCCTAGTTCAGAGAATCGAGAGTTATCATCCAAGGAATGTGTGGCTTTAAAAGCTTTATGGGCTTTCTTTTTTTCCATAATTAAGTTTTTAATTTCGTTATTCATCCACTTAGGGAATTTTGGTGATTTAGAATAAGCTGTAGGCACAAATAAGTCGATTATGTCGAACAATGTTTTATAAAAACTTTCAATAATAATATCCACATCGGGACACTCAGATATAAAACTCCATTCTACATATGACAAGTATACATTAATTTGCCTAAAGTCTGCTCTATTAAAATTATAGTAAAAATAGCCAGAGGGTAAGCTATCCTGAAAATCACTATTAAGAGAGAAAATGCACTAAATGCTGGATGTGGAGCATCTAATTTTAATAATGGATTGGCACTAATCGTAACAGAGACATCTTTGTGGTTCGAAAACAATAAATCCAAATAATTTCCCTACCTGTTTGGAATTTGTATATTTTGATACAGACTAAGATAAGCCATCTAATCTGCAATTACTGTAACTTCATTTGACAAGGAGCCAATTGGACTGGTTCCATTTGTACTCTTTACCCATATTATCTTAGGCAGGTTAAAATCCCCGCAGAACAATACATCTGTAAAGTCATGTTGATCTATTAATTGAACAATTGAGAGGCAGAAACTTTCATACACCTCAACGGATGAAGATCCAGGAATATATGAATTCCCAATCATAATTTTATGAGATCCAATAGACAATACAACCAAAAGATGTTCTACATTATTTATTGGGGTAGTAAGCTGTCGACAGGAGAACGCATTTTTTATAGCAATCAGCACCCACCCCACCCTGTGTAACACATTGGCTTGTTTGTTCTGACCTATTACAGCGAAAGACACAGTAACCATCGAGCCCCAGCTCACTGGACCATACACTAGGATCCAAAAAATGCTTCCGTCAGCAAAATAACATCAAAATTCTCAACCAGAACATTGCACATCAAAGTATGGATTTTGGATCTAATTCCTTTAACATTTTGAGAGTAGAATGTTAAGAACTACTGGGGTTCCTCTGCAGATTTTGAAAATTTACAGTGTTTGTTGTCTCTTGCCTGACACTAGGCTCGCGAAACACGAATGGTCGAAAGATAACCTTAGTAGGCCAAAAGTTGATGTCATTAAGTTTATCACGAAAGGTTTCACAAATTCCCACCTTGAAGCACTTTGAGTTTGCTTTGGTTGGCAGCTTTTGAACTACCAAGAGATTGTCATTTGGCAATTGGGCATTGTCTTTAATATGATCAAAAACGATTTGTTTTGTTACGCTATTATCAACCCGCCCCAAAAAGATCCACTTTTTCTCATGAACTCCTTTAAATAACCCACAGGTATACAGGCTGCTGATCCTATATTACCTGCATTGTTGTGGGTGTTAGGACTTTTCATTATCTGCATTTTATTTTTATCACTATTTTGCGTAATTTTTTTCAAAATAGTGGCTTGGCTGTTTGTAATGATAAAATTTTCCGAAGGATTTTCATTGGATTGTATTTGTTTTTCTTTGCGATTATTTTTATTGTTGTTTACGATTTTATTGTAGTCAATGGGCGTTTTTTCTTCTTTTTCCTGTTCCGGTTCGGGTCGATTAGCCATCAGCGATGTCGCCTTGAAACTGGCAACGTTGGCAAGATGATTGACCTCCAGAAAATCAGCTGTTCTAGCTGGACCCTCGAAATTAGGCTTGTGAAGCGGTGACACAAGAGGATAGAGGGGTTTGTTTACATTTAGATTTTGCTTTGCATTTTTTCGTAAATTTTAATACCAAGAATTAATGGGATCATTTCTATATAGCTACCTACTTTATTTTCAGATTCCACTTCCGGTTTAGCCAGTAATGAGAAAAATTTAAAAAAATGTTTGAAGCATAAGCACTTTATAACGTACTTATTTTGGCAATTGCATAATTATACTGCATACGGCTAGTCAGCATCAGTTCGGCGGCCATGGGTCTATGGGTTCCTTGTATACATCTTACCTTTGGGCGCCACCAAGTTTATTGTGACTTCACTAGGAAGATTACTTATTGATGTTATAACAAAACTTGTACAATTGGAGCGCTTAACAATAAAACAACTAATTAGGTACAATAATGTATCTGGCTTTCTTTATTAAAAAATAATAACAATAATAATAAGGCGCCAAAAAGTGTAGCCACCAAGTTAATTGGGACTTAACTATTGCGCCAATAAGTAGCCACGAAGTTATTAAAAAAGGTGTTTAGGATTAGGCTTGTACCTAATTTGTGAATATTTGAATAAATAAAAAAAATGTAAATAATGAATATATGAATTTAAAATAAACAGTTTTAACTGTTTATTAACACTTGTGGAAGATTAAAAAAACAGTATGGGTTACACTCTACCAACAGGCAAATTCAACACAGAAAGGTGAAAGTTATTCTTTGGGCAACCTCAGGGTGAAATTCTAGAATTTTATTTAAGGGGCACGTACTGACGTAAATCGGTGTCAGATGATTTATATAAGATTTGCCTAAATAGTAAAGGTGCAACTTACATGTATACAAGTGAAATGTATGTGAAAATCCAGAAGTTTCCAAAGTGAGATTATCTACAGGTTTGGTCTCACTATAGATAGGCTAAGGTATGGTAAGTGAGTCATGAGTCCTATCCACGTTGTATCTGTTTAACGTAGAACTCGATGTGGTTCTGCCAGAGTGGTACCAAGAGAGTTGCTGGAGAAAGGCTACCAAAGCCCCAACTGAGAGCAATCTAGATCCAGTCTAGAATCTCTCTAAATACAGCTTAGCAACTGTCCAACTATAGCCTTAGACTGTCTAGCTACAGCCTAGCACTAGGCTAGGAGTAGGATTGTCCAACTATAGCCTGAGACTAGGATTGTCCAACTATAGCCTGAGACTAGGACCCTATAACGATGTTCGTATAAAAAAAAATCGAGCCCCAAATATTAGAAATAATCTTACCTCAAATTGAGGGATACTCTAGACCAAAGGTGAAGTCTTAAACTTCCAAATGCTGCTCGGAACAGTCCTATTAAAAAAAATGGAACACGTGTTGTAGGTTAATATTTCCTGAAGAAAATCTCAAACTTACCGAAACAGAATCCAAAAATGACCAAGGGACGACTCTAGACAATTATCAGCAAGAAATTAGTCTAAAACTTGAGCTCCCTGGCACAAAATTCCAAGAAGTCTCGCCTCAAAAATAATTAGGGCCGAGGCCCGAGACCGCACGACTACTCAGCGTGAGGTCGCAGATCAAAAGGGCAGATTCTTCATTTAGAATTTAGATTTCGGAAGAAGACTTTCATCTGTCAAACCTCTAATCTTGACATTGAAGAAAATTATAGAAAAGGACGTGTTCAGTTTCACCCCAAAAGTACGAACTGAGAATCGGTTGTGTAAAAAATGACTGGTGAATGTTGAAAAGTGCCTATAGAACATATATCAAAAGGTAGAACAGGTCTAAAGAAAACGCCTAGACAGAACAGCTGTTCAATGACATGATGGAAATGAAAAGTCAAAGAGTAAATAAACAACAATTATTATCATAACCTCAGATTATTGATTTGATTTGCAAACAGATATGATGATGGTACTAACTCCTTTTCCTAAGATTCTAATCAATAACAGCGGGCCCTGCCGTACTGAATCAAACCTTCCTAGATGAATTAACCAAACTTGCAAACCTGAACCAAAAAAACTTCTAGTAGAAGGCAGTACTCAAGGTAACAAAATCTGGGCACAGAAAAGATAGTTGTTTCTTCATTTATTCCTTTATAGTTCTATACGGAATCATATCTACTAAAGCAAAACAAGGTAGCTTATTAGCCAAGAAATTGAAAACGTTACAACTTTCGATTAAACTGGTCTTTAGACCTGAAGATAAAGTATGTAGAAAGCATCCCATTGATTTACAAAAAAAAATAAGGTGATTCTTTTTTCAATAACTGTTTTTTTTTCTTGACATTGGCGTTGAGCCAGAGGGCATGTGCGGTTTCAATCCTGGGGAGTAAATGGAACCTAAAAATTTGGATGTGTCATGAAGATAGCATCACTGTTTGGTACAATATGAAACTTTGTGAAATTACGTTATGGCGTCACTGGCCGCCAGGCGAAAATCGGAATTAACCATTTCAAGTCTGATTTTATTATTAAGTATTGAAAGTATCATGCAAATTTTGATTCAGGATTAATGTTTGGGATGATACTTTGTAAATTTCGGTAGTTTAGTTACGTTACGATGTCGCAAAGATCGCCGCCGAGCGAAAATATTAGTTAACTAGGTATGTCAAAGCCTGGTTTCATGTGTGTAGTAAGGAGTGAAAGTATCATACAAATTTTGATTAAGGATAAAGCTAGGATTAATGTTTTTGATGAAACTTACCCCTATACATACAGGGTGTTTCACGAACATCGAAACAGAGGCGTTTTAGGGTATTTTAGGTCGATTTAAAAAAAAAAACGCTCGGACACGTCATTTTTGTATTCAAGGGGGAAACTTTTTGACCACATCGGCATTTCACCCCTCTTTTTTAGATATGGGAGATGGGTCGGGTGGTACCTTGTATTAAAGGTATTTTGATTCTCGTCACAACTGCGTATTCACTGTCAAAAATGCCATGGGCAAAATAGGAAAAAAATTCTGGCCCTATTATTCTCAAATCAATACTTTCCTACTGACTGACGAGAGAAAATTCAGGAAGCTGTTAATTTGAGAATAACAGGGCCAGAGGATTGTTACCTATTTAGCTCATGGCAACGTCGAAAGTGAATATCTTAAGAACTAATCATTCTATTTAAAAAAAAAATATACGCATTTGTGACGAGAATCGAAATTCCTTTAAAACAAGGTACCACTCGACCCATCTTCCCTATCTTAAAGAGAGGGGTGAAAGTCACCCCATCCAGGGGGTGCATCCTAGCAAAACACCGATGGGGTCTTTGAATACAAAAATGACGTGTCCGAGCGTTTTTTTTTTTTGCGAAATCGACCTTTTAATACCCTATAACGCCTCTGTTTGGATGTTCGTGAAACACACTGTATATGCTCTGTACAATATTATACATAATCATGATATAAAAATAATTATTAATCTAATGATGTATAATATAATGACAATGCATTTTCATTTTAAATAAAATTTAAGATTTATGTTTCAATTCGAATTTGCTAAACAGAATGGGGTGAATACAAAGTCTATATTAAATTATAAAGCAATATCATGAAAACCGCTGCCATCTTATCTACCAAATTTTACAAAGTTTCATCCAAATCATTGATCCTGTCTTTATGTTTGATTGAAATTTATATGATACTATTACTCCTCACAAGTTAAACCTGACCAGAATGGTAAGTTTGGGAGGGTGGTATGATATGCCACAGCACTTAGGCCACATTAGGCCCATTGTGCGCGCCCACAAGAGGAGAGGACATCCTTAGCTCGTCATCCAGCATAGCGATTCCACGTAGGCGATGACGACACCGAGGGCGGTGCCTCTGATCTCTTCTAGCGATGGGTACGATTGGCCAAATCTGGCTCTGCCTATTGGCGAAAGAGTAGTGCAGTCACAGAGATTGTGCCCTATCGCCTCGTCTTCTTGATTACAAGCCCTACACAAGGATGTGGTATTGAGATGCAACCTGAGCAAATGTTTTTTTACCTGACAGTGGCCAGTCAAGATGCTCGTTATTAGGCGTAGCATTTTTCTGGTCAACGACAGCTTCTGGCTCGCTGCAGCTTTATCTGGGTAGCTTAGCAGTTCCTTGGATAAGTTGCAGCCAATTGCATCGTCCCAGCGCTTTTTGAAAAGGGTAGGGAGCGTTTTTTTTCATATCTCTGGCCGCCAACATGGTCCGCCCTACGAAGGGCTCCGGTCCAGAAGGCTGTAACCTGGCGGCCCTTCTAGCTAGAGCATCGGCAGCCCGATTGCTGTGATTATTTCCTTTGATCCAGCTGAATACCACCGTGTTGTTGATCGACGGTGAGTGTACGATGGCAATGTTCTACTAGTTCTGACGCGAGTCGCGATCTAGATAGCGGTAGAACTGCTTGTCTGCAGTCCGTGTGGATGTGCACGATCTTGTCAGTGATATTGTTGCTGACTATTTATTCGGCCGCGATGGTTATGCCAGTAATTTCCATTTGGAGGACATGAGGGATGGAGCCAAGCCTATAGCTAGGTTCAGTTTGAGAGCTTTGGAGTATACTTTGCATCCCGAGCCTGTGTTCGAGTTTGTGAACCATCAGTGTAGATGTTACTGTATAACATAGAATTACTTCCAAATTCATAGTTGGTGTGGTTTTCATTGCACTAGTTATGTTGAGGCATTCTTTGAACTTCGTCTAGTTTTCGGCTTATGCTATTCTGTTCGGCCTTATGTCCCCAGACGATAATCCCATAGGTAAGCATAGGCCCGATGATGGTTGTATAGATCCACATAACTATCTTGGAGGAGAACCCAAGGTCATACCAATAGTGCGTCTACACTGTTTATAGGCGATATATGCTTTCTGTATTCTCTTAGCAATATGAGGGTTCTATGTTAGTTTGCAATCGTGTGTCACTCTCAGATATTTGACCTCGGCGGCAAAACTAAGTTCGTTGTTTGAAAGTCTGGATGCTGTCGGAAGTACCAGTTTCCTCTTTCTTGTGAATAGGACCATTTCAGTCTTTTCGGGGTTCATGGATAGAGTCTATTCCGTGCACCATCTTTCTATAATTCGAAGAGCATGTTGCATGCGTTCGCGAAGCAAGTTCTCGAATTTGCCTCTATGCAAGATAACTACGTCATTGTGTAGTGGCTGTCATTGTTTAGGCGGACAATGAGGCTGTCCAAAACCCTGTTCCACAGGAGAGGTGATAACACGACTCCCTGCGGGAAGCCTCTTGTGACCATTCCTTTAATGTTGACGTCCTGCACTTATCTGTACAATTTTTTTTGGAAAGCATATTGAATATCCACCCTGTAGCAGTTTCCAGAGTATTCCTTTCTGTTAGCGAGTGGCTAATTTTTTGAAAGGTGGTTTTCTCAAAGGCCCCTTCAATGTCGATGAAAACTCAGACGGCGGACTCTCTGTTGTTCAGCGATTTTTCCACTCGCCTAGCAACCAGATCTCCCGGGGGTATAGGCATGTTGATTAGGGTAGAGTGGATTGGTTGACACTTCATCTTTCATGTACCTTTCGCATAACCTCTCCATTGTTTTTAGAGAAATTGATGAGAAGCTTATGGGGCGATATGCTTTGGGGGAGGTGTAGCCCATCCTCCCTGGTTTGGGTAGGAACACCACTTAAACTTCTCTCCAAGCTTTGGGTATGTATCTCAACACCAAGGATGCCCTGAATATCCCTATCAGGTGCGACAAGAGTATCTTCAGACCCCACTGAAGTAGCGCTGAATATATCCCGTCAGGTCCTGGTGTTCTGAAGGCGGGGAAGTCTGAAATTGCCCAACCTATTTTTTCCTCGTATATTACCTGATTCGCTAGTTGCCAATCAGACACAGAGGGTATATGTATGTTACCTGCGTCTGATCCTCCACAATTGGGTTTTTGGAGTCAGGAAAGTGGGTTGCTAGTAGTAACTCTGTGCTTTCTTGAAGGTTGGCAGTGAGGTGATTTATATCCTGACTTCCCCAGTTGATGTGGTGCGAGTTTGAGTCACACCCAATCACCGGCTCCAGATCGTGGGTCTGACAGTGCCTGACCAGCTCTACAAGGTCTCTGTTAGGTGGTAGCGTCTCAGCATCTGTGTTGAGATATACTGAAGAAAGCCAGGACGATGGCTTTTTTTTGCTTAGGTCTGGCGTACATAGCTGTGTCACTAAGTGGGCTGTGTATGACCTGGGACAATAGATGGCCGTCCTGGGTTGATAATTGCTGGGCTTAAACCTATGATTTTACTTTGTCTTATCCAAGGTTCTTGGATAAGTGCTATTGTGTCCTGTGTCCATCGAGGTGGAGGCATAAGGTTGCCGAAGCCGCTCTTCTATGGTACAGATTACCCTGAATAAAATTAACCTTATTAGCCGCTTCCTCAAGCTCGATGCTAGTGGATGGGTGGCAGATGATTTCTTATACCTCCTAGAAGAGGGAAGATATTGGTAATGGTATCGTTGCTGGAGGTGGATGTTCTCGACGACGACGTCTCGAGGAGAGTATCCGAGAAAATCTCGGTTGCATCCATGGCCTTCGTGCCGCTAGCACTCCGAGGGAAGATTACGCAGTCCTCTTCGCGCAGCGTGACAGCAGGTGCGCTTTTGTCGGTAGCCGTGCTCCGAAAGCCCGCGTCTCCCGACCCGGTGCCACAGCCACAGATGGCTCCTCCTCCTCCTCCCTAGTACCTTCTGGTTCCAGTTTTATGATGATCGAGGTGAACCCGTAGCTCAGCCTTGATTACCTTTGTTTTAGGGTCTTTACGTCCTCTTCCCCAACACCAAATACGAGGACGTGGCCCTTTGCCGGCTTTTTCCTCTTTTCGTAGTGGAAGAGACACCATCTTTTGACCGAGAGGTGTGGGTTCTGGCATGCCAGATGACGTAGCACAATCTCTTTCTCTTCAACGTCGGATTTCTCCTTCTCCATCGTCACTACCTCCAAGCTTATGCCGATTGACCCTCCGCTGAGGGTCTGTGTTTTTTCTTTGAACCAGGCCACAGATATGTCGTCATCACAAGTGATCCTGACGATCTCCCCCGTGTATGTCAACGATGTGAACGTGGGTGGCTTACTCTCTCCATTTGAGGTGGCCAGGGTTCTGTCCAGTTCCTCTAGTAGAGTGTTCTTGTCTTTGTCAATAATCGCTACTCTCAGGTGGCTATTAGCAGCATCTTTACAGCTTTTGTTGGCAGAGACCAGGGGGGCCTCTTGACGTGGCCTCTTGCGTGTCCGGAAGTTCCTCGTTGGACGTCCCCGATCTAATTCTTTTTTTGTCCTTAGAGGGGACGCGTTCCGGTCCTCTGGGGAAGGTGGAACTGACATCGCCACTCGTGGACTGAGGCAGGAGGCACTGCTCCAATCGGCGTGCCTTCTGCCTTCTTCTGGCCTCTGCCCCGCAAATTTTATTGCCTCGCCTATAACGGTTGAAGGCTGTTTTGATTTTATCCTGAGGTGAGCTGCTAGGTCCAGCCTCAGGATTGGTTGTTTCTGTTGTTTTTTCTCGTCCATTCTAGTTCCCATGAAAAGCAACCGGAATAAACCGTCGCCGCTGGCAGAGCCCCGCATGCTGACGGAAGGCTTCTTGAAACTGGGTGTCGCCGGGTTCCCAGAGTTCACTTAGTGTCGGCCAAGCTTTGCCTTGGCCATGCAGTCCTTGGCCCATGCTGTTTCACCTTGACTTGGGGGAGTTTTATTGTGGCTCCCATCCACATTAACTCATCCTTAGCTTGATCTACCGTCCTCGTTCCATTGAGAGGGAACGGGAGCAGTGATTACTAGGCCCCTTTTCCAGCGGCGAGGTCTCATGACTCTTTAAGGGGGGGGGGGGGGGGTCGTAACGTCACTAAACTACCGAATATTAAAAAGTATCGTTCCAAATATTAATTCTGGCTTTATGCTGATTCAAAATCTGTAAGATATAGACTGTGAGATAGGGACTGTTTAGTGGAGTCATTTTTTTTTGTCTGGCATTTTGAGGGCTGAATGTGGCTCGTTAGCTGATGAGAATATGGGTGATTTTAATACCTGCCGCCCGTTCGAAAATTTTTAGAAGGAAAAAATTGATTAACATGAAGAATTTTTTTTAATGATCTCAAGTTTTCTGGATTTCAAATAAAAGATTGACATTGATAAATTATCCACCCATAGAACATACCAGATGCTTTTCAAAATCTGAAAAAGTGGGGAATGATGTCAACTTCCAAGAGGAAAGAAAATAACTTTCCGCGTTTACTTTTTGTCGGGCAATCGAGAGAATAGAAGGTTTTGTTGTGAAAATAACGCTGACAAATCGCCAGACGGTAATCACAGTTCGAAATCGAGTTTTCCGGCGAAACATTCTGTAGACATTTCGACAGGGGGCAGGCATTAAAACTGCTTATATTCTTATCAGCTAACTAGCCACATTCAGCCCTCAAAATGCCAAACAAAAAAAAATGACTCCACTAAACAGGCCCTATCTCAGGGACTAATAGTTTCACTACTTACAAATGAAACTAGATCGAAAATGGTTAATTATGTTTTTCGCCCGGCGGCCAACTTTGTGACGTCATAATGTCACTAAGCTACCGAATTTCGGAAAGTATCATACCAAAAATTCATCCTACCTTCATGAAAAATCTAAATTTGAAGATTACATTCACTCTCCAGAATAAGGAAACCGAACTGTCCATTTTTGGCCATTTGGATAAACGCCTAACATATTTTTTCTTATTTGACGTTCATGTTCTTTTCAAATATCATGGTTGCTCTTTACTGTGATTTTTCACTCTTTAAATAACTGCTTTTTCACTGTGGCAGTTTGGACTACCGTTATAATATAAAAATAGGTGATAGATCACTTTAGGTCCCTTTGATTTTCAATATGATTTTGATTATTACTGATAAACAAAGCAATTTCAAGATGGTTAGCGAGAAAAAAAAAATGGATCCTTGAATATTTATCAAGTTTTTATTTTTTTAATTTAATTTTTTTCTTTGTTGATTGTGCATCTTTGATAGGTATAGCGATATTAAGCTGATAAGAATAGATATTATTTATTGATCTGTGTCAAATGTTAAGAGGCGAGAGGATGTAAGACATTAGTGACTAGTAATTTTTTACAATTATTATTATTTTGTTCATTTATTTTGTTGACTTTAATAGATTTCTATTTTATGGAAAAATCAGCATACCACCTTGGTAAATATTTACAATATTTAATGTTTATGGAAAAGGTTTTTTTGAGGTTTTTTACTGATTTTATTGATTTTTTACTGGTTTTTTACTGACATTTTCAAAATTCCTACCTAATTTGTGATTAGTTTCCTAATTAACTTAGTAGTTGTCTATTAATGACCTGACGGTGTAATTTTTGCATTAAAGTAAATGGTCAACATTTTGAACAATTATTGTAAACCATAATTTATTTGTTAATAAATAAGCAAAATTAATAAATAAACAGTGATTTAATTATTGCGAAGAATAAAAGTACCAAACAATTTTTTTGCTCTACAGCCCAAATGGCTCATTTGCGGACATATGTTTATATAAACAAAAATGCTTGTTTTTTGTTTTGATGTCCCTTACTACCCTTTAAAGTTTGTCGGTATCTTTTTAGGACACCCTAGACCTAGACCCTATAAATAAAAACCATAAATACAGGGTGTCCGGAAAATAGCGTAAAAGCTCCCCACTACGTAGTAGGGGATCCTTTAAGAAACCCCTTGGAATATAATTGAAAACGGGATATTTTCAGTGTTGCCAATTTTAATAAATATTAATTTATTATTAATTTAATTTAATAAACATTAAAACCTTTCTCAAGCATCAGACTTTTTAAATCATTTTTCTGAGGTTCCTTGAAGGGTCCTCCACCACGAACTGAAGAATTTTTACGCAATTTTTTGGGCACCCTGTATAACTCGAGACCAGACGAGACGAGACTTTGGTACTCGAGACCGAGACTTGAGGGCAGGTAGAGCGTGCGGTAATAATATTACCGCATGCAATTACAGTACGCCGTGCGCTAATAATATTACCGTACGACGTGCGGTAATGTGGTACTTATCGCACGCAAAATCGTATAATATACCTTAGTTATCCTTCCTATCCTATCTCAAATTTCAAAGAATTAAGTTTGACGAAATATAAATAGATTTCAATAGAATTTTACTACTTTGCCTTTGGAGATCTTATGGTTTAATTCAATTTTATTCGGGAATAATAATTATCCATTCACTTAACTATGGTTGAATCAAATTCAAGCGGCAGCAAATTACGAACTGGTCATTTTCATTACAACCTATCAAATGTCCTCCGTGCATGCGCACTGGTCCAGGTAGGGCGTTTCAGTGTTAATCATTTTGGCTACAGTATGTTAACTTTTTATTGTAAATGTGACATATAGAAAGATATGAGAAGAGAAGCGTTCATCAAGATAGAGGCTAAAGTTCAAGTTCAAGGCCAATACGGTTTTGCACTTGAATTGTGTCTCTAGGTTTGTTCCAGAACAGTCGAATTTCAAACACTGTTTTGCAGACCCCATTAAATCGACATGGAAAATTCCTTTATCCAACCACAGAAATTTATTCTCACTCTTGAGAAATCGTTTGAATTTTTAATACAGTTGCATTTATGCTACTGAGCAGTAAACTCTTTTGAGGTAAATACCTACTAGAGAAATTTGCTTTAGAGCATACAAGATGAAAACCAGAAAGTATTAAATTATTTTGCAGAAAGGAAATAAACAGCGGCCGTTTTGTGTTATACAATGGCACGCACAGGCAGAATTAATTTCAAACGGTTTAAGAAAATATTTTATTTTAAAAACTAAGCGGAAAAGTGGCATCATTTAAAAGTTTAATAGAATTGTCATGCTTTTTTTAATAAATAAATATTCAAGAGAAATTATTTGGTTGAAAGAAAAACAATTAAGACGAAACAAGAAAATTTAAAATATTTTTCAATGTTTGTTGGCCCACTACCAATTGGTATTGGTATTAGGAATTAGATGCCACAAAATGTTTCAAAAGTTTCACAATATTAATCAACCCCGACCCACGTAACCTCAATCAACTTAGACAATAAAGTAACATCAGTGACTTAAATGTACGATATAGTTATTTTGGAAACAGTTATATTACGTGTCGGGCTAAACAAACATGAAATGAGATAAGCATCGAAAAGCCATTACAGACATTTTAAATTGAATCGAACTTTCAAATGAAGCTTAAACTTTAGAAATCAGCAGTAGGTATAAAATTAATGGAAGTTCAAACTTTAGTTAATAAATCAAGTTTTTCTCTCAAGTGATAAGAAACGTGCTGAAGTAAATAATCAAATAAAGTAACCTAAATCGGAGCAACGCTGGCGCTAATGTATTTTGTATCGATTTGGATGTACTCCTTTTATTTAGTAAGAGGTACAAATCTTATAGCATGTTTCAGAAGTTTATAAATTGAAATTGGGACAATTACGACGTAGTTAATAATTACACAGGTTTACCATATACCCGGAAGTCCCATTTATTCAAGTTAAATCACCCAGCAAATTGAGTTTGCACTATTTTGCCGCTGGTTCACAAACGACAAGCTTATTTATTGAACTTTGCGTTTTGCGACCCCAAAATCTCATTTTACGGTTCCAATAATGGTCCCTTATTACACACGGTTTGTAGGATGTCGAAATAGAAATTCTTTAAAAGTACCTACTCCATCAGCCTTTGGGTCGATAATGAGCTCTGCAGAACAACGACTGCAATATTTCACGTTATATCAGAAAGAAAGTGCATGTATGTATCTACCGAGAACTTTATTTGGAAAACGATTGATCTTTGAAGAATTGTGAAAAAGTCTGCATACGAAAAAATACCTTTAATTCAAATTCATAAGTTTTTTTTTTTTAATCAGAAATTGAAACTCTACATTTTATGAAATGAAAGAACTCTTACCTTGTCTGTCCTCAAAAATTGAGGTAATTGGCCTAAATCTGAATATGAATTCGAGACTTGGTAATATTCAACTCGAATCAAATAACATAAAGAAAATAATACATAAAGAGTAAACTCAAATGAATAATACAAAATATCAATGCCGTATACCCAATAATTTTTTATCCGTTGCCTTGTACATTAAGCTCCTGTTTATGTTTGCTTGTAAGTAACGTGAACCCAAGCAGCAAGGGGTAGTTGAATCAACGTTGATTAAAGATTGATTGATGTCGTAGGCGTTGATATACCAAAAATCAACGTCGAATGGCCATCATGAAAACAACGTATTCGTCAACGTATTCTAAGCAAAGTCTATTCAACGTTAAATATAGGTTGCAGGAGACATTGCAATTTTGAAAAAATAATTCGAACCCATTGGTACCAAAGTATTTATAAAATCTGGACTAGGTATAGCAACTTTGAATAGTTATAACACTGGTTTTTTTCTGTTTGATTTAGCCCATCACTAGACGTTGAATAAACGTTGAATGGAGGTTTAAAATATTTTTTGAAATAAATATAGGTTATTAATAAAATTTAAGATATCAATAAAAAAAACAGATATTTATTATTATGTATCTTAATTCTTAATGGATGCAGGTTTAATGTTTTAAGTTTCAATATTCGACATGAAATAATATTATATAAGTTGCTTAAAAGTAGATAAAGTGGTATCTCCATGCAAATTAATTCAAACTTCCCGCTAAGGTGCATCGCGTCCCGCCATTTGCCGCCAGCGCCCTCTGCGCCCAGCCCATCATTGCATTGGCGTCTGGCCGCTGGCGTCCTCACGTTCATGGCGTCATCCTTCCTATTCACTCATATTTTTGTTAATTTTGTAAATTTAAAATTATTGAAGGTGTAAAAAGTGTTATTATTTTTGTCATTGTGTGTCTATTAATGTGCCCAGCCTGGGGTCGTATTTTCGAAACCATTCGAATGCCGTTCGTATACGAAATAAGGCAAAATTCGCATGAAAATTGAGGTTCCGTATTTTCGAATCACTTTCGAACGGTCCGTACACGATTTAGTTCGTGTACGTTTACTCGAGTGGGTCTCCACCAGTCGAATATCACATTTCGCATGCGATTTTACGTGATTTTACTTGATTCTGCGCATTGTTTAGAATTTTGGAATGCTAATTATTTTGTTTATATACGTTATATTTGTTATTTGTTGTTTATGTACCTACCTAAATACGTTGTGCAAATTGAAAATTGTGTTTGATGTTCCTTCTTTTTTTGACTTTTCGTTGCTTTTCAAATAATTTGCGGATTAAATTGTCCTGCTTCATTAAAAGACAGTTTTTGGAAGGGCTGGCTTGGATTATTTAATCGAAAGAAATATTATTGATGCCCTCGAAGAACTTTGGTTGACGTGCTTACTTTGCGCAAATGCTTCTAATTTTCTTTGGCTCCTGAAAGCTGAATTTTCCTAATTTTTAGTTCTAGATGCTCCTCCATGAAGCTAATCAAATCTTTCTTTTGTTCAGCAGACACAAACCCTCCAAAAACCATGATTGTTAGTTAACGTTATAAAAAACAAGGACGTTCAAGGAAATCCCAACGATTAGGTGCACAAAATTTATTTCAACAAGATTTATACCAACAGAATAGACTAAATAATACTTGATAAACTCAATGGATAAACTCAATAAACAGCCACAAAATACAAAAAAGAATACCTATCCAAAACACGTAACTTTGACAAGCAAAATATGGCCGGCAGGAGGAACACGAAATACTGTTCACATACACTATTTCTAACATAAATACAACAGTTTTAAATATAACAATGTAAATAATTCACAATAAGCACTATTTAAAACTCATAACACCATTTGATAACACCTACACCTTGACAGACATTTTCATTTAAGTTTGACAGCATCTTGGATAGTCTATAGGTTAACAGCAAAAGTAGGGAGTGTTATGATATTTTTAAAAAGCCAAATTTCAAAAAATACCTCCTCGTTTTTGTATCGGTCGAAATGGCCATTACCCAATACTCGAATTTGCGACGTTGCCAACGCAAATGATACTCGTATACGATATCATTTTCGAAGGGTCTTCAAAAATACGCATTTTAGTTCGTACACGAATTTTTTCATTCGAATTAGATCGCATGCGAAGGAATTCGCATGGTTTCGAAAATACGACCCCTGGATTTAACTTCGATTGGTGGAAAATGGTGGAAGGCGTATGTATATTTCTCAATCCCTATTTAAGGGCAAGCCAGTCAGTTGACTTTTAACAATCCTCCAGATCATGTTTTATTTTGATCAAATTTGTGTCAAAGATTTTGTGTTTATTTAACGTGATGATTTTATTTTATTTGAAAACTGTTCTCACAGACCCAACTATAGAACAAATTTCATAAGACGCAATTTGATTCAAAATTTCTTATGAAGCATGTTCTTTGTACTATTTTTTCTGTTTCAAGTTGTAAAAAAAAATAAAGGTTGAGCTCAACCTCAGGCTCAACGTGAAATCTGACGTCTCGAATACATCTGATGAACGTTGTTATAAGATTGAGGCCAACGTAAAAAACGACGTTAATTCAACTATCACATTCAACGTTGTCTCAATTATGACATGTGCCATCCTGTCAACGTACATTCAACTGTTGTTACAACGTAATGCAACGTTGGGAAGTATCGTACTTTCAACGTTATATCGACCAAACCTTGCTGCATGGGAAATTCTTTTTGCAGCAACCCAATATTCATTAGTGTGACAGTTATTTGATTAGCTGAGATAACTGACTGCAAATGGAATATCTGGTCGAGCAGCAACCCAACAAAGACAAGTACGTCTTTAGTACGTCCATAATTCGTACTTTTTCGGCCGAAAGTACATCCGCGGACGTACTTTTTAGGTCCCGCCGACGTACGAGGGACGTCTTTAAGACGGTCGTTTTCCACAAAATAGTACGTCCCACGTACGTACATTCAGGGACGTACTCAGTACGGCTTTTTAGGTACGTTTTGGGGACGTACATTAACGTACGTATTTAGTATAGCTTTTTAGGAATGTGTTTGGGACGTACAGGGTTTTCCCATATATTTTTGCACCTTACCAGAACTGGTTGATTGAATAGGTATCAAAAAGATGTGAATACAAATGTTGTATTTACACCTTTTTGATACCTATTCAATTAACCTGTCCAGATAGGGTGCAAAAATATATGGAGAAAACCCTAAACATAGAGGTACATATGTATTTTTCTATTTTGGTGTCATATCGAAGTCTTTTCGACACTAAAAGTAGTTTCGAAAAGAAGCTCTTTGTGACACTCCTTTTTTACTTATCGGAGGTTGGTTACACTGGCTGACTGATGGCCATCGAACTGTCATTCACGATTTTATAATAGCAGATTTCTATATTTGGCATGCAGTGTTACCAACCTAAACATATGAAATCAGGAAATATGAGAATAAAATTTCCAAGAAAAATTTGTTTTTTTTAATTAAGCAATACCAAAATAGAAAAAATAGTATAAAATATTCGTTTCATAAGACATTTTATCGCACTCGCCCTTTAGAAAACTCGCCTCCGGCTCGTTTTCTAATATAGGGCTCGTGCGGTAAAATGACGTCTTATGAAACTTGTATTTTAATGTACTATTATGTGTAGGTATCTTTATAGTTAAAAATAAAACCATATAAATATGTATTGTATTTTCAAGTTACAATTTTCATACTCAATAAATACCTTAACAATTACACTGAAAAACTAAAAAAAATTAACACAATATCAAATATAACATACCTACTCTTAAACTTAACCTTAAACAACAGTACATAATATAACAAAAAAAATGAAGGAAAAGTAAAGAAAAATTCCAACCTAAAAAAAAAATATACAGACATAGGAAGATATCCTACAAACAATAATATAGAGAATTGTAAAGGGGCATAAACCAGAAAAAGTTTCACACAGTAATAATCTTGGTAAAAGTATTATTATACACACAAAATACATAGTAAAGTGGTATATAGCCAAGCCGCGAAACCGCCAAGCTGAACACTTAAACACATGCCGTCGTCAGTGATGTGCCTGTAGACAATGTCAACGTAAACAATTGATTGTCTACGTGTAGACAATTCGAATTGTTTGCGTGGGTATTTGTCTACACATTGTCTACATGTGACGTAAACAATAAACTTATTTTAGAAAATTTAAAAAAAAGTTCCAAAATTACTACCTACTACCTAAGTAGCTTATACCTATCACTTTGATATTAGCATTCACTGATTATAAATATGAGGAAAACCGATAATAAAATTAAAATAATTTTCGAAAAGGAAAGTGTGAGGTTAGAATTAAACGTCATTTATATTATTTTAATGAAAAGTCGGTTTTCGGCTTATTTGGACTTTATTTAATGAAATATCTAAATCAACAGCCAACGTTTCGACGCATTCCGCATCATTCTCAAGGCTTCATCACGGCATCTTAGCAGGAACGTCCTTTGGTTTTCCAGATCTGCCAGTTTCTCCCAAGATCGAGTCCAATCCTTCAGGACCTCTGTGGTATCCTGTCCGTATTGTACTCTTATTTCTTCGAAGAAACCCATTGTCATTTTCCAAGCCAGAAGTAGGATTACACAGTGTGGTTTTCGTCCAGGAATATGTT
Organism: Ceutorhynchus assimilis; assembly: GCA_917834065.1. Classification (NCBI taxonomy): domain Eukaryota; kingdom Metazoa; phylum Arthropoda; class Insecta; order Coleoptera; family Curculionidae; genus Ceutorhynchus; species Ceutorhynchus assimilis. Next base: position 10,302,400 of record OU892284.1, on the reverse strand, counting down.
AATGAAAAGTCGGTTTTCGGCTTATTTGGACTTTATTTAATGAAATATCTAAATCAACAGCCAACGTTTCGACGCATTCCGCATCATTCTCAAGGCTTCATCACGGCATCTTAGCAGGAACGTCCTTTGGTTTTCCAGATCTGCCAGTTTCTCCCAAGATCGAGTCCAATCCTTCAGGACCTCTGTGGTATCCTGTCCGTATTGTACTCTTATTTCTTCGAAGAAACCCATTGTCATTTTCCAAGCCAGAAGTAGGATTACACAGTGTGGTTTTCGTCCAGGAATATGTTAATGAAAAGTCGGTTTTCGGCTTATTTGGACTTTATTTAATGAAATATCTAAATCAACAGCCAACGTTTCGACTCATTCCGCATCATTCTCAAGGCTTCATCACGGCATCTTAGCAGGAATATATATATAAATAAAGTCCAAATAAGCCGAAAACCGACTTTTCATTAACATATTCCTGGACGAAAACCACACTGTGTAATCCTACTTCTGGCTTGGAAAATGACAATGGGTTTCTTCGAAGAAATAAGAGTACAATACGGACAGGATACCACAGAGGTCCTGAAGGATTGGACTCGATCTTGGGAGAAACTGGCAGATCTGGAAAACCAAAGGACGTTCCTGCTAAGATGCCGTGATGAAGCCTTGAGAATGATGCGGAATGCGTCGAAACGTTGGCTGTTGATTTAGATATTTCATTAAATAAAGTCCAAATAAGCCGAAAACCGACTTTTCATTAACATATTCCTGGACGAAAACCACACTGTGTAATCCTACTTCTGGCTTGGAAAATGACAATGGGTTTCTTCGAAGAAATAAGAGTACAATACGGACAGGATACCACAGAGGTCCTGAAGGATTGGACTCGATCTTGGGAGAAACTGGGTGATCTGGAAAACCAAAGGACGTTCCTGCTAAGATGCCGTGATGAAGCCTTGAGAATGATGCGGAATGCGTCGAAACGTTGGCTGTTGATTTAGATATTTCATTAAATAAAGTCCAAATAAGCCGAAAACCGACTTTTCATTAACATATTCCTGGACGAAAACCACACTGTGTAATATATTATTTTACATTGTTGACGCGTTGTCTACATTGTCTACATTGTCTACATTATCTACACGTAAAGTAGACAATGAAAGTCTACGTGTAGACGCACATCCCTGGCCGTCGTTGCTGCAATCAATACAAAATGGTTCTCGCGTCACTTGATTTGGCAAAAAAAAAAACAAAAATAGAAGAAAACAAAACCTCACACCACTCTACAAACAGACTACAAATGAGCTACAAACACAAGAGAAAAAGGCAAAAGCAGAGACAGGAACAACTCAAGCGAGGCGTCACATCAAAATGATGAGCCCCCGATAAGCTTTTGTCGAAGATAGTACTCCCTGCCCTGCCAGTGTTGCCAGATGTCAAATTCAAAATTATCAGAAAAAGTTTGTGTCAATTTTTTTGACTTTCATATCTAATCTCTATTTATATTTTTCTAACAAAAAATGTAACCCAAAACTAACGGTGCTGTAAGCTTAACGCATTTCTAGCTGGGAAGTATTTGGTGTAACCACCAGTACACGTCAAAACCACCAACCAAAAAAATTTTTAATTTTCAACTAAAATTTTTAAAAATATGCAATGAAATTGTAGTTTCAATCAATTATCGTATGGTAGCTTGTGATTATCGATTATTGAATTATAGTCAAAATTATGGTAGATTTCGATAATTATCGGGTCATTGGCAACACTGCCCTGCTAAAGCCAAGCGAAGCGGCCGACGTCCCTTGTTTTCCATTCTATTATTTCTATTGGTTTATTTCAGGTTTATTTTGACATTTGACCATTGATTTAGGTCAGGTACCTAAATGAAATACCTATAAATCTTTGATTATATGACCTGCCTCACAAAACGTTTATAATGACTATGTATTCGTATTTATTAATTTTAGATCTAAGTCTTAAGGAAATCCATGTCAACCTGATCGGCATTTTTGGGTTTAGGTTTAGAGGGTAATTTGGAAAGCTACCACGCCCGTATCTTTTACTAGGAAATTGCATATTATTTAAAAATATATTATGATCAGAAATTAATAAAAAAATCATGAATGATGGTAGTGATCCAGTTCGTCTTGTATTGTTCGTCTTTGAAACGAACATGTACGTCTTTTATAAGACGTACGCAATATAGATTTTTACGTACGTTCTTGGTACGTACTCTTTTGTCTGTATATTAATACAGCCTTTTACGTACGTACTCAAAACGTAGTTTTACATCCCCGACGAACCGACGTAAAACGGACCTAAAATGTACGTCTTCAGTACGTACTGTGTTTGTTGGGAAAAGCAGCAATAAGTGAACCAATAAGATTTTGGTATGGACTCATTTCATCATCATCATTTCATTAATCACATTTGCTAGGTTTTCTGTTCCCCATTTTAGTTTCATTGAAATACTTTTCCAATTCAAACTTGCTGAATAAAGCCTTAATTAGGTATCATTAGTAGGTAAACGTTAACAATATATTAACAATATACAACTATATCGCATGAATATTATAAATTAAGTTATGCAATAAATGTCTTTTAATTGAAAAAATATGATAATAATATGTCTCCACTTTTCGGCCCATAACGTTCTACGTCTTCTGATTCTCGATCTCCAACCATCTCTGCCAATCCTCCTACAATCCTCTCATTTCCTCACTCACTCCACTTCTCCAGACTCCCTTCGGTCCGGAGCTTCCTATCCTTCCCCCTAGCAAAGTCTGAGCTTCTACTCAATAATTTGCTTGGGTATTCTTTTATCTGCCCTTCTTTGTACATGTCCGTACCAAATCAGGTTCTTGGTCTCTGATATCATCTACTATTTTGTGGCTTACGTGCATATTTTGCCTTATTCGCTGGTTTGTTATCGTTTCTATTTTTGATCTGTCCTCCGCTACTCATCAAAAGTGTCTGCATTCACCATTTTTGCGGTTCTGTACTTTACTTGACAGACCTTTGAACTATAATAAAGTTGAATATTAGGTACCTATGTAACTATATGCTTTTAACGATGGTGTTTATATTTTGGTACCACAGTACTTTATTAAGTGGAGGTATTGCCTTCTGTCCTTATAGATACATTCCGATATTTAATTACTGCTTCTAGGGTTCCCTGATGCCAGATTTTCATTTATAAATATTTTTATTCTTTGACTTTTTTATTTCCTGATCGTTTTTCAATTTCAGCTTTCGTTGTTCACTCCCTATCGTCTCATATTCTGTTTTCGTCAGATTGACTTCCAAAGCCCATTTCTCGTATTACTCTAATAATTTACGTGTTATGTACTCTAGGTCATCATAATACTGTGTAATTAATACATCTGCAAAGCCTACAGCATATAGATTGTATTCATTGAGCTGTATTGACTTGAAAATTCCAATTTCCTGCTTCAATTTCCTAATTCAAAACAGGACATATTTTGGCCTAAAATTCCTAAAATTCAATGTTATTTGAAAAAAACAAATAAATACTACGTAGATTGCAATAATTACTAATTTTTCTCTCCGCTTGCCATATTAAACGTATACTACAATGGTATCCAGTACAGAGGAAAATTCGGCATTAGCGACGCAAACAAATGACAAGAAAAATGATTAAATTACCTACAAAATTAACACTTACATTGTATGAATATATTTTTTCAAAAGCCACTAAAAAAGGTCCTGACTTGTTGGTAAAAAAAAAGATTGAATAGGTACCTATCTACATTATCCCAAATCGAAGGTATATGTATACCATTGTTAAAAATATTGCGGTCGTTACTTGTTAGACACATTTGATACTGACAGTGATCATAGACTAATAAGATTCTTCATAAGTTCTTCCTCAACCCGGGAAGAAGCATACCAATAAAAAAATTCCCATTGCCGAAACGCTAAGATTACAGTCCAAAATAAAAATCGGAACTGGAACTTAACAAAAAAACTTTATAATCAGGAAAACCTTGACAATAAGAGAAAGAAATATCATCTAATATCAAATCAGCCCCAAGAAAATAATGTGATGCTAGGAGAAATACAACCAATAAACTGCGAAAGGGGAACCAAGGCCTAATCGGTAAATAATATAATTGCACCGCAGCTTGCTTCAACGCGACAGAATTTCTATTATTGTTTATTGTCCTATGTACATAATGAATCAAGTGTTAAAGGCAGAACGTTTTTATTATAAACCCTTTGGCAAGAATAGTATATTGTGTATTTAGGTGGAAAAGTGACACATTCTCGGCCGACGGTGTAAGTTGACGGGCGAGGCGTAGCCGAGGCTGGCAAACACCGAAGGCCGAGAATGTGCTTTTCCACCGAAATACACATACTATTTTTTCTGCGATCGGTTAAATACCTATTAAATGTTTGTCTTTTAGTTCCAATTATTCAGCAATACGAGAATCACTTTCCCGGCCTAGGCCGGAAAAGTGTTTCCTGTATTGTTATTCATTGATTCCTTAGCAACTATTAAAACATAATTGAAATACCAGAATATTGAGTTTTGCGACCTGTCAACCGATCAAAAATGCTGACATTTCTTGTCAATCGCAGAAAAACATGTTTACGCGAACACAGTGATTGGGAAAGCACAAAAATATGAGACCGATCAACACTAAATCCGTGAAAAAATGCATAAGTTCAGAGGCCTAGATGAAAATCTAACAGGAGACTGCACTGTCGACGATTAATTTATTTATACTGTAGAGAAATTCCTCAGAGAGGTGATTCTGTTATATGAATGAGAAGGGGGATAGAATTTCAATAGCAATTACCATCCATAAAGATCATCTCTAATAGACTAATGCTTCGATAGGTATCAACATCAACCACTACAACAAACTGGTTTCCATGGAGGCTCTAGCACAGTTTTTAACGACTACAGCAAAACCTTTGATTCTACTGAGATTCTTTGAAGTCATGAGAAATGCAAGATTAGACTCAAAATATATTCTGATCGAAAATAAATACGATATAGCAACACTAAACGTGAATATTCCAGACGATCGATCAACGGAGATGATAACGGTGAATAGGGGTGTACGGCAAAAAATACCATCTCTTCTAAGCTTTTTATTGTTACGCTGGAAACTTCGAAAGGTTGATCTGGGTCGAATAGGCAGCAGTTACCTAAACCACCTACGCTTTGCGGATGATATTCCTCTCACTACTTGAGAAAAATAAAAATCATATCCTCAGAAAATGTCAGAATTCTTCTGGATGGTGTTATCGGGAAAAAATTCAAAACAGGTTCTAGCTACTTAATCAGTAGAAGAATCCAGTTGACGTGGGCGATGACCGGAAAAGCTAAAAATAGTACTGAAGGATAAAGGATACGGAAATGTCTAGGAACTTGAAGAGCTTGGGAAGGCTCATCCATGTCCACTGTGAAGGGCTTCTAGAGAGAGAGATAAATACAGGAATCGTCGTGGATTTTAATCAAATAGTTCCAAGGTAAAGTGAAGTTTCCAGGTATTTGAAATGTCTTGAAGTTGATGATGAAAGCATGAAATTTGGCACCGTAGGCAATTGTGAGGGGCTCGACCCGCACCCACAACTCCCACCGTTAAGAGAAAAATTCTGAAAAAGATACTAGAAAGGTTAATAATAAGTCAATATTGGGGACTTTTAGCCAAGTTGTACATTCCAGGTACAAATAATGGTTCAGTTGAACTCTACTGGCATTTGGAATTTGCCATTTAAAATGCGTTGCTGTCAAATAATTAGGGAATTTTTTTTCGATTCAACTTCAATTTCTATCCGATTTTTTTTTTCTAATTGGAGGCCTATTCTGCGACAATAGAACGCCAATAAATGGAAGAAAAAAAATCCGGCGAGCGAAAAAACAAAAACCAGGAACATGGAAAATTGGTGGGATGCGACTGCCGATTCAGGTCAATATTAGCCTTCAAAATGACGCTCTACAGATACCACGATGAGGAAGTTTATGAAAACTCTACTGTAGTATAACATACCCGGGTTCGTTCAGCAAGATTGAACAATTAGAATTTTAATTACATCTTCTTTTAAACAAATCTGAAAAACAAAATGAAAAACAAATAGGAGACTCACTCAATTTTACTTACTTAACATGCGCCCGACAATAGCAAATATTAGGGAAATTTAAGGGAAGTTGTGATGTGTAAAAATAAACGGAAAATTTGTGGAACATTTAATTTATTAAAAGTAAAATGAAGACAGGGTGTCCATCTATTTTCTGATCGGCACACTAAAAATAAACCAGTATACCAGTATACTGGTATACCAGTATACTGGTATACAGTTGTTAGTAGCAATTTTTAGTGTGCCGATCAGAAAATAGATGGAGACTCTGTCTTCATTTTACTTATATCAAACCCAGTTCCAGGATGGAACCAAAAATGGGTTGTGTTTTCTCTCTGCGGGACCTAAACCGTGCTGATGAGCTGTGATACAGCGAAACGCGTCCACGGATGGTCTTGCAGAGATAAAACACTTCTCAATCGGTCCTTAATTGGGCCGTTACCTAATTAATTTAATTTATTATTAAAGAAAATCGTACCGTTCTCGAATTGGAACTCACGAGGGAAAAAAGCACGGCAGAGAAACCCTCGATCTAACATTCCACAAAAATCAAAAAATACTGTGACATTTTATTAATATGTACCTATTTTAATAGAAAGGTTCGAAAATTTTTGTTATTCTTTTATTTAAACTAAAATCGGGAGATTTTGTTATTAAAAAACGATCAAAAAAAATTTGAGCGCAAAATATTAATATTTGCGTTTGTTGCGAGCAGTTAAAAATCAAAGATCGGCGCCAGGATAAAAAAACGTACCTGTACACGAGACTAGGCTGCGTTACGTCAGTAGCCAGATACGCCACGTGAATTCGTATACTTTCCGTATAGGCCTTTACGAAAACGCTGATCCGATTAACCCAACCATCACCTGATGTAATTCGTCTTTTTCCAATCGTGTTCATTAAAGAACGATGAAAAACAAAGATCGGATCAGCGTTTTCGTAAAGGCCTATACGGAAAGTATATGAATTCACATGGCGTGTCTGGCTACTGACGTCACGCGGCCTAGTCTCGCAAACATCTACGTTTTCTATCCTGCGCCGATCGTTGATTTTCAACTGCTCGCAACAAACGCAAATATTAATATTTTGCGCTCAAACTATTTTTAATAGTTTTTTAATAACATAATCTCTCGATTTCAGTTGAAAGGAAGAAATGTCGAACCTGCCTATTATGAGTCAATGAAAGTTTGAATTAGGTACCGCCTCTGTCCTATTGTGCTGAAATTTCAATTGCACACACTCCATTCAATCAACACTACCTTATATTCAATACTGAAGAGTTTTTGGTTAGTTAGCCAGTTTCACCAGCAGGTACTGAGGTCCCGTACGGGAGGTTACTTAGCTATAGTTGTTATTTTGAGCCAATATCTCTAGATTGATTTTCCAATTTGCTAGGGTATTCGCTCGTCAGGGTAGGAAAGTGTTAGTAGATTCAACAAGGCCCTAATGCACGTTCTGAATACCAAAAATCAAGATCCCAGCACAAAAGACAGCACATAATTTTTCTCAGGTTTTATTTTATCATTGTTTACAGCATGAAACAATTTTTGTTATATACATGAACAATGCACATCCCATATAGCACAAAATATTTTTCGGATATTTTTTTTGATCCAACAGTGGATATTTTTTGAACAACGCTAATAAAATATTTTTTAAAGATTCAAACAACATTCGTGACCACACATTGGTTTGGAAATGTTCAAAAAATGTTTTTAAAATGTTCTCAAAAAAAAATTAGTTTACAAATATATCCAAAATATTATTTTTAAATGCATATTTTTTGAACATCATAAAAACATAATAAAAAGAATATTTTTTTCCCCACGCTTCATCGCCCCTCACTTCAGTGTTGTGATGTTGTCAGAGAAAATAAAATGCACTTTTTGGCTTTGACTCTGGCTACTTAAATAATAGATACAGATATTTCACCCCTACCAACCTACATTTAGAGGAAACTCTTCGACAAGCGCACAATCGCACAGTTCATCAATCAACAAAATGGCAACGGTTCGGCTATCAAAAATTCCAATAATTATAAATTTTGCGATAGTTTTGGACCGTCCTAGGACCTAGAACCGTCCTTTTTTCAAAACAAAACAAAGCTTTTGATTTGATTTAACAGGCGCTATACTACCTGTTACCGGTTGAAATAATTCGCAGTTTTGTCAGCTAGTAGTCACTGTAACGGTAAAGTAACAATGGCCATACCTGGAAACCGATGAAAGCTTCCAATTTAAAAACGGTACTGGCAACACTGTTGTAGATTTGTGCTACTCTTTGTGGCTGGTGAGTCTCCGACGCCGCCGCGGCGTGTTTAGTTTGGGTTGGGTTGTAGGTTAGAGTGAAGTCAATATTTTGATTTATTTTGAGTATTTTGATGCTTATCCGTTGTATTTATTTTTTTTTCCAACCTTTGCTTCCGTTTTGTGAGGTTTGTGTGCGAATGTACGTTATATGGCTCTGAGAATAATTGGGATTTCGATTGAGGTTCACGGTAAGTGGTATTTATATCAGGGTTTTCCAACGAGGACTTGAGGAGCCTATCTCCCTGTATTTTTGTGAGAATCCAAGAAAGCCATTTTCCATGGCGTGTCCTATGTTTTTGATTCAAAGATTTTTTGATACAATAATTAATTTCTGCAGGAAAAAATACATGAGATAGGTACCTATTATGGATTTTCCCAATAATACAGAGAGAGCAAAAAGAAAGAAAGAAGAAAAAAAGAAGCCTTTGATCAGTCCTCGTTGGAACCCTGTATCTATAAAAATGATATTGATAAATTATTGTCATTCAAATTACTTCTTATTGCAGAAAGAAGAAAGGAGCTGTAGAAGAGCAGGCGCAGTTTGAAAGGCAATAAGCCATAACCAGGCAGGCAGGTGCTGCTGGACTGAGGAGCAATAACTTGGATCAGATGCATATGCACAAATAAAAATGTTTCTGAGTTTGATTCTGAGTTTTAATTACCTAATGAAAATTACCTTTGTAAATGTTGGAATGATGTTTTTAAAATATTTTAATAAGGTTTTTTGAATATCGTTTTGATATTCACAAAACTAATATATATTTTTCAATGTGTGGAAAATATTTTATTTACATATATTTTTTTTAAATGTTCCACAAAATATCCAAAAGACGTTTTAAAAATATATTTGGATATTTTTAAAATGTTTTTAAAACATTCTCAAAAATATCATACAGATAGAAACGTTTTTAGAACATCGTTTCTGAATCCGCATTATTTTTTTTTTCGATGAGGATGTTCAAAAAACATTTTCATACGTTCTAAAAATATTTCTAATACATTTGAAAAATATCGTATGGATGTTCAAAAAATATCGAATCGTTACCGCAGAATGTTCAAAAAATGTCCTAAAAATATGTTTTATGGATATTTGGATGTTTTAAAAATATATTTGATACGAAAAAAAATATTTTTTGAAGCTTCAAAAAATATTATTTGGCTATATGGGATGTTATAAAAAAATTTATAAACAAACAAAAAAACAATAAAATGAATAAATAATATTTGTATAAATTGAACTCTCAAAAACAGAATAACATTTATTCAACTGACCTGTGAATGCTCCTTATGACACACAAACTAATCACAAATTGGACTGAACTATCAGTTTAATACAAAATATAAAAATTGAATAATGAACAATGGCGGAAAACCTTCTTCTTGGTCTCTCATTTTATCTCTACCTATCCTTCGGTACCTTGTGTGGCGCGTCTACGCTTGCCCCTGCTCGGCAGTGCATACATGGTTGCAACATTTATCATTTGCTTTACTATAGTAGAAAATTTTTTCAAAAATTTAAGATTCGAAGAAATAATACTTAGATAGGTGGTTTCACTCAGTACTATGAACCGTCCGCGGCTGGCAGCATGGCATTCAACAAGTAACCGGTGGCCATTCATCGAATTCTCCCATCCCAGGAGAAGAAGAATCACGGAGGCGTAAGGGTTGCCCTAGAGGTACACGATACCGCCCAAAAGATGATTCATTTGACAAGCATAGAGGTGTGGTGAGATGGGTTGATGAAGATGATCACGAGTATGCTAAAAAACATAGATCTAGAGGACATTATTTCAAACAACAAGTTTTGAAACGCATAGTTAAGTAGTAGGAAGATGCAGAGATTATTTTCCCATTTATTTTATTTTATTGAGTAATCAAAAGACCTACGCCTAATAACACATTACAATAATTATAATTGAATTTACAAACAGTGTGCATAAGACACAAAGTAGACCTAAAAAAACTACCAATAAATTCACTATAAAACTAAAACAAACTTTATATTACTAAAAAGAAAAAAAGCTACAGTTTATCTAGTGCTTTCGTGCGAAAAGTATTGAAACCCATTTGTTGTACGACCCACACTGTAAGAGCTTCTTACGTAACTCATTTTAACCTGTTTGAGTTACGTAATAAATTGTATTATCGTACTTAGTTTTATTAAACTAATTTTTATTGAAAAACGGCACTTTTTTAAATGCATTTATGCGAAAAAATTATAAATATAATCTATTGTGAAAGATTAAAACCATTCCGAATGCATAAAAAAAATCTAGGTCGTACATAAGATGTTGTATATCACACGTACGGTAACGCTCATTACACTACTCGTGTGATTACCACGACTTGGTATACGACCTCGTCTTGGCAATATTCCCCACTCGTTACTGTAATGAAGCTCATACCGTATCAGTAATATAAATAACTATTACGTATATCTACATCCCGCAGTTCAATATTTATTAAATTACACATTCACAACAAACTGTTTTGGCCGAGATTGGTTTTTGCTCTGGGGAGCTCAAAAGTACAACAGTTTCTTGTACGGTAAGAAGGAAAATTAAACTATTTGATTGATAAGATAGGGAAAATCTGTTATTTGGTGCCAAATCAATTTATACAAAAATATAAAAACTTCTGCCATTTTTCTCCTTTTTTCAAGTGTGATGAAGTTAACCTTCGTTTTCTCACGACAAAAAAAAAATACGTATATTTCCACGTGGGGTATATTCGCACCCCATGATAAAAATGATACTTCTGATAAATTAAAGATATTTTTATCTATACTAAACAATTATAATAGATAAAATAAACCTGTAACAAGAGTATATTTAGCGAAAAAAAAATAGTTAGGAAATGGTATTTTCGACTATTGCGTGACATCTTTCGATTTATAAATTAGATTTCCGCCTTCTACTTTCAGTAAGCTTTTGTTCTCTTTCTGCTCCACAGATATTTCTAGGCCAGCTTTTTTATCCTATTGAACTAGATCACAAACTTCTTTACTTATTTCCGACTTTCTGTCACACTCCTAATCTTCAGACAATGTGATGTCTGATTTTTCCATTTCATCATCGGAGGTAGAATCAATGCAAGGAACAAAATGAAGTTCCTCCCTACGTGTAAGATCACTCTATTGACCCCAAGTCTCTTTTTACCAGGGGCGCGTGCCGATTTAGATTTCCAACCTGCAAATTTCTGCAAGGTGACTACTTGATAGAGTATCCTCAGATTCCCACGTGGGGTACACGCTATACAAAACTTATTATTTCTGAAAAATAAATAATAAGAGAATGTTTGACGATCTGTAATTATGTCCAATGCCCTTATTGACACAAAATAAAATTAGTCACAAAAAATATGCACTTTTTGGGAAAATATGCTAGAAATAGTATATTGTTTAATTAGGAGTAAAAGTGATACTTTTTGTGGCGAGACTAAATGTTTGACAATTTTAGACGAGCCACAGAAAGTGCTTTTTTCCGAATAAAACATGCGATTTTTTCCGCAAACGGTGTTCAATAATGGAATCAAGGTTAAATTTCTATGATGTCACTTTTTTGTCCGGCCGTGAGCGTACAAAAAAGTACTTTTTTTATTGATAACCTATTTTACTTATTAGGCGGTTACACACGGACGTGGATGGCTTGATACATATACGTGCATACATCAACGTGCAAACAACAACGTGCATGTCACCTTTGTACAGACGCTCGCACAAAACTGCAGTCTTGCTATTCTTGCTACAGTATTCCGAGTGTGCATACAAAATTGCACATTGAAAAACGCGACAGTATTTTGCATACACATTGATGTTTTTGTTTGCGCGTTCATGTATGTGCGGACATGTTTTCAGACATTCACGTCCGTGTGTAACCGCCTATTTAAAGTACTCCTCAGCGTGTTTAAATCCAACATTCAAAAACGCGCGTGTTTTAAAGTTATCATGACAACATCAACAACCCAAACAAGTCTAAATGTCATCTTTTTAATTATGGATTTGTCAGGAGTAGGTTAGGTACTTGTAGATAACGTCAAATGAAATATAACAAGTGTTAAGCAGGAATTTAGTATTCTACAATTATTAGTAATTTATGATTTGAACGTATACCAATAAAAAAAAATAGTGTAAAGTATTCGTGGATAACTGGTCTTTAAAACACTTGCTCTATTTCGAGCACACCGGCTGCGTGTTTTAAAGACCTTAATATCCACTTATACTTTAATATACTATTTTTGTACGCTAACGGAACGCGCGGACAAAAAAGTAACCAAAAAAATGACGTCTGTGAAGTCAAACTTCAACATTAAGAATTGAGGTTAAAAAAGTCGTCATTTTTTGACGTTTGCGGAAAAAATTGTTTTCTCGATTTTGATGTGAGAATGTCATTATTCCCGCACGCAAAATCATTGAAGAATGAAGCTCATTCTTCAACGATTTTTAGTGACATTTAGTTTTAAAAGTATACAAAGTGCGAAATGCTCATCCCACCAAGCCAACAACCACTTCCTCGTAAAATGTGGCACTATAAATCGGCAAAATGGAATGACCTAAAACAGTTTTACCTGGATTTTCCATGGCAAGAGGTTTGCTTTAAAACAGCTGATCCCACTATTTGCTGTAATGAAATAACACAAGTAATCTTATCTGGAATGGATGCATATATCCCACATACAACTAAACGTAGAGCTAATGCAAAACCTTGGTTCAACAGCCAGTGTCAAACGGCTGTACAGAAAAAACACAGAGCATATAACCTTTGGAAACGACAACAAACCGCTCAAAACCACACAGAATTTATAGAAGCCAGAAATAGTTGCAAAATTACTATCGACTCCGCTAAAGAAACATACAATCAAAGAATAAAAAACAGGTTGCTGAATTGTCCAAGTAGTTCTAGGTCCTTTTGGTCTCTTTCAATAGCTGTTGGATCTAACTTCACCAAGTCATCCATACCACCACTTACAGATAAAAATAATCACTTAGCCACAACATCAGAGGAAAAAGCCAATATGCTGGCCCAAATGTTTTCCCCCAACTCCAACCTAACAGTGCCAAACGGAAAAACTCCACCGTTCATTGAAAGGGTTTCCCATAGTATGCCAGAGGTACCCTTTTGTCACAGAGAAATACGAAAATCCCTTAAAAAGCTAGATACAAACAAAGCAATGGGTCCGGATGGCATTCCCGCAATAGTACTCAAAAATTGCGCCAACGAACTCACCCCAACTTTCGCAAAATTATTCAATTTGTCTTACAGGCAAGGAGTATATCCATCATCATGGAAGTCTGCCGCAGTACAACCCATTCCAAAGAAAGGAAAAAAGACAGATCCGTTAAACTATAGACCAATTGCTCTACTTCCGGTGATATCAAAAGTAATGGAAAGAGTTGTGAACAATCACCTAACCAAGTACTTGGAAAAGTACAAAATTATCAACGATAAGCAATACGGATTTCGAAAATATAGGTCAACTGGCGATTTACTTACATACGTCACTCACTTATGGCAAAAAGCGATTGAGTTGCGGGGTGAAACAAGAACAATTGCCTTAGATATATCTAAAGCATTCGACAAAGTTTGGCATGAAAATCTGCTCAACAAGCTCAAAGCAATGGGATTATCGCCGAAACTTTGCACTTGGTTTGAAAGTTACCTAAAGGACAGATCCATTTATGTTGCACTGGATGGCCAGAACTCCAACTCTTACCAAATAAATGCTGGTGTGCCACAGGGAGCAATCCTTTCGCCAACTCTTTTCCTGATTTACATAAATGACCTCATAGATAAAACAGTAAATCCACTTTATTGCTTTGCAGACGATGGCAATGTAGTCTCCTCACTCATACCACCCACAGGTCTTTCCGCACGTGAATTCCATCATCTTAGACTAACTCAAATATCGCAGATAAATAACGACCTGGAGATAATAGAGGACTGGGGTAACAAAAACCTTGTACAGTTCAACGCGCAGAAAACCCAAGCAGCTCTGTTTTCAAAAAAGACCAGCACCGGTGAGCCAAACATCATGCTATCTGGAAGTGCTGTCACATTACAGAGTCAGTTGAACATCTTGGGGGTTACTGCAGAGACCAACATGTCTTGGCACAATCACGTGGCAGATATTGCTAAAAGGGCCTCCCAAAAGCTGGGGGTGCTATTTCGTACAAGACATCTGTACACACCAAGCCAATTGCTGACACTCTACAAAGCCCAGATTCGACCAACTATGGAGTACTGCTCACATATATGGAGTGCAGCGCCCAAACATACCTTAATGCTTTTGAATACCGTGCAAAAACGAGCTATCAAGCTGATCAATGACCCCGCACTTACTCGTAACTTGGATGGTCTCGAACATCGCAAATCTGTGGGCGATTTATCTCTCTTCTACAGGTACTATCACGGAAAATGCTCTGAAGAGTTGGCACGTATGATTCCACCGAGAGTAGCGCCTACCAGGCGAACCCGTCAAACAGACGGTAACCATGAATTTACTGTCAAACTAGAGGCACCAAGAACCTCATTATATCAGAATTCATATCTCTGGAGAACAGCATCGCTGTGGAATAAACTCCCTGCGACGGTTTTCCCTCCAGGTTACAACCTGAACCGTTTCAAGATCAACATACACCGACATTTCCGCGCACTTGCCGCTTCTCGAGCGTGATAGGACATTTCCTTGCGAGTGCGCATATCCGTAAAAAAAAAAAAAAAAAAAAAAAAAAAAAAAAAAAAAAAAAAAAAACCTATTGGTACCTTCAAAATTGCCAAACCTTTTAAAATAATGACATCTACCTGTCAGTTGGTTGGTAAATAAGTGTCTCCAACTGACATATTCTGCAAAAAAAAAATCCCTGACTAACAGAGATCACAAAAAATTTCAAAAAAATGAAAAATAAAAACCAAAATCGAGAAAATAGTATAAAATTCACGTTGCAGAAGGCTATTCTTGCACTCATTCGTTCGTCCACTCGCTCCTTCGTCGCTCGTGTCCAAATTTCGAATTTGTGCGGGAATATATGGCCTTCTGCAACTTGTATTTTAATATACTATTCTAGGGTACAATACCCCACCCAGGAAAATGAAGGTTGAATTCATCAATTAAAATAACATACCTACGGAATATCAAAATGATATAAAGTCTGTTTTTTTTTTAAAGATAATTCCCCAAGTCAAAAATTTAGTAACTTTGTTGGCAACACAAGCCTTTTCTACACAAAAAATTTGAAAGCTTTGACAATTTTACATTGCATTGCCAACATAATGTCATTTTGACTTTTATCTTAAAAAAACAGATTTTACCTAAAGTTTGTTTCGCCAGGGTTTGTACTTGCCACCAGCATTTGCCTTCCTTGTTTAACAAATAAAAATTGACTGAAACACATCAATGACGTCAAAAACGTTTGTCGGTTCTTAAACCAGAAGTTATTCATTTTAATTTGTCAAAAAATTGAATGTGTCATATGAATTAATCTACGAAAACCCTTTTTTTTCAAGTTTCAAGGTCAAGTATGAACCCTGGTGAAACGGACCTTACATTGTATTTCTTGTAATAAAAGTAGGTAGGTACATATTTCAAAAACTTTTTTTGTATTTCCTCAATCATTTTCATACTCGGCATAAAAGGGACTCCATATAATAGAACAATACTCCAAATTACTTTTAACGTATGCATTTTATAGAATGTTCAAAGTTTGTTTATTTTGGAAACCAAAAGAGTTTCGAACAACGCATTCGATATGCTTTTGGTGTAACATATGCAATGTGCTTATCAAATTTTAGTTCAGGAACAAAAATTACTCGAAGGTCTTTCATTTCTGAGTTTTTTTCTAGCTCAGATTCCTTCATTTCTTATCGATATATGATAGGGTTAGTTTTTCTACTGAAGGTCATAACTTAAAATTTATTGACATTAAAATTTAACTTATTTATTTCCGACTATTTTATAATTTCATTCGAATAAATTATGGAGCTGAGCGGAGGAATGGACGTGAAACAGAATGTGTTGCAACTTGACAGATTGTGGCAGGTTGAAGCCTTATCACGAGGTTAAATGATCAGATGACGATCTGATTTGGGAGGGAGACAGCTGAGAAATTACATTGGTACGCAGAGGCCGCCGCCACTGTAACGACCTGAGCGCGAATATTCAGGAATTCGTTTCTTCGTGTGTTAGTAAGTAAACTTTGGTTAAGTAGGAGCGATAAGTGATTAGTGAATATTTTATAGTCAATTAGTTCAATAGAAGTTGCTGTTAGTGGAGAGGGTACAGAATCCGTGACAGTATATTGGCTTTATTCTTGGAAGGATATTTCATTTGCTCTGCTTACCGGTTTTTGGGTTACCTACTTTGATTTTTGGTTTAAGCAGGTGATGGTCCCTACTACATGTTACGCCCCTATGCCATCTTTGGTATCACGAATCTTCATAGATGTGGTATTTTGGATGATAATATAGTCTTGGATGGATGGTAGGTTACTTGGATTTCGAGTCCATGTCTTTCTGAAGTTTCGTATTTATGATTGAGGAAAGCAGCAATTAATTATTTCATTTAGTTACGTTCATATAAGTGGATCCGCCTGAGGACGTTATAACGTACTTCTACCTTTGTAGCCCTATGGTTTCCTTGCAATTCTTCGAAGCTCATTCTACATACTTACTGACGTTCCGTAATTTCCCAATAATTATATCATTACCACTAGAACCTTTTCGCAATGGAAATGAATACTTACACCTCCTACAGCAATTGCATCTTTCGAGACTCAAAACTATCAAGTGGTACTACTGTCCTGAGTTGTTGGAGTCCTGACTTTGCTTTTCACCTTCTCTTATGACTGCCAGCTGAACTTCTGACCTCCTTGGTTTCAATGTTCTATGTACCAGAATTCCTCATCCTTGTGCGAAGCTTGGTTCGGCTCGGCTTAGCAATTTGATTCGTATTTATCAAAAAAAAATCCTATTTGTGTGGAATTGAACAATGTCAGAACCTCTCAAAGGCATTTTCACAACAATATTATTGTACGTGAATTGAGAAGATGTCCATGAGTGCTGCTCATCTTTTTTGAGCAAGTAATAAATCATAAATAAATTGTAACAAATTATCATTTAATATTGAAATGAGAAGAAAAAAAAGCAAAAGTTTTCCTATAATAAAACCCTCATGGAGATTTAGAACGGGGGACGAAATTTTAGTGTACATGCCATGACAAATTATTTACGAGTATATAAACTAGCGAAATTACATCAGTTTTCAGAAGTAGATTTCTGTGGAACTGTGGACTTTATTGCAGGCAATAACTCCTTACTCTGTATCATTACACAAGAAGTATTAAAACATGGATAGCGAATCGAAGTAATTACCTACGATTTAAACAGTCACATGGACTTATAATTAAATTATTTTTAATTTAAAGTCTTGTACAGCGTTGCCAGACCCTTGAAAATTAAAGTACTGATCAAGAGACAAAAAATGTACTGAAAAACGGAAAAATGTACTAACTTCAGAAACTGAACTGGAGTTCATAAAACTGATAAAGTAGATGGTTTTAGGTTACTTATTTTGTTTTTCCTACTCTTGTATTGCCTTAAATTTAAAACATCAAATAAAAGATCATTCATTTTAAATTATTTTTAATATTTCACGGTTTGGTTAGTGGGTTAATTAAACACTCGGATGGGGCAAGTTACTTATTCAACGAAATTTAATGCTGATATCTTTCTAGCTTCTCAAGAATGTACGTGTTAGGCAATTTAAGTTAGTTCAGTAATATTGCCATGTCATCACCCTTCTTGGAATTGTTTTTGAACTAAGCAAAACCAATGACATCAAAACACAGATAGACCGAACAATAAACAAAATTTTCGTATGACAACATCTCTCTGTCTCTTTTGGGTCTTTGTGCTATCCCCACCACTGAGAATGCCAAATTTTGTCTTGAATCCCTAAATAATATATTTTTCTCCTCTAATTGACATTTTCAATTTTATTTCTGAACTCAATTTGGCAACAGCAGATTATAGCAAAACACCGCCCAAAAGCGGCTTGTTGAATGGCAGGCAGGTGTTGATTGTAGTAGCTAGCTATCTTTATTGCAAACAGGGATTATTCATTAGCGTTAAACAAGAAACGACTAACACGATATTGGTACTCCCAGAATAAAGGGCTCGTATCGAATATTTTCAGTTTATTTGTCAATTTGTTATTTTATTTATTCATCCAATTAAATTTCGAGATATATTCACGTGTGGGCGGGGTTTTTTACACCATTTTGAGCAATGATGTCTCCCTACCCCGACCCCGCGAGCAACTCACCACCCCTGGCCCATGGGTGGTCTTGTCAACACAACAAATAATAGTTTATGAATGGGATGATCCGTCTATCTGTGTTTTGATGTCATTGAGCAAAACCCTCCTCTCGGGTGAATCTTGTAATCCAAAGCTTAAACTGCAGTGCATGACAAATTTTTGAACTAAGCGAGATTAAACTCCTAATCGAGATTAAGTCCATACGGGCGTAAAATGGGCGCGGACTAAAGGCATGTTTGGGATGCGTTCAATATTCTGCTGGGATGAACCCGGAGTGATCCATGCGCCCCGTCCGTCCATTCGAAAATGCAGGTATTCGTTAATTTTTCTTGCTGTTTGAAAATATCCCCGGTATTGTACAGCGGCGGCAAAATGTACTGAATTTTATAGTGTGGTACTGACGTACTAAAGAGAGTCGAATTGTACTGATTTCAGTACATCTGTACTGATGCTGGCAACACTGGTCTTGTAGCGTTTGAAGCTACTTCTATTTCTTGACATGTTACCTGATAATAGGGCCTATATTTCTGTGCGAATATTTGATGTCTTGCTTGATTCTGGTGCTACCAATTCCGTTATAGGAGCCGAAGGGTTACAGATTTCAAATTTTCTTAAAATTAAAGTATTTTCTATAACTGATAGGCAAATTTTAACTGCTGATGGCGTACCACAACAAGTGAGTGGTGTTGTTGATTTACCAATTTTTATTAATAATTCATGTCAAGTTATTCAAGCTCTGGTTGTACCTTCTGTAAAACAGTATCTTTGGTAGTGATTTTGCCAGAAAGTTTAATTTGATTTTGAATTTTAGTAACAATAGCTGGGAAATACCGAATTCTATGTCTGAAGCCCGTAATAATTTAAATAATTCTTCATTTTCTTTTGGTAAACTTTTTTCTTTACATGATCTCTCTTCTCCTGACATTTTAAGGGCTCAACGTGTAATCGATTGTTTCAAAAAAATAGATAGTAATGACAGAATTGGCAGAACTGATAAAATTAAGTTAACAATAGATACTGGTGACCATAAACCATTCAAGCGAAGACCACATTTTCTTTCTCCGTATATGCAGGACGTCCTGAATAAAGAATTAGATTCCATGTTGGAGCTTGGTGTTATAAGTGAATCAGAAAGTCCTTGGAGCTCTCCAGTTCTCCTTGTTAAGAAGGCTAATGGAGAATACAGATTCTGTTTTGATGGTCGTTTTCTTAATGATATTAGTAAACACGATTCTTATCCATTACCTCATGTTGATAGGATTCTGAACAACTTGCGTAATGCCAAGTTTATTTCTGCCCTCGATCTTCGAAAAAGTTTCTGGCAAATCCCTCTAGACGAGTCTTCAAAAGGGAAGACAAAGGGAAGACAGCGTTCTCAGTTATTGGCAGGGGACATTTCCATTTCAATGTTGTACCTTTCGGTTTGTGCAATGCTGCACAAACTCAACAAATACTGGTTGATGCTATCTTTGGACCAAAATACGAACCTTACATTTTCTCTTACCTTGATGATATTTTGATATGTTCTCCTACCTTGGATCATCATTTAGACTTACTAGCAACTGTTAAAAACCTTCTAGAACAAGCTGGTCTCACGATTAATTTGGAAAAATGTAATTTCTTCCAAACATCCCTTAAGTACCTTGGTTTCATTGTTGGTAACAATTCGTTAGCTACTGATCCGTCAAAAGTTGAAAGTATGGTTAGTTATCCCCGTCGTCAAAATACTACAGAGGTTAAAAGTTTCATAGGTATGTGCTCATGGTACAGAAGATTCATTAAGGACTTTTCCTCTCTTGTCAGTCCGATTAATTCACTTGTAAAGGGTAGAAAGAAAAAACAGGCTATTTCCTGGAATGAGGAGGCTGTGGAAGCTTTTATCACCATTAAAGAGAAACTCGTTTCCGCACCAGTTCTTTCTCAGCCTGATTTCTCCCAAGAATTTGTTGTTCAAGCAGATACTTCCGACGTAGGTTTAGGGGGTGTGCTGATACAAAATTTGGACGGTGAGGAACGTGCAATTGCTTATGCTAGCAGAGCTTTGACTCGAGCTGAGCATAACTACTCTGTCACTGATCGTGAATGTCTGGCAGTGATTTTCTGTATAGAAAAATTTAGACCTTGGATTGAAGGGGTTCGGTTTACGGTAATTACAGACCATTACAGTCTTCTTTGGTTGAAAAATTTGAAGAATCCAGCTGGGAAACTCGCTCGTTGGCTTATAAAACTTAGACAGCATACCTTTGAATTGGTCCACCGAAAAGGCGCCCTAAATGTTGTGCCAGGCGCTCCCAGTCGTATTCCTCATTCTTCACTCGATTCTGATGTTCCAGTCCAAGACGATTGTAAACCATCTACATCTGGTAATGTACCTCGAATTTCTGTTTTATCTTTTGATCTTTCTGAAGCCGATTCCTGGTATATTTCTTTGCGTTCTAAAATTCTTGAATCTCCAGAAAAATTCCCTCAATGGAAAGTGGAGAATCTTATGGTTTATAAATTCATTCCTTCTAAATCTTACTATACCTTCAATAATCGTGAATGGAAAATTTTGGTACCTAAAAGTCATCGTAATAAAGTCCTAGACAATTTAAAGGGGATGTGACCTTAAAAAACGATTTAAGTTACTTAAATAAAGAAAAAAATTCTAAGATCTCTCGTGAAAACCGCAGTCCTGTATTCAAAATAGTCTCCGAGAAAATTCCTTGTGAAGATCAATTATGCAGGAAATTGTGATGTCACGCCAAAATCGCAGTCTTCTGGTCGTTCAGTCATCAGTTAACCGTACCCTATACTTTAAGTGGTTGCAATTCGTTCTAGGAGATAATTATCTTTTCTTTTGGAGAATTATTACACGTGTTAATACTGTCCCTGAAAATTCAGTGTGACGTCACAAACGCCTAGTTGTTACTTTAAACCGCTCTAACACGAAAACGGACCATCGTAGCAAGATGCGGTTTGAATATTTATTCTTAGATTTTTTTGCACTAAAACATTCATATTTGGGTCACACCCCCTTTAAGAAATTTAACGAGGGATATTTTTTTGCACTCAGGCTTTAAAAAACATCAAAGCTTCAATTTAATAAACAAAAATGAGTGTAAACAGTTGTTACAATTATTTTCGGATTACCTCTTCTTCCAGATTTCTTTTATTATGCATTTTTTTGATAAAGTTCATTTGAGGATTTGGAACTTAAAAATTTAAATCTTCTGGCGCCCACTATAGACACTCATTACTCACCCTAATATTGCTCTCTGGCGAACAGCTGTTACTATAGTATTTTTTTTTTATTAAAAAAGAGGCTACAGTTTCAAACAAAGTGTGTTAAACCATAACATAGTCTGAATCAATGTGAGTACGAGAAGCAGGGTCGTCTTTAGCCATCTCGGGGCCCTAGGCACTTTTAAATTTGGGGACCCTATCCCTTTTTTTGAAAATGTCATAAAAGGCAACAATAATAATTATTTGGAACAGAATTTATTTATATATATATATATCAAAAATAAAAAATGAAACACATATTTTTAGGTACATATTCAAACAAATGAGTAACCTTTGCCTAACTAAATAATAATATTTAATAGGTAAATTAAATTTACAAAATAAACCGGCATGATAATTTACATTCATGCAAATGGCTTCTTTCTCGATTTTTTATGCGCAAAATCGTTTATTACGTTTTCAAAATCTATTTCATTAAGTATGTCGTGTTCTATGCTCATTATTGACAAACTATTTAGCCTGTCTTGAAGCATGGTACTTCTGAGTTCATTTTTTATCCTGGCCAACTTGGAAAATGAACGTTCACCACTACAGTTTTTTACCATTAAGCATAAGAAAATTCTTAGTGATATTTCGATATTTGGGAATGTATCCGCGATATCTTCTTTGCGTAAAATCTTAACCAATTCTAAAACAGTTATTTCGTGGATTTTATTGATTTGATCTGTTTGATCCTTTAAATATTGCCTCAGATGAAGGCATTCAGATTGCAATTCCGGGAATTTAGCTCGAGCACAGCATTCATACATTTCGAATTTATTTCTCACGTCATCCAGAAACTCAGCAAGGAGGCAAATAACTTAGCTGCTACATCCATGGTTAGGGTACTCTTTTGGAGACTCAGATTCGTTTTATTTATCCTCTCCAATATATTGCTCCATATTTCGGTTAAAAGAATGTTCTCCAGTTTTTCTAATTTTTTCATTAAACTTAGCGCTTCACTTCTGGTTTCTGATGTTTGGTTTTTGTCTTCTGCAATGTTTCCCAAAGCTGCTATGACATTCATATCGTCGGGTTACTGCAAAAACAAGATAACTCCACTATTTACACATTTTTAGTTAAGTGCACTTCTACGCTTAAAAATTGCACCTTCGTCTACTGCGACAACAAGATAAATGTCTTAGAGTTGTAAAGGGTCTATGCGCATGTTCAAAAATAAGGTAAGTCCACTTTGACCAAAATCTATCCAGCTGAAACAAGTTATGTGCATTTGTATTTTATATGAAATCGTTTTATTGTCTATTTAGTATTATTTTTGACTGCAGAAATAAGTTGTGTGGCATTTATCTGTTTTTAGCTGCTCGATTCTGGGAACGAAAATAGTCTTCTGTATTTAAAACAAGCTAATTGCCACTTATCTTGTTTAGGCTGTACTGCTACATGTCGAAATACAATAATTTATTTGATTTAATCCAGATATATGACTTTTAACTTATTTTTGCTGTAGCGGCTATGTATCATAAGCACAGTGTGCCTGTACTTAACTATAACGTTCAGCATTTATCTTGTTTCGGCTGTACATGATAAAAATATAACCCTTAAAAATTGTGTAGGTCGTGGTGATGACACTCGATTGTTTTTTGTTTTTATTAGTTTAAACAGTGAAATAATTGCAAATAATAATGTCTCGAGGGGCAGCAATGCTCAAGATGGTTCTTGAAAAAGTAAAATGTACAGGTATTTTTATAATTAATTTATTTGTCACGATTTTTTTTTGCATGAAAGCTTTGTTGTTTAATAGTTGTTGGGAAAGACACAATACTTAAGAAAACCCCACTTAACTTCACGATGGTGAAGGTTAATCCTTATCTTGAAGAGAAACGTTCAGGGACATTTACTGAGAAAATTGCAGGGTCATCAAGTAATAACAAAGGTACCTACCTACGACTTTTTATTTATTTTTAAATAACTAGTCTATTTTGCGTGCTTTTATTTTGTTAGCAGAAAACGAAGAGATCTCTCCATGTGAGCCTTCGGTTTTGCAGCTTCCTTCTCTGGCAGTTAATTATGATAATGAATGTAGTTCAGGCAACAGACAAGTTTCAGAAGATAATGTAATAGCTGGTCCCTCGACTAAACACAGAGATATCGACCAGAAAATGTCATTTGAACTAGATTCCGATCATGAACGCACTGCTGATGAATTAGAGGGTTTTTTTGAAGATTCCGATTGCTCAGTAAAGGATAGAGACTACGTTCCTGATTCTCCTGATGTTTCTGATTCAGAAACTTCAGATGAAGAATTGCATGGTGGTAAGTTTTTAAAATTTTCTGTGATGTGATATTAGATACTGTGCTATTTAGAACCGGTGAATGACGACGAGGCCCCAACGAATAATAATACTTTGAAAACCCCTATAAAAAAAAGGACCCGTTGGAAGAAATGTGACCCTAGTCAGTGGAAAAAAAATGTGTCTAAGCGTCAGAAAATCGAAGCTAAGACACCCAAACCTATTGATTGCTCAAAATGCCGTTTTAAGTGTATGGATAAAGTTTCGGAAGACCAACGATTAATAATTTGCAAAAACTTTTGGAGCTGCGATTTTAACAGAAGAAAGGATTTTATTTTAAATAATGTTGAAAGTAAGGTTCCTGAAAGACGCAGAGCAAAGTGTGACAGCAAGAAAAAGGCACGGGAGGACTCTAAAAGCTTTTTTTTTTGATTCAGCTGAATCAAGAGTAAGAGTATGTAAAAGTTTTTTTATAAAAACACTTTGCATAAGTAAAGAGGTCATAGAGCATGCCTTTAAGAATAGAGGAGAAGGAAGGCTGTTTCGCGGATATGATAAAAGGGGCAAAAAGGAACCTCATAATAAAACCAAATCAGAAGATATTCAAAAAGTCAAAACACACATTGAGAGTTTCCCTGTCATGCAATCGCACTACACCCGAAAATCTACCAAACGGCTGTATTTAGATTCCAAGTTAAGCATAGCAAAAATGCATTCTCTTTACAAAGAAGAATGTGAAAAGGATAGCTCAATACCAGTCTCACTCATAACTTACAGAAGAATATTATGTAATAACTATAACTATTCATTCTATGTTCCAAAAAAAGATCAATGTCAAATTTGCATGCAGTATAAAACTTGTAAAGAATTGGAGAAAAAGAAGCAATTAGAGAACAATTATCAAAGTCATGTCTTGAGAAAAGAAGATTGTAATGCAGCTAAAATTAGGGATAAAGAAAGAGCTTCAAAAGAAAACAATTTTATGTGTTGCACATTCGATCTACAAGGAGTTCTGCAACTTCCAAGTAGTGACGTGAGTCCTATGTACTACACTAGAAAACTGTGTACCTATAATCTAACAATTTATGAAATGGCACGGCCGAATAATGCTTATTGCTACGTTTGGACTGAGACTAATGGAAAAAGAGGTAGTTTCGAAATCGGAACTTGTTTATATCAATACATCGAGCAGCTCTCTGAAACGGTAACTGAAATATCGCTATTTTCAGATACTTGTAGCGGTCAAAACCGAAACCAAAACATTAGTGCCTTATTGCTCTATCTGGTCCAAACAAATCCTAATGTGCAAATCATAGAGCAAAAGTTTATGGAAAGTGGCCACAGCTACATGGAAGTCGATAGCATGCATAGCTCAATTGAAAAAGCAAAAAAGCATGTCCCAGTTTACACCATCCACGACTGGATGAATATATTTCGCATGGCGAGAAGTTCGAGGTCAAATAAAAAACCCTACCATGTTAAAGAATTAAAATTTAATGACTTCTTGGACCTGGACAAATTCGAAAAACTAATAATGAAAAACAAACTTAAAAACACTCTTGGCGAAAAAGTCAACTGGTTAAAAGTCAAGTGCTTTAAGTATCTCAAATCCAGGCCATGGATTCTTCAGTACAGATACGACCATACATCAGAGTACATGGAAGTGAATGTTCTTGGTAAAGGCCGTCCTTCAAACTTTGACAATTTTGTCCTAGCAAAAGCATACAGTAAACCTAGAACTATAACAAGCTTGAAAAAAGCAGACTTGATAAAGCTCTGTAAAACAGAGGTTATTCCTGTGGAGTTTCATAACTATTATAAATCCTTACCAACATCGAAAGATGCACAGGATGTGGTTCCAGAGCCTGCAGCAGAGGATAGTGACCAAGAGGAGGAATGGACAGATGAGGTCCAAGATGCCTGACTTCAACAAAACTATGACAACCAAAACAAGACAAATGCTGTTTTTTGTTTATAACAAATAAGTGGTGTGACATTTTTTATTACTTCTGTCTTCTTAAGAATTACAAAGTTTGTTTTCAATGTAATATGCAAAAAAATAAATGATTATTGGTATTGATGATTTTTCATGTATATTTTAAGTTTAAAACGCTAATATCTCAAAAACATAAATATGTGACTTATCTGGTTTTGGTAGTAACCCGACGATATAACCAACATGCGAAGCGCCTACTCCGTCAGCGCGCGCAGACCACCTGGTCTCAGACAGTGACTTTAATACCTTGTTCGAGCCCAAATATGTACTTAATATACTCCATCGGTGTGTGGAATTTGAAAAAAAGTTATATAATTTTTCTACAAGCTGAAAAAACGACGTTGCCTCTTGGACGCATTCTGCAGCATGAACACCGACCAAGTTCAAAGAATGCCCCGCACAAGGTACAAAAATTGCAAATTCGCATAGTTCTTTAATTCTTGCCTGCACACCAGAGTATTTCCCAGCCATATTTGACGCATTATCGTAGCTTTGACCACGACAATCTTTTATTGGAATATCCAAGTCTTTAAGAGTAGCCAATACAGTGTCAAATATTGCGCTGTGTGCTTGGTTATAGGTATAAATTGCAGAAATCTTTCAATTGGACTTGCGTTCTTAACATATCGAACAATAAAGGTCAACTGATCTATATGGGATAGATCAGGTGTCGAATCAATACTAATTGAGAAATACTTGGCTGCTTTTAGCTCACATACAATTCTCATAAGGACTTGCTTGGCCATAATATCAATAAATTCATTGCAAATATTAGCTGACAAGTATGAAGTTCTTCCTTTACCTGGATTTCCATATTTTTTTAAGTGTTCAGCAAGAAAGGGATCCGGGGGAACCAAATTTTTTTGGCCCCACGTTGGGCAATTTGTTACGTGGCAAAACGGACACTGCCACTCTGTTACCCGCAAAACACGAGGGAGAGGTAAATATTAAAATTTGAGGAAGTGGGACAGTGAATGGGTAATTAAAACAAAACAAAAAAATAGAAAGAAAGGGTTGGTTGGTGGCTGAAATCTAGAAACGTGATTTCGTGTAAAGGGTTGCCGACTAGCTTCCAATGCGGAGAGGGGTGTGGGTCAATTACAATAACTAAATATAGAGCGCCACCTGCTTTTTCCTTGTAGTACACGAAATCAACTGATATAACGAAAGCAGGAAACTTCTACGGAACTATAGCAGCACAACCTGAAATATAAAAGTAAACAAGAAGGAAGGACAAAAGTGAAACGCTTTGCTACAATCAGGTACGGGTTTTTAATTAGAACCAGAACAGAATAGGTTGACTCTAGAGCAGGTTCGAAGTGGGTTTTCCGAACGCCCTAGAACACTGAAAATTATTCACACTGGAACCAGAACAAGAAAAGAAATCGTCTCGGAGTACCCAACCATATGTTCTTAAAATAGTATTTACAATAATTATTAATTACACTCAACTTGAGTCCCTGAATAAAAAAAAAATTAAGAGTAATAACAATTAACAGCAATAATACCTGAAATATTAATTAATAAATAATCTCACTTAATGCAGTACCTTTGTAAATGGCCATTTAACCCCAGTGTACAAGTATTTCCTGTATTCCATGCAGCATGTATTTATGGGATAGTTATTAGAGAAATATAGATCAATGATTAAAGTTGAAGTAACAATAATTAGCCTGAGGGGCAAATTTAATATTATGGAATAATATAGAAGGTATAGATAAATACTTAAAATTGAAGTACCTAACAGTACATAACCTGAATGGTAAATTTCATATAATAAAGGTAATATATATAATTGATTAAAACTGAAATAACAACATCTAATCTGAAGGATAATTGAATGTAGTAGAACTGCGTTGTTGTGGTGATTTACTCCAACAAGGGGTTGGTAAGGTTTGATATTAAGACAATACAACACACTTATCAAACCTGAGTAGTCCCTAATCTCTTGGGGAACCTTACGAACGGATGGGATTAATATCTTCCAGTGTTTCCGATGGCCTGGGACTGGATCAAGGCCGCAACAAGAAGCCACTGGCCCTGGGCACTGAAGTTCAGTAACTAGGAGTCACTAAAGCTTCCAGTGGTCTAGAGGAGGCTGAAGATTGGAGGTACTACTTGAAACACACAGTAAGCTCAACGTTTAACTCTTTACTCAAGTTAAGGACTAAGCGTGACGAATAAAAGGTGACGATTAAAGCGTAACGTCTAAGACTGAAGATTAAAGGTGATGAATAAAGGCCAAAATACTTTGGCCTTTAGGAACAAACAATTGGTCACGTTGCTCTTTTTCGACTCACAAAAAAAATCCGCACAAGGAGATTGGGTGCTAAAATAACGGATTAGCCACCCTAGATCTATGAGCGAAAACTAGACAACTCAGAAAATCGGCAAAATGTGCCTGAGGAATTTTCCCGAACACTTAATCGTGAAAAGTCCTCGACCTGAATGACCTCCGCTTGTCCCTGCAATGTCCTTTAAAAAGGTTCTGTCAAAACTCCAAGGTGGAAGGTACTGGGGAATTTTGATGGTAGTTGGGGCATGGGACTTATTCAAATCAAGTTAGTACCGGTCATGGACTCTATTTGGAGCGATGTCAATCTAGACAATCTACTCGGATCAGATAATCAGCTGTTCTAGTGTAAATATTGTGATTTTGTTTGTTAATAAATTAATTGTCTATTTATTTTAACCCTACTAACAGGAAATCAATTCCATTAATAAACCTCTAACTTAATGATTCTGGGAAGAATGAAAAGTTTGATGAAAAGTGTGGCTACAACTATTGGATCGAAAACAGTGGCTTGAGGAAGGTATGCTATTCAGAGAGGTGAATAAGCTTATTTCCTTTTATTTTGGTGCGGGAAAAATCATCCCGTAACAATTCCCCCAATAATTCTATACATCCCAAATAATTTCCGTTTTGCTGGGAGCCAAGAATCTCATTGTCTCCGCGAAATGGAAGTCCTCTTGATGCTAAGAATTTTACTACTGCTACAACCCGTTTTCACACTCTTCCAGTAATCCACTTCTGCGTTATATTGAGAGAGTATATCGTTATCCACTCTGCGAACAGATTTGTTTCTAGAAATATATGTGATTGTCGATTGTCTATGAGCTAAACTATTTTCGTGCTCAACAACAAGATGGTTAACATGCTTCCAATCATTACATCCAGAAGAAGAACTAAAGCTTGTGTTGAAACAGGAATAACAATAAACAGACTTTGTTGATGGAGAGTATAAAAGCCATTTTCTTTCAACACTTTCCCCGTTCTTTAGTTGGCGAATGAAAACCCCTCTATTTAAATTTCTTGCTTTTATTTTACCGCTCGACTCCTTATAACTTCTAGAAGCTTCTGAGAAGTCATAATTTTTGTTTTGAAAAGCTTCTGGTCCTTTACGAATCCACAATTCACGTATTTCTTCTGTAAATGCCGCTGTCAAATAAATACCTATCTGGACGCTGAAGTGGCATTTCCTCAGCCTCAAGTTCTTCAATTATTGATGAATTATCGTAGCTGTTAAAGTTATTTCCTGAACTTGAGTTTAAAATTGGATTTGAAGTGAGAACATTATTTTCTGCTTCTTCATCATGATCATTTTGTTGACTATCCTGACTCTGAAAGCAATGCATTACAAGTTATTTATTAGAAGTCGTCTTCGATCGGTTCGTCGCTCAACTCGGTCGCTCTATGGTACGTATCCAATTTAATTCATTTATTCACCAACTTTCTGACGCACGAGCCGGCGATTTACCGAAGGTTTTTTTGAATAAATTTTTTTCTAATTTGAAAATATATTGACGGGGCGGGACGTAGATGATATATGAATAAACTTTATTAGGTACTCACAGCTACAGCGGTCTCTGCTTGGATCTTGAAGAAGGAAGTTAGCTTTGGTAGACTATCTATAAACTCCTTCTGATGAGCAATTTTTTTTCTTTTTTGCGCAATTGTTGGATATGCACGCTTTATTGACATGATGACTCCGATCCAAAGATTTGGAGAACGTAATCTTAAGTAGAAAGTAGAATAATTGTCAAAGCACTAAAAAAATAATCAAATAGATAGAAAATTGAAACAGGTGTTTACCTTACAAGTTCGGAAAGTTAAACTTCTTCTGCACGCAACGGCGTTTGCACGAACGACGCGCCAGCGGTGTTCGTGTAAGCCATAAGTGCGAAAAAGGTAGGTACTTTACGCTCGTAATAAGTACAACATTTTTCCTACGAGGACGCGTTTTCACGCACCAATTTGCGTGCAGAAAGTACCACTTTTCCGCACAGCGTGCGTGAATTTTTTTTTCGCGCACGTGTTGTGCGTAAAAATGCGTTTTCCGCACGCTCGTAGGAAAAATAACAACTGAATTCACGTACCTACCTTTTTGATTTTCACAATTCAAAACCATTCAAAACTCATTAAAACTATTTTAAAAAACAACAAAGTACTATCTTCTCTCTAGGTTGCAGTTTTTTTCTATGAACTAAACAAAGATAGACTGCTTATCGGTGGATCCACCAGTGAAAGAAAACCGCCCTATCCAATGAACTATAGCTAAAAACTGGAATGCGCACACATTGCCATTTTTGCCAAAAAAATGAAGCCATGAAAGACAGATGCCACAAGGGGGAATGTTGTTTTTTTCTGTTGCTCGCTGACATATGACGTTTTCGAAAGTTTTGTCATATTTCCCTTCACAGGTTTCATCAATTGGAATACGTGTTGGAAGCAATTTACGCCATTTAACATAATGAGTGCGACAAAAACAGGTATCCCTTCCGCAGCAGCCGCACTAGGCTTCAAGTTCGTCCTTATGTGTTAGCATTCCAGTTTTTGGTTATAGTTCATTGGCCCTATCTGCTGCTAAATAAACGACGATTCTGACAAGTGACAATTTGACAATTCTAAATATTCTATAGCGTTTTCCATTCGTAATCTGAGTGCAGCACCCGCACTCAGTACAGCAATTAGGTTCCGCAAATAAATGATAGATGGTCGGACAGTATCTAGTTTATTTTCAAATAATTATTATTTGAATATTATTTCATTTGATATTATTGATATTATCATTTATTATTTAAATAATTTTTTATAAAAACTAACGACGGGGCCCCCTGTGACAGGGGGCCCTGGGCCAGGGCACAGCTGGCCAATGCCTAAAGATGGCACTGACGAGAAGCCTTCATAAAACGTATGAATCGCAATTTAATCATATTGGTCTAGCCAATATTCAATATGTTCTCTCTTAGATAAATTAAAAATGTTTTTATACCCGTAGAGTTGATGGTAAATATATTTTTGCTCTGCGGGAAATTGGGGTGTAGGTATTTTTAATAAATAAGTTTCGTATGGAAATTTTCTAACTTCGATATGCCCACGTTTTTCATAATTTATTGCCTCGCTACTACGCCAGTTTACATATTATAACGGTTTTTGTTGGGAAATCTGTTTGTTGTGTGTTTTTTTTTTTCGGAAAGGCCGCATCAATATAAAAATTGATAATGAATTTGTTACCATAATTCTGCATAATTTATTATTATTATCTCTATTGATTTTAGAGAAGAATTTCTCTATAAATCAATCAGACAATTTATAAGACTCCAAACTAAGAGTAACTTTCTTCAAAAAAAAAAAAAGTTTCTAATGAAAGAAATGCTCGAGTTCTTTCACAGGTTTTTTAATGAAAGAAGTGGAAATAAATTTTAAATAGACATTTGCATAAAATTGTTGCCTTGAAATTAGTTTTCCATTTCTCAAGGAATTCTGTTTAAAGAAGCAATGCTTGCAGAACTTTTAAGGCGGAGAAGCGCATTCAAAACGAAATAATTTTTTAACGTATTTTTCAGTGAAGGGCTTAGAATCACATACATTAACTTCTAACACTTATTTTAACGTTGATTGCAGAGTTTGGGTTAGTACAAATCAACAATATAAAAATACTAAATTGCTACCGCAAAATAAAAAAAATGCTAATTATAAAATTTGATTACAAGAAAAGACTCCTGATTCCTGCTGCAAAAGGTTTACTTTTTTCAGATATTTTGTACTGAGAGGAAACGAATAGATTTCCCAGGAAACCGTACCCTTCTCACATTTCAGTTATTTTCTTGTGCCTGAAGGGCTTTTTGATCATCATCAATTTATTTTGTCGCATTTGAGAATTATAATTTGAATGTATAACAAAGTTTAAAAATATCTTTGGTTACATTTGGAACTCGAAATAAGAAAACAATATTGAATGTATATTTCACTCTCGAAAGTGGTTTTCGATGTAAATGCAAATATCCAAAAAGCAAGAGCCAAGCCGCTATTCTGAACAAAAAAAAAAAAGAAGAAAACAGATATATCAGGACAAAATTTGAAATTCTTATTTCCAAGGGACCCTATTCTAACACTTAAGAAACCAAAGAGCACAAAGAAAAATACATCCTTACAAACGACAAAATAAATAAACTCTGTGACCACCGGCTATAGAAATTGTAATATAGAATAAGTATGTATTATTCTTTGTTTCTGGAAAATATATAGGTATATATTTTTTTTTTATTAGAAAATGTAAAAAAAATATTTAATAACTGTAGTAAAGGCAGTGTATAACATATAGGTACCTACCTAGTTATTATTAGGCAGTGTATAGCGAAATGTAAACAGGCAACATTCCGATACTTTTTATATTGTAAATTTCTGGTCATCAAACCAAATAAAATAAAGAGAGCCCACTTCAGCTTTGAACCTCGAAATAAATAGTCCTATATATAAAACATTGAATATATTTCTCCTAAATCCTTAATTATTACACTGGCGCGGTCGGTAATAAATTAATTAAATAACAGAATACAAGTTTTAAAATGTCAATTGGGAAGTTGGACATTTTCAACGTTCGTGAGGGAAACTGGAGTTCTTATATTACGCGGATGAAGCAGTACTTCAAGGTGAATGAAATTAAAGATACTTTGAAGGCGGCTATATTAATTACCGCAGTTGGTGATGAAACATTTGAGCTTATGGTCGACTTGTGCAGTCCAGATAAGCCAGAGGACCAGTCTTTTGAGACATTAGAAAAGCTGGTAAGAGATCATTTACAGCCCACTCCCTCCGAAATTGCCGAAAGGTACAAATTTCGACAAAGACGGCAAAATGATGGAGAATCAATCTCATTTTACGTTGCATCTTTAAAAAAATTATCTAAAGATTGCAATTTTGTAAACAATTTGGAAACTCAGCTGCGAGATCAATTGGTTTTTGGACTTGCGAACGAAAACGTCCGACAGCGACTATTTCAAGAACAAAAATTAACATTTAAAAAAGCCTACGAGATTGCCATCAACATTGAAGCCGCGGAAATAAATGCGGGTCTCATCACACCAACTAATCTTCAGCACCTGTCTAAATCCAGAAAAACAGGGAATCCAAACAACTCGGGCACACCCACAAGAAACGAGCCATGGAAGCAATCCCAACACAAACCAGGAGGAAGTAAATGCCGCCATTGCGGAAGAACTAACCATGACAGCCATTCATGTTTTTTCAAAGACGCTACCTGCAATTCTTGTGGAAAAAGAGGGCATATTCCCAGAATCTGTAATTCAGGCAATAATAACGGTAAGCAAGCTGTAAAATATAATAAGTTTGTTGGCACAGAGAATCAAGTTTCTTGCGAAAATAGTGATTTTGACTCTGATTCCGAGCTAAATTTTTTTAACATAACCCATAACCAGGATAAACCGTTGCAAATAAATTTAAGGGTTGAAAATAAATTGATTTGTATGGAAGTTGATACAGGCTCCCCTATTTCAGCTATTTCAGAGAATTACTTTCATAAAAACTTCAAAAACTTACCTATAAATAAATCTTTTCTAAGCTTAAAATCTTATGCCGGCGATGTTTTGAAAAATTTAGGGTATATTGACGTAATGGTAAAGTATGACGATGTTTTTTCTAAACTGAAATTATTTATTGTTAAAAATGGAGGTCCACCCATAATGGGTAGGAATTGGATTTATAATTTAGGAATTTCCATAGATAAATTATTAAATTCGAATCAAATAAATCATGTAGAAGTTTCTGAAACAATAAATGATCTTAAAAAAAAATTTCCGGAGGTATTTAGGCCGGGATTGGGCAAGTTTGTAAAGGGGAAGGCATCCCTACATTTGAAAGAAAATGCCATTCCTAAATTTTGTAAAGCTCGAAATTTGGCGCTGGCTCTAAAAGAGAAAGTAGAAATTGAGCTAAATAACTTAGTAAAACTTGAAATCTTATCACCAGTGGAATTTAGCGATTGGGCTACCCCCATCGTTCCTGTTTTAAAAAAATCGGGGGATGTTAGGATCTGCGGGGATTATAAAATAACTTTAAACGGAAATTTATATGTTGATAAGTACCCCATTCCAAAAATTGAACACTTGTTTGCTAAATTGAATAATGGTAAATTTTTTAGTAAAATAGATTTGTCTCAGGCCTATGCGCAGATAGAACTGGCGGACGATAGTAAAGCAGTCACAGTTCTAAATACGCATAAAGGGTTATTTCAAATGAATAGATTACCGTATGGGGTAGCTTCTAGCCCAGGCATTTTTCAAAGAATCATAGATAACATTTTTGCGGGGATGGAGAACGTCGCAATTTTCTTAGATGACATTTTAATAACTGGCAGGGACGAAAAACATCATTTGAAAAATCTTTATATAGTTTTTGAAAAATTACGTGATTGTGGTTTAAGAGTACAATTGTCAAAATGTATGTTTTTTCAGGAGGAAGTTAATTTTTTGGGGTATACAATAAATAAAAAAGGCTTATCAACTTCAAAAGATAAGGTGGAGGCGATTTTAAAAGCCCCAATTCCCAGTGATGTAACTACATTAAAATCTTTTTTAGGATTGGTGAATTTTTATGGTAAATTTATTTTTAATTTAAGTGGTAAATTACATCCTCTACATAAATTACTAAAAAAGGGAATTTCGTGGAGTTGGGGTGAAAGAGAAAATAAAGTTTTTGAAGAAATAAAAAAAGAACTGGCATCCCCAAAGCTGTTAGTACATTACGATCCAAATTTACCGGTAACTTTGGCTTGTGATGCGAGTTCATATGCCTTAGGTGGGGTCATTTCTCATAATTGCCTTAATGGAGACAACCGCCCTATTGCATATGCCTCACGGACCCTTTCTGACGCCGAAAGGTCTTATAGTCAGTTAGATAAAGAAGGGGCAGCTATAATATTTTGTTTAAAAAAATTTAATGATTATCTCTACGGAAGGTTTTTTACTCTACTTTGTGACAATAAAGCTTTAGTGAATATTTTGGGTAGCAAAAAAGGCATACCTGTATATGCAGCGAGTAGACTTCAAAGATGGAGTATAATTTTAAGTATGTATAACTATGATATAAAATTTATTAAATCAGAAAAAAATATTGCCGATGCCTTATCGCGGTTACCTTTGAATATAAAAATAGAAAAAAAATTTGATTATTCTCACATTTTTTACCTAGAAGAAAATTTACCCATTGATTATAAAAAAATAAGTTCATTTACAAAAAAAGATCCTATTTTAAATATTGTTTATGGTTATTGTTTTCATGGATGGCCAGAACAACAAAACATTTCTGAAAAAATTAAAATTTTTTACAATAAACAGGATCAATTGCATTTGGAACACGGTTGTATCTTGTGGGGATACAGGGTGGTAGTTCCCGAAAAATTAAGAGCGTTTTTACTAAATGAGCTGCATTTCACTCATATGGGTATAAGTAAATGCAAGGCGATTGCTAGATCCTATTTTTGGTGGCCACAAATTGATGAACAGATAGAAAAAATGTGTAAACAGTGCACGACATGCAACACTGTTTGTCAAAATCCACCAAAAACCACCTTGCATCCCTGGCCATATGAGAATACACCGTGGAGTAGATTGCATATAGATTTTATGGGACCAATTTTTAATAATAAATATTTAATTATCATTGACTCATATAGTAAATGGCCAGCTGTTTACAAAACAAATAACACAGACGCTAAAAGTATTATTAAAATTTTTAAAAACCTATTTTCTATGTTTGGTTTGCCACAAAAAATTGTTTCCGATAATGGCCCACCTTTTACCTCTTTGGAATTTCAAAATTACCTCAAATCAAATGGTATACGCCAATTGTTTTCTACCCCAAAACATCCCCAAAGTAATGGGCAAGCAGAAAATGCTGTAAAAAATTTTAAATTAGTTTTGAAAAAAGCTATGATAGATAGAAAAGATTTAGATGAATTTTTAACACAATATTTGTTTGACTACCGTAATACACCCCACACCGTGACGGGGGTCAGTCCCGCACAATTAATGTTTAAACGAAAATTAGGAAATAAATTTGATTTATTAATACCAAATTCAAAAAGAATTTTGGAGGAAAAAACAGAAAAACAAATAGAAAATTTTGGGGGTGTAGAAAAAAAATTTAAAATTGGGGATAACGTTTTTTTAAGGGATTATAAACAACCCGAAAAACCAACTTGGATGGGGGGTAAAATAGTGGGACAGGAAGGGTCAGTGATTTTTGACGTAAAAACACCAGAAGGGAGAGAGTATAGACGTCACTCAAATCAATTAAGGGCATCATCTATGAATTTTAATAAGAATTTATCAAATGAAAATGTAGTTGCAGATCAAGTATCTTTGACTGAAATTTCGCCATCAACTTCTGAAGATGTCCCTAGGGATTCTGTTGAAAATTCTTGCATTGGAAAAGATCAGGCTCAAGGGGTCACTTCCGAATATAATTTGCGTTCTAGAAACAAAAAAAAATCTGAAACTGCTTGATTCTTATAATGTGCATGAACTTTTATATCTTACAGCCTGCAATAAACCATTAAAGATAAACGCAAATAGAATAGATTTCAACAAACAAAAACAAAAAAACTTGTAAATGATTTTTTGGGTATACATTAGGTACTAGATAATATAATTGTTTATATTTGAAGGTTTAGGTTAGAAAATAAAATATATCTATATATTAGACATAGTAATAATGGTGGTGGAAAATACTTAAGTAGGAATATATTATGTTATGATGATAAATACAAAAATAAATTGTTTTTATATATAGTGTGGGAGAGTGTAGTAAAGGCAGTGTATAACATATAGGTACCTACCTAGTTATTATTAGGCAGTGTATAGCGAAATGTAAACAGGCAACATTCCGATACTTTTTATATTGTAAATTTCTGGTCATCAAACCAAATAAAATAAAGAGAGCCCACTTCAGCTTTGAACCTCGAAATAAATAGTCCTATATATAAAACATTGAATATATTTCTCCTAAATCCTTAATTATTACAATAACTTAAAGGGGTCCATAATTTGAACTTTCCTCTCGTCAACACTCGACATAGAAGTGATCGATTATGTTCCTAGGACCATGAAAATCTTTATGTGTGTGGTAATTTGTTCGATCTTTTCCCGCTAGAGGTAGCAGCGTCAATCAGGGCTATTATGCTCTTGTAATTAATTTTGCGTTTTCTTCTCGCTAGATGGCAGCGTCAACGATCGGGTTCGGGAATCACTCCAAGAGCATAATTTATTCATACTTTGCAGTAATTTGTTCGTTATTGCATTATTTTTTCAATGATATGAACCAAATTATTGCATAAATAGTACGAGCATAAATAAATACGGATTACCAAGTTCAGGTGTCTGCTCGCTTACACGAGCTTTCATGTTCGGAGCAGTAAAAAAATGTGTTTCGAGTAAACTGATACTGACATTTGAAGTTAACAAATCATCCGTCGTGAAATTATCAGCTGTTTATTGTTTATTTTTTATGCGTCTAGAATATGACTTAGTTATAGCCTTGGCTTTTGACTGGTTCAGTAGAGTAGCTATGTAAAGCTAGACTGCGCCTTTTTCAATAATTCAATAATTATTTTTTTCTCCAAACGTCAAAAAAACGTCTCTTTGTTAACCCCTGTCAAGATGTCAGAAATTTAATTTCTATGCTGGTAGGCAAATTCAGCAGGTTCACACCTGTCGAGGTGGTAGAAATTCAATTTCTATGCTGCTTGGCAACCTCAGCGGCAGCAAAAGTACTTTTAGTGCCGCTCGTACTTTTACTGCCGCTTAACCATTCAGTTAACCCCGAGCTTACCCCATTCGTTTGGAGAAAAAATAGTGTGTTGCATACGGAGTAGAAGCACTTTTTTGTACTTCAGCAGTATCGCAAACCTACTGCTTCAGCACAAAAAAGTAAAGCTTCCACTCCTAATACAACAATATACTATTATTTGCAACCATATATGTAATCTCGACATTACTGACTTTTTAAAAATTTGAAAGTGACACTTTACCTGTGTCACTTCCCTCTTCGATTTCCCTATTCGACTTCCCTCACCGATTTCCCTCACTGTAATTTATTTACCTTTGCTGGCAACAATGAGAACATGCCAGGTAAAAACGTCAAAACAGGTGAATGACATATTTTGGCATGTTTGTTTTATTTCTTTAATATTAAACAAATTGAATGACTAATCATAATTAATGGTGTGCTTGCAAATAAAATAGTATACAAACCTCGGAGGAAAGTTTTCATTTCTGTCTCGAGATTAATAGTCAATCTCGACGCTTCGCGTCTCGATTGACCATATAAATCTCTCGACAGTAATGAAACACTTCCCTACTCGGTACGTAAAATACTATTGTTTTCAATTTACTCATGTAGAATTTATTTTGAATAATAAAGACATTATTTATTTATTTATTTATTTTTCCGGAAATGGATGAAAACAGCAGTGATTAATTTGTGGAAGGAAATATTGCAATCCGCTGAAAATAAAATGTTGCAAGCCATTCAGCCCCGAAAGTCTTTTTGTGCTTCGCGGTACCCATTTCTGGGCCCCATGACATAAATAACTAATCGGAGATTCTTTAATAATATTTTTATTAGAAGCTGAGAAGGCTTTTTATTCGTGCGCGATTTTAGACAGAAAAACTAGGGCTTACAGGTAATAGGTAATGTAATCTAAATAACTTGGGGATATATAGACATGATAGCACCGCACTCATGTAAATCTACAACAATCTAGGACATTTTGACGCAACGTTTCGATCCATGTGTGTCTTCGATTATTTTGAGAAGCCAACGGTAATTTTTTTTATGATTATACGAGCTTAGAAAAATATTAAAAAATGGTTACTTTTCCAGAAATCGATTCCAAGAAAATCATGGTTTCGGCCTGGATTTTCCTGCCATTGGACGGTAGACCTTTCCTTGATCAACTCGATTATTCTAACTTATTACAACACGTCTTAACATGGTTCAATTACTCAAACTCTTCCTTTGTCAACTGATTGCTTGCTGGAGATGTACTTGTTTTCTTGCAGCCTCTCGAATATTTTCTCGTTGTTCTTCAAGGATCTATTATGTCTTTGCTTTTTTCAATTTTATTCTGCATTGTTTCTCCCTACTATGCAATGCCCGATTTTGTTTTTTCTACCGTCCATGTATTATTTCTGTCTTCTTCCATCAATACGTCGTTTTGTATTTCTGATGCTTCTCCACGTCCACGTGGAGCATGTTGAGAGTGCTATAAATGAAATGAATGGTTATGAAGAGTTATGTACAGCTTTTCGCATCGCTTAAGATTTGTTGGTCTAGTCCTTATTAGATTTTTTTTCGAGGTTGATTTTGTACCAAATATTGCTGATCTGACGTTGTCTCTGCACTTCGGCATATGATTCGTTTCTGTTATTGCGGTGTTTGGTTCATCTATTTCTTTTCTTTTTATTGATTTTATCGAGCTCTCAGATTATTCCTCGTTTCAATCATGGAACAAATGATATTGAGCTCAACACTCAAAAGCACTGATCACTAACTGAAAGTTTAGTTCAGACAATCAGCTAAACCTGTAATCCGTTCCAAGTTTCCTCTCGTACATCCTTCAGGAATTGTGTGGGGTTTTACCAATGACATCAAAACACAGATAGACGGAACAATAAACAAAATTTTCGTATGACAACATCTCTCTGTCTCTTTTGGGTCTTTGTGCTATCCCCACCACTGAGAATGCCAAATTTTGTCTTGAATCCCTAAATAATATATTTTTCTCCTTTTCTAATTAACGTTTTCAATTTTATTTCTAAACTCAATTTAGCAACATCAGATTGTAGCAAAACACCGCCCAGAAACGGCTTGTTGAATGGCAGGCAGGTGGTGGTTGGAGTAGCTAGCTATAGTCTGGGAGACGACCGCATTTTCCCTACCCCGATCGAGTTATGTGTCGACACTATTATCAATGTATAGTATTATGTGCATCTATTAACCGGTATTCCTGCCTGAGAGCAAATGCTGCCGGAAATTTCCCTTGTGCATATTTAACTGGAAATTTACCTCGTAATTTTCAAAAATTGACAAGTGGAAATATCCCTGGTGAGAGGGATATTTCCGGGTGCAATTTCCAATGCGACATTGCCGCGCGGCTCCGTCGGAAACTCACCTTTAGGTTGTCATTTTTGGCGCTGAGACCAGCTTTTCCATTTAAAACGCATTGATGTCAGAAATCTGTCAAAGTGTATATTTTTTGACAAACGCAATTTAAATGGGAAATATCAATAACAATCAGCATCACAGAACACATCATCATAATTAAAATATTCGACACAACTTATAGTAAATAAACTTCAAACTCGGGAAATCTCCTATCAAAATATAACACGTGCATAAAATATTTCCTAAGGGAAATTTTTAAAAATTTGGTCTTTAGCCACGGGTGGGCCGAAAGTAAATGAAATTGTTAATTATTGTATTTTTTAGTTTTAATTCAAATCAAAATTTCAAAATTCGAATGATTGTAAATAAAATAGTATACATACCTCGGTGAAAAGTTTCATTACTGTCTCGAGATTTTAGTTAGATCTCGGCTGCGCCTCGGTCTAACTAAAATCTCTCGACAGTAATGAAACACTTTCCACCTCGGTATGTAATATACTATTATTTGCAATCATATATGTAATCTTGTCATTACTGACTTTTTGAAAATTTGGAATTGACACTTTACCTGTGTCACTTCCCTCTTCGATTTCCCTCACCGATTTCCCTATTCGACTTCCCTCACCGATTTCCCTCACTCTAATTTATTTACCTTTGCTGGCAACAATGAAAACATGTCAGGTAAAAACGTCAAAGCAGCGAATGACACATTTTGGCATGTTTGTTTTATTTTTTTAATATTGAAAAAATTGATTGACTAATCATAATTAATGGTGTGCTTGCAAATAAAATAGTATACAAACCTCGGAGGGAAGTTTTCATTTCTGTCTCGAGATTCTTAGTCAATCTCTCGACAGTAATGAAACACTTCCCTACTCAGTATGTAATATACTATTAACAAATTATTAACAAATTGAAAAAAACGTAACACTACCCCCATCGAGTTATGCCCTAAGTAGGGTATCAGATTAAATGTCTCGATGTCCCCTATCTAAAAAGTCGATCCTGCCTCGTGAGAACTTGCCGGAAAAGGGTGGCAGGACAGCTTATTGGGGCAAGGGCCCGCGGTCTCTGCTTTGACACCTATCAAGCTGTGCACTAAATGATGTGTCAAATTAAAGGTCAATAAGTTGATTTAAGGTCTGTTCGCACAGAAATCACAAACCAGTCAAAGCGAATTTCATTGGTTGGAAACAGTCAGGAAACTAGTTTCAAACAATGAAATTCACTGCTTCTGGTTTGAGATTTCTGTGCGAAGAGACCTTAACTTAAATCAACTTATTGACACCTTTAATTTGACACACCATTCAGCGCAAAACTTGATAGGTGTCAAAGCTGAGACCGCGGGCCCTTGCCCCAATAAGCAGTCCTGCCACCCATTTCCGGCAAGTTCTCACGAGGCAGGATCGACTTTTTAGATAGGGGACATCGAGACCTTCAATCTGATACCCTACTTAGGGCATAACTCGATGGGGGTAGTGTTACGTTTTTTTCAATTTGTTAGTAATTTGTTAAAAGATATTTCCGGCAGCATTTGCTCTCAGGCAGGAATACCGGTTAATAGATGCACATAATACTATATATTGATAATAGTGTCGACCAATGAACTATAGTCAAAAATGGAATGCGCATACATTGCCATATCTGCCAAAAAATGATGATGCCACAAAGGGGAATGTTGTTTTTTTCTGTTGCTCGCTGACATATGACGTTTTCGAAAGTTTTGTCATATTTCCCTTCACAGGTTTCATCAATTGGAATACGTGCTGGAAGCAATTTTCGCCATTTAACATAATGAGTGCGACAAAAACAGGTATCCCCTCCGCAGCAGCCGCACTAGGCTTCACGTTCGTCCTTATGTGTTAGCATTCCAGTTTTTGGTTATAGTTCATTGGTGTCGACACATAACTCGATCGGGATAGGAAAAATGCGGTCGTCTCCCTAACTACTATCTTTATCGCAAACAGGGATTATTCATTAGCGTTAAACAAGAAACGACCAATACGATATTGATACTCCCAGAATAAAGGGCTCGTATCAAATATTTTCAGTTTATTTGTCAATTTGTTATTTTATTTATTCATCCAATTGAATTTTGAGATATATTCACGTGTGGGCGGGGTTTTTTACACCATTTTGAGCAATGATGTCTCCCCACCCCGACCCAGCGAGCAACTCACCTCCCCTGGCCCATGGGTGGTCTTGTCAACACAACAAATATCAGTTTATGAATGGGATGATCCGTCTATCTGTGTTTTACCATGTTGCAATGACTGTTGGTGTAAGTGCAAGTTATTGCAAGATTCTTTCTACTAGTTTTTTTTTGGGGTTTGGTTTTGTGTCTTCAAAATCAAATCAAATTTCTTTATTGTATTGATACGTGATCAACTAGTTTCAATATTTACTTAAAATAAAGTAACAATTTCTTCTTTATTAGACCATTTGGTTTGATTTAATGTATTGTTATTGTTCAAATTCTTTGAAGTTATTTTGAGAGTTTTAATACTTTTTTCAATAAGGGTAATATTAATGTGATTATACAACTCACTATACATTATTCTCATATGACACGAGAGGCTTAATAAGTGATAAGCCTTTTGGGATTATCGCGCTTGGTGGCAATATTGTTAATTTGTCGTTAATGATTATAAAAATTGATGAAGTATTGAAGTTTAGTTTGTTGTATAACCTTTTGAATACCACTCGATGTTTTAGGATTACCTAATACTTTTACCTGACACTCAACGCGTTACCAGCAACACCACTCCTCCTTCGGAGTCGTGGTGTTGCTGCGTAACGCGTTTCGTGACAGGTAAAAGTATTATCCGGTAATCCTGAAACCTCTTGTGGTATTACATTCGAGAACATGCAGTGTTATGTTATTTTGTGTTGTGATGTAAGTGGTTCCTATAGAAATCGGTAGTAGTATGTTACATACCAAGGTGGGAAGTGTTTCATTACTGTCGAGAGATTAGTTAGTTAACTTCGACGCTCCGCGTCTCAGTTAAGTCTAAATTAACTTTAATTTCGAGACAGGAATGAAACTTCCTTCCGAGGTTTGTATACTATTTTATTTACAATAATTACAACCATCACAAGTTTAACTAAATATACTAAATAAAGATTAAAAAATTTTGTTGACAAGTTCTGTCTTATCTAAAAAAACGTTTGACATGCAGTACTTGTCTTTAACAGTTAAGGAAATGAGGGCTTAGCACATTCCACCCGGGACCACTTTTCACCTGGGAGGAAAGTAAAATTCAGAAAAGTGTCACTTCCAAACATTTGAAAAGTCAGAAATGTTAACATTACGTATGTGGTTGTAGATAAAATAGGATTTCTTAATGGAGTTAACGTGTAGGCGTTACTGGAAATTCTTATGAGGAGGACGATGAAAGCTGCCAGGAACATTTTGGTTTTTCCGAAACAAAATCTGGCTTTACCATTTGTTGGCTAAATTTGACTTGTGTTTTAGTACCATATCGAAGACTAATTTTATTTCTGTCAAATTGCTAAATAAGAAAAGGATCCTTTAATTCAGGCTCTTTTTCACGTTGTTTATTGCTTTTCTCTAAATTTTGTGTTTGATATTAATTTGTCATGAATTACATATTTAGAGTTCCTAATAATTCGGCAAGATTATTGATATAATCTGTGGTTTTCTTATTTTGGGAATTTCCGATAGATATTGAATAATTCAAATCGCCTTTTATTATTTGGATTATTTGGAAAGATGTATAGCCTCTAACACTATATATGCTGTTATTATAATTCAAGATTGCAATTACCATTAGGTCATTCATGTTTTTATTTGGGCTTTGTAATTTCAAGCTTGTTGAACTTTCTCTCAAGGTATATTAAAATTTCTCAATGGGACTATTCAAATTAGGATTTCGAGGAGTCGTACAATGAAATTCGATTTTATGTAAAGTACATAAATCTGTTACAATAATTGCATTTTTAAATTCAGTTCCGTTATCAGAAGTAATTCTTTCTGGAATTCCATGATCACTGAAATATCTTATTAGTTTTGATGCAATCTCAACTGAAGTTTTGCTAATAATTGGGATTGCTTGTGCAAACTGTCAATAATTGT
The DNA here is from genome assembly GCA_917834065.1 of Ceutorhynchus assimilis. Lineage (NCBI taxonomy): Eukaryota > Metazoa > Arthropoda > Insecta > Coleoptera > Curculionidae > Ceutorhynchus > Ceutorhynchus assimilis. Next base: position 10,257,606 of record OU892284.1, on the reverse strand, counting down.
TAGGAATTTTTGATTCGAAACAACGTATGTGTCAATATAAAGGTGTTCAAAGGGTTTTGAACTGATTGGAGTTGGTTTAAATATTATTTAGTAAGGCTGCCTTTCATATTTTGTCTTATTATATACTTATTTCACATGTTTTGACATATTATGCTTGAACGTCTTTTTCTAAATTAGGCCAGTGGTATCGTTTTTTTTTTTAAGATGAAACATTTTCTGTAACTCCGCGATGAGATGTTTTAATCTCATGGTATAGTCTAATTTTTTCTTGCTGTTCATCAGTTTCTGTTTTGTCTTCGACAAAAGAATTGGAAATACATAACTTGAAAGAATTTCGAATTGAATGATGTAGGTACTTAGAACTCTTAGTAGGTCCCTTCTAACGTTTTGTTGTGAAAATAGATACAATACGTATTTGGTGGAAGCTATTACGTTATTAATTTATTAATTTGATCCTCTAATGGGTCATTAGGTAAAAATAATGTTATTCTGGTCTTGTTGGGAAATGGTATAATACTTTCTTCGCGAATAGCATTATTATTAGAATATCTGAAAACTATTTGATTAGCAAAAAGATTAGCATGTTTTTTTTTTGTATAAGGGGCTCCTAGAATACGGTTTTCAAAAGACATGTAAATAGTTTAATCGCCTTCAATTACTTCATTCTCAATTGTATCTTTTTGAATTGTATTTTTCTTCAATCTGTTTGGAGGTATTATTATTTGAGACAAGATTTCAATCTTAGGTTTTATTTTTTCTCTTTGTGGTGAATCAGCTGAACGAGTAGAATCGGACAATGGAACATAAAGATGTTTATCAGCTATTTTAATTTCTTTACCTTTATTAATAGGGTTCTTTGTTTGTATTTAAGGTTTAAAAATTTCAGTATCTTATCTCTTCATTATTAAATGTGTCTTTTAACATTGCTCCTAAAGTTTTATGAAACTTTTCATCGGAATCTGATCTGGAAATAGCATTTATCTGTGGAGGCGGTCTTGATAATGCGTCTGCATTTGTATGGAACTTTTTTCATTGCTTCGATTTTTTTTGTGTTTGGTTTAATACCATTTGGGGTTATTACAAGTACCAAGAATTCTACTGATTTCTTTGAAAATTCGAATTTGTCTAATTGGATTTTTAGATTAAATTGTTCTAATCTTTCAAATATCTTTTTAAGATTTGCAATATGTTCCTAAAGAGAAGTGAAAAATATAATAATATCATCCATGTAAACTAGACATATTTTGTTTTATAGACCTATTAGAACGTTGTCCATTGCTCTTTGAAATATTGCTGGGGCATTCTTTAATCCAAAGGGCATACGGTTGAATTCATAATGTCCATTTTCTACATTAGAGGCTGTTTTACTTATTGAGTTTGGATGCATTTCAACTTGGTGGAATCCAGAAGCTAGAGTAGTAAGATAATTACTAGTAGTAGTAGTAGTCTAGAGTAGTAAGATAATTACTTCTTCCAAGTCTGTCGAGAATGTCTGTTATATTTGCTAATGGGTATCGATTGTCTATCGATCTTTCTATAATCTACGACCATTCGCCATTTTTTTATGCCTGAAGGATCTAACTTTTCAGGTAAAATCCAGATAGGAGATGACTAGGGACAACATGATGGTCGAACAATGTTATCTTCTAACATTTTCTGGATTTGTTTATTCACTTTATGTTTATGAATATGTGGGTATCTATACGTCTTTGTGTGAGCTGGAATTTCGTCTTTGGCCTTAATTTTATGTTTAACTTGGTTTGTGAATGATAATTTATCACTTGGTTTGTGAAAGACTCTAGAAAACGAATTTACCAGTTTTTGTAAAACTTTAACTTCTTCTGAGTTTAAAAATGATCAGTTCTTAAAAGGTTTAAGGACGTTTTTTTATAAGAAAGCTTATAATCATTGTTTTTTTGGGTAATTATCTGTTCTGTATTGAACAATAATTATTGATAATTCTCTTCTTAAAATGGTTGACATATTTCTTGAATATCATCAATATGACAATCTAATGTGAGGATTCTATCCTTTAAATTTTAGACATCAAGTGGTATTTTACCAATTTTAATTGTATTGATAGTGGCGTCTGGAATTCCCGTAAGAAATTCACATTTTTGAACTGTGTTAGGAGGTATTTCGATAGTTTGATTTTCAAAGTCACTTCTAAATTGAAATGGTATACTTGTTTGATCATTTACAAGACACATATTTTCAAAATTGATATTTAGTTTGTTACCCTATAGAGCTTCAATTCCTATAATTCCATTGAAATAATCATGAAATGAATACATGAGCATTTCTACTTCATTTATGTTATATTCTCCTAAAATTGGAATTCTAGCTTTTCCTTTAATTATTGTTGTTGTTCCCGTACATGTGGAAAGTTTAGATTTAGGTATTAGTTATGTACTGATTAAGTATTTTTCAGCTATAGAAGGTCTTATTAGTGACTTCCGGTCACAATTAATAATTGACAAGGTGGAAATTTAATTTCTATAGAAGGTAATTGATTTATTTGGAATTCATTTAAAGTTAATGCTGATCCGTGGCTTTTATACAAGATATACAAATTTCGGACTCATCAAGCTATTGTTCATCAGGATTTCCAAAATCTTGGTATTCAAATTCACTTCGATTTTCTTGTTTTTCACCAGAGGAAAAGTAACCAGTGGTGTAGCGGACCGCCCCGGGCGCCAGAATTGCCGCTTCTTGTACCCTTAAAGACTTGAGTGTAACCAACATTATTAATAAAGTGAAAACTTCTTTAGGCGCGTTTAGCAAAACAAAACGCTCATTCGGTCGGATACAGTCGGCTCGAATCGAGTTCAACCAAGCGAGAGAAAAAGAAACATTCAGCAGTTCGGGAAAGAGAGATAGCGCTATTGGGATTCAATCTCAATCGCGACTCCCCCTAGAACAAACTCCGGCGACGTTGCCGATATGATTGGCAAATGGCAAAATATTAATTGTAATAGGTTGTCTGGTAATGGCAAACAGATGACGCCATTAGGTGGTTTTTATGGAAATTTGCTACAATAAGGTTGTTACCTGTTACCAGACAACCTCTTAACTTTAGGAGCCTTGGCTTTGTATGTTTAGACCATTGGTTTGAAAATCTGAAAAGATTCCAGCTTGCGCTAAAAAAACTAGATGTCGCTCACGGCTGTTTTGTAACTAAAATCAAAGATTTCGGCCACCGTCGCGTCGCTTTGCCGTCGCCCAAGGTCGCACTTCTAAGATTCAAATTTACGAGGGCTGTTCGGTTATATTTGTTGTTCTTGTATTTTATAATTATTTATTTTGTGTAGCATTTAGGTGATATTTGAAAGAAATTGGAAGGAGTGAAGAGGCTAAGAAGGAATGAAAAATTGGAAATGTTTCGAAAATTCACTTTCTTCTAGACGTACGTCTTTAATCTTATCAAAAAAATCTAAGTGGTTTAGGTAAAATAAATAAAATCAAATAACAAATAGAAATCATATATTATAGGATAATTCACAATACAGCTTCAAAGAAAAGAAGACTCCAAAGGGCACGCACAAATTGTGTAGGTTATAATTTACAGATTTTGTATAATATCGAGCTTCCTTTTCTTTTTACATTTTTTTTTACAGGACAAGGTTCGCCATTTGCATTCTTTGTTTATTTTACATCGAATCATTAAATCAATAAAAAAATCACAATGAATTTTACAGGAATCAGCTTCAAATACCTGCATTTTTGCTCTTAATTTTTGGATTTTTTCTTTCAAGTATCTCCCTATAGAAACTTTTTGAGGACACTTTTTCAATATCCTGGCAATTATTAATAAACTTTGCCTGACAAGGTTAGTTATGCGTTGTTGACGCCGCCGTAGACCTAATGAAACATTTTTGTAAGTCCTGTTCATTATTAATAATTGGCTTCCATCGGTATTGGTCAAAGGTTCACTGACTAAATGATTTTTACAAATATCACAATTGTATTTTTCAATTGTTTTTTTAATCAAATATCCTGCAAAATATGTGTTCGAACATTCTTGCAGAGTGACATATTTTTTCCGTCTACGTTCGCTGCAGCTGTTGCTTGTTTTGCTACTCGTCGAGGTACTTAATGTTCATGAAGCTATAGTCTCGCCGCCTGTACTTGAAGTTGATGGTAGTTGTTCAATTCTGGATATTTCTGGCGGATGTAATATCACAGAGATATCTTCATCTTCCTCACAGTTTGAAAATTTAGTGGGTTTCAAAAGGTTCACCTTCAATGATAGCCGAAACGTTGTCCTGAAAGTTCGGACTGTTGGATTCATATTGAATCCCCCTCGCTGCCTGAAAGATGCAAATTTATTTTCAATGGGATCTTGATTTAGTCTGTTGGTTAAGAGAAAGCGGAATCCTAACTCCTTCTGAGAGTGGTAAATTCCGAGTACTGCTCGAAGGGTGTGAACCATACCATCAAAACAATCCGGTCTTGTGTACCTTCCTGGAGCCATCTCTTTCTGCATTGTCTCAATGATGTCAATAGCTTCTTCAATGGTTTTTTGTACTACTGGCCTATCTGATGAGACTGCGCAAGTATACGGATTGGCACTGTACAACTGCTTGCTGTTGAGGCAATCAAACAGATTATTCATAAAACTAACAAAATTTGCTGTCTGCAGGGCGCTAGACGAAGTTAACTCTCCTGTACTGACTGCAGTTCTTATTCCAGCTGCCACAGAATTACTAAAAATTTGAGTTGCCAATCTACAATTCATTTTTTCAAAATTATCTGGTTCTATATGGGAATCAGAGAGTTTTGGCATACTTCGGCAAGTTGTACTGCTTTGGTCAATTCTGTATGCTTCTATGATATCTCTGAAGTTGACAAACTCGTTTTTGTACAAAAATCTATTTTTCAGTAAGTTGTTTCTGAAGTTCTTAACCAAATGAAGGACATCATAAATATGATAGATACGATGATTGTCAACTTCAAAATATGGACAATTTTTGTTTACTCCAAACATACTTAAAGCTGATTGGTTGTTTTTTCCCTGGTCACAAACGGTGCTGATAATCTTCAATCCTGCATCCAGGAGTAATTTAAGCGCCTCGCCTAGAGCTTTTTTGAGGTCCACATTTTTCATGGTGGTATCAGATATAAAATATGCAAATGGGAGCTTCCAATTAGCATATACACCGCGTATCAAAAATAACATTATTTGTCGACCAAATTGATTTTTTCTGAACTGCTCGCCATGATCATGAAAGCCTTCAATTCGATCATGTTTGCGCGAGTACTCTAAAAACTGCTTAATCGTTATTTCATCAAATATTAAGGTGCAATATCTCTCTGACTCCTCCATTGTAGCGGTTTTGTTTTTTATCTCATTTAAAATTGATCGGTTGAACCCAGGCAAACATTCAATATCTCCTACCCATCTGTGGATTGTTGACAATCCAGGCATCACAATTTTCAGAGTATTTCGCCAATATTTGTACGCTCCTGGGGATTTATAAAATGACAGCAAGCTGGAATCCCTTTCCGTTTTTGTCCAGACCTGGCCTGATTTATGGCAAACTTGCATGTTAACTAAGGCTTCCGAATATTTTGAAGCGAAAGTTGCATCCTCAACGCAGGTCTTTTTTTTATTTCCATCTTTTAATAATTTGACTTGTTGCTTTAATCTGGAGATTATTTTATTTTTCTGCTTGAACATTAATTTGTGTTTAGCAATTACGCTTTTTAGTTTAGCTGTGGTTACCTGGGTTTCATTGTTACTGAAGAGAGTACGTTTAACCTTTTTTATTGTTGGTGATTTTTCAGGCATGTCAGATAAATCATCTATAAATGCCTTTGTTCTTGGGGAGAGTTCCTCTCTGCTTGTTGAAGGTTGTAACATTTGCGGAGAATACAAAGGAATCTTGCTTGGTCCAGCACTATAATCTTTGCTATAAGTTTTGACCGGCGTTCTCACTTTTAGCTCCGGTGAATCGAAATGAGGGATAACTTCTTCGCTAATGTATTTTATAGGAAGAGCATTTTTTGTTAACCGGTTTCTCGTTTTTGGGTTCAGAAAATCTTCGTCTTTAAAATGCACACTACACAAAACTTTTTTCCTGTTGAGGGATTTTGGCGATAAGTCTAGAAGATCCGTCATTCCTGAAAAATAAAAATGCTGTGATATGCCAGTGAGAAGTCTACACTCTAGACAAGTGCGAAAACTTTAGGGGGTGATTCCTTAAATAAAGGGTAGTGTGCTAAGGTAATGTGTTATATAAACGTTGAGTCAAAATTCAACTACATATTTAGGGAGGTATCGCAGTACAAAGATATCAGAAAAATAATGTTTTTATTTTTTATCTTAAATAGGAAAAACGATAGAATAGAATAGATAGATAGAATAGAATTCTGTGGAAGTATTGGTATTATAAAATCATACTTTCTGCATAATTTGTCACTTTTTTAAAATGAATGGGAGGGTTTTTAAATAGTTTACTCCTATTTTTCCTATTAGTTATTAAATTTGCAAAAAGAAGACAAAACAACAAAAACTTAAAAAATGAAAATAAAAATTAGAAACTTTTTCATCTCCTGCCTGTAGTTTTTTCATTAAACACACCGATTTGGAATAAAAAAATAGGATGTGAAATATATCACGTCAAATAATGGGGAAATTATCTAGAAAAAATATCTAGTTGGACGCTGTCCAACGCAGTTTTATTTTGGTAAATGTTTTAGTAGTAATTAATTAATTATTAAGTTTTTAAGTACAGGGTGCTGCAATTTGGAGTGTTTCAACAGGAAAAACATACTTCGAAACCAGATAGAGGCAAATTGACTTAAGCTTAATTTTCATGCATCCGTTTTTCCGACGAAAGACGTCCGAAAAACATTCTATTCTGACATAATCGTATAAAAATATGTCAAAATAGAAGATTTTTCATGGGATTGATTTTTGAGAAACGACGATTGTCAAAAACCGTATCACGATATCTTCAATGGTACCATTGATACAGGGCGATTTTCGATTTTTCCCTATTATGAAAAATAGCTATAAGTTTTTTATTTATCAATTTTGTTTATTTTTGTAAAAACATTATGGAGACACTTTTTTTGAGCACAATTCAGTGGCGGACTCAGTTTTTTTCTCTCCGATTTTGAGATATCTACCAAAGTCCGATATTTTCAAATGAAAAACCCTATATATTAATAGCTCATTGGATAGCTCTGTTTTTGCTGATTTCAATGATATAAAGTTCGATAGGTTTACTTCTAACAGTTTTCGAGAAAAAAAAAATTAAATCTGTTTTTGTGGTAAGGACCAATGTGTTAGAAATGGATTTGATATGTGTAAGGAAAATGAGGAAGGTCTCTTTCTAACACATTGTTTCTTATTACTGAAACAGATATAATTTTTTTCCTCGAAAACTGTTAGAGATAAACCTATCGAACTTTATATCATTGAAATCTGTAAAAGTAGAGCTATCCAATGAGCTAATAATATATACTTAGGGTGTCCGATTTAAAAAAATCGGACTTCGATCAATATCTCAAAATAGGAGCAAAATAGAAAAAAACTGAGTACGCCACTGTATTGTGCTCAAAGAAGTATCCCAAAGATGTTTTCACAGAAATAAAAAAAATTGATAAACAAAAAACGTTTAGCCATTTTTCATAATAGAGGAAAATCGAAAATCGCCCTGTTTTAATGGTACCATTGAAGATATCGCGATACGGTTTTTGACAATCGACGTTTCTCGAAAATCAATCCCATGACATCTAAGTCAATTTTCTTCTATCTGGTCTGGAAGTAAAATCTGTTTTTTTTTTAAAGATAAAAGTCAAACTGACATTATGTTGGCAATACAATGTAAAATTGTCAATGCTTTCAAATTTTTTATGTTGAAAAGGCTTGTATTGCCAACATAGTTACTAAATTTTTGACTTGGGGAATTACCTTTAAAAAAAAACGCAGTTTATGTTTTTCCTATTAAAACACTCCAAATTGCAGCACCCTGTACAGTTGCGGAAATAAAATTTTGGACATAAAGGTTAACAGTTTTTGTCATTATTGAAATTTTGGGTAAATTGGACTTCTTACCTTTACATCAATTTACATCGTGAGATTTTTATTGGAGGAAATTTTGAAAAAGTTATCCAGAAACAGTACTTATTTATTTCAATTTCATTAATATAAATTAGTAGTGATGAAACGATTAAAGTTAGACGATTACGATTGCGGTTACGATTATTCAGGCGAATTTCGTACGATTTCGATTAACAAACGAAATATACTCAAAAACTTTATTTCCTTTAAAAAAGTAGATAAAAGTTAAAATAAAATGAATATAGGAATCAAATTAAAACGAAGAAAGAAAATAAAGAGTTGATTATTATGTATCAATAGTTAAAATTAATACTGTTTAAGAAGCTCGGATTAAGGAAGCATAACATTTTTTTAATTTCGATTTCAGTCGATATTTTTTTAGGAACCTGAATTAGTCCTGCTGTAGGAAATAATAGTTCTGAATCTACTCGCTTGTAGGATCGATACATTCACTCAAATCCATATGGAATCACCGAATATTTCCGCTGAAGAATTTTTTACTGAAAAATTAGTTACTGGGAATCAAAATACAGATTGTTTAATTCATTTCCATTAGAGAAATAATTGAAAATCTGTGAACCTAATTTCATTACAATAAGAATTGAATGAAAAGCCAATATTACAAATTCAGTGAATAAGTTTGAGTGTGTGTATTTGAGGGCCAATTTCCAAATCATAAAAATCGTAAAATCGTATAAAGATAATCGGCGATTACGGTTAATCGTGAAAACATGATAATCGCACTAACCGCAGGTTAATCGTAATCGTTTCATCACTATAAATTAGCAAAAGGTAAACTTTATATTAAAATCTACTATATCGGAAATAATTTTTGAATCAGTTGCCAATGACCACAGACAACGACAACCGATTACCTAGTAAAAATGTCATCAAAGGTTTGGTGGTGCCTTAGGTATTAGGTAAACAAAGCCTGCTATAAATTAGGAAAAAATTGTTGTCCAACATTTTGTTTCCGCGACTGTACATATTTATACCCTATATATACATACCTGAATGTAAAATCCACTGCTTGCTTCTTTCTTCCTCTATTGGAAAACGAAACAAATGAATGGCTGAATTATTAACAAGACTATTATTGCAGTTCTTGAATGAGCACTTGTTCCTTCGCACTAGTTTGATAGGTTTACCCATGTCAAAAATAAACTATGAAATGATTGACATCAAGGATACAACACTTCTTGATATAATCACATAAACTCTTTACTGAAGATACTGGTGTCTATTCAAAAATACTGTTTTGGACCAGAGCTATCTCGAGACTAACTCTACTTCTAATTTATTTTCTCCAAAATAACTTCTCATCCCTTCCTGAAATTATCTCAAACCTAGGTAATAACTAAAAACTTGAAATAAATGTCGGGAATATGACTACTAAAGGGCGGATATAATGCAAATTGCATTTTAATGCAAATTTTGCAAATTTTGACCATTTTCGAAAAATTTGCATATTTTTGATGTTTCGTGCATTATTTTGCATCTTTTGTCTAATTTATTGAAGCCGGCTACCAATATATTAGTTCTTCCTTTGAAATTTGTGCCCATTTTCAGCACATCAGGTACCCCATTACAGTACATAGAGGTACTCGGTACCTGAATAAAAGGGCCGAGTCGATTCAATTGATTTAGTGGAGATAGGTATTATTTCGATTTCTCAAAAACTTGATAGAGTGATTGAAAATATTGTTGGGCTTAAAGAATTGCAAACTATTTCAAAAATATTTTTGGTGAGTTAAAAAACTGAAATTCAATTCAATTTAAGCAATGGAATTTAGAAAAATTTCCGAAATTGAAATTTGCTGCTATTATTTCGGTTGATGTGGAAAGAAGCTTTTCCTTATTCATTTCGATGTGGAATATTTTCAAAAATATTGTAAATTCATTTTCTAATATTAGCATATCATTTAATTGAAAAATAGACATTGTATATTTTTGTAGTCTCATTATTTTTTTATTCCATCCACATATAATTCCACCCCGTATAAATAATAGTTTTATTGCAGTCAAAAACCCACTACAAAGTAATCCCAAATACCAATCTGGCAAACTTGCATATTTTAAGCATATTTTGGAAAAATCTTGCATTTTTAATAGAAATAGCGTGCATTAAAATGCGCATTTTTTAAAGATTTTTGATGCATTTTTTCCGCCCTTTAATTACTACACATCGAATGCAAATAAAAATTGTGTATGACTAAAAAAAAATTCCCAACGTATTTTACTTTTTGATTTAACCACGTAGGAATCCGTCCGCCCAGTTGGCCTAGCGCTCGATGATGTGAAATAACCAAATGCGAATAAAAATAAATATAAAATTCCATGCCAGACAAAGTGCGAATGCGTACGCGGCTTGCACGTGGCTCTCTGTCGATTCGGTGTACTATTGTGTTGTCTGAACACAATATTTCAAATGAGAAAATACTTCTCTGGAAGAATTAGGAGCAATTCAGTTAATAACTTTTTAATAATAATAATAAACAAAAACGAAATTATTTATCTCCACAACCTTGCCTAACAACTAACCAAAGCTAACTACACACAAAAAAATAAACAATAATAAAAACACAAAGGTAAAAACACAAAGGTAAAAACATAAAGGTAAAAATACAATAGTAAAAACACAAAGGTCACTACATAACCTTCCTCCAGAAGTATTCTACTTCGAAATTTTAAATCTCACTTTTTTTATTTTTTTATTTATTTCTTGTTTCACTGGTGCAGATTTTTTCACCTTCAATACTGATTCCAAAGAATTATCCAACAAACATGTATCCATAAACGCTGGTTTAATACGATCAATTGATACATTATAGGGTTTTCCGTTTAAATCTATTTTAAAAAATTTATTTGATTTCTCCAAAACTTTAAATGGACCATTATAGGAAAACGATAAAGGTTTCTTATGAGAATCGATCTTAACGAAAACATGCGATGAATCAAACAAATTTTTGTTAATGAAAAACTTTCTTTGTTTAAAATTTGAGGTTGCTGGTTTTAAGTTTTGCATAAATTCTTTAAGTTTTATAACAAAGTCAGAAGAAGTTTGGCTTTCAGAAGTAGAATTCTCAAAAAATTCTCCAGGAATACGTAAAGTAGTCCCATAAACCATTTCCGCAGCACTACATTGGATAGAATCCTTAAAGCAAGTTCTCAGCCCAAGCATGACTATGGGAAGCGAATCAACCCAATGAATACCATCAACCGCCGTCAAAGCACTTTTGAGACTTCGATGAAATCGCTCAATAACACCATTAGAAATAGGATGATAAGCTGTTGTTTTAATGTGATGAGTGCCGAGAATTAACATTAATTCTTTAAATAATTTTGACTCAAATTGAGATCCTCTATCAGATGTAATAAAAGTTGGTATACCAAATCTACTTATCCACTGAGAAACTAAAGCTTCAGCAACCGTAGAACTATTAATATCTTTAACAGGAATTACTTCAGGCCACCTAGTATACCGATCTATACAAGTAACAAGATACTTAAAACCTTTAGAACAGGGCAAAGGACCCACAATATCGATATGTAAGTGACTGAATCTGTCTTTAGGAGTCTCAAATTGTGACAAAGGACTTACCGTATGTCTAATTATTTTAGACCTTTGACAACTTACACATTCTTTTGTCCACCTCTTAATATCAGATCTTAAGTTTGGCCAGACTACCCTAGATGAAATAAGCTTTTGTGAAGCACGAATTCCAGGGTGTGATAAAGAATGCATAATTTTGAAAATTTTATACCGAAACTTAATTGGGATAAACGGACGAGCCTTGCCTGTTGATACATCACAAAACAATTCAACTGATTCGTCATCTAAATGAAACTTTTCCAATAACAAAGAAGTATTGTCTGAATTCTGAAAGAACTTTAGTTCCTGATCAGTTTCTTGTACTTTCGCAAGTTCTAAATAATTAATATTTTCCAAACAAATCGAATTTAACTCAATGCGACTTAGAGCATCGGCAACAGCATTGTTTTTACCTGAAATATGTCTAATATCTGTAGTAAACTGTGAAATGAAATCTAAATGTCTAAATTCTCTAAGGGAATATTTATCTGAATTTGATTTGATTGCATATACCAGTGGCTTATGATCTGTTAAAATATGAAAAACCCTGCCTTCAAGTAAATACCTGAATTTTTTGATAGCCAAATAAATTGCCAAAAGTTCTCTTCCAAATGTACTATATCTCTGTTCAGTAGGTGTAAGTTTTTTTGAAAAGAAACACACAGGCTGCCAAAAATTATTATGATATTGTTGAAAAACTGCACCTACTGCAAAATCAGAAGAATCCACCATAATGTTCAGAGGTACATTTTCCCTAGGGTGATTTAAAAATGTTGCAGTAGCTAATGCTTCTTTAATCTTGACAAAATCATTCTGAGCACAATTTGTCCAAACAAAATTCTTTTTCTTATTAGATTTAACGAGATCATACAAGGACTTGCATAAATCTGCACAATTTGGAATAAATCTATGGTAAAAATTTACCATACCCAAAAATTCTTGGAGCTTGCGTTGAGAAGACGGAACCGGGAACTGTCGAATTGCTTCAACTTTTGCAGATAAGGGTTTTATTCCTCTGCCATTAACTAAATGACCCAAAAATTCTATTTCATTCAACCCAAATTTACATTTTTCTGGGTTCAAAATTACGCCATATTCTTCTAGTCTTTGAAAAATTTTGTGTAAATGTTCTTCATGCTGTCCCTCAGTTTTACTAGCCACGAGAATATCATCAAGATACACAAAGCAAAAATCAAACCCCCGGAGTACCTCATTAATGAACCTTTGAAATGTTTGAGCTGCATTTCTCAATCCAAAACTCATTTTTACATATTCAAATAGTCCAAATGGTGTAGTAATTGCGGTTTTTGGAATATCACAAGGTTCAATTGGAATCTGATGATAAGCTCTAACTAAATCTAATTTTGAAAACAATTTTGCATCAACACAACTACCTGAAAAGTCTTGTATATTAGGAATTGGATAACGATCAGGAATTGTAACATTATTAAGTGCTCGATAATCTCCTACAATACGCCAATTATCTGAACCTTGTTTAGGTACCATATGTAAAGGAGAAGACCAATTACTAGAAGATACACGCACAATACCTAAATCTAGAAGCCTTTCAAATTCTTGTTTAACTATTTTTAAACGATCAGGCGCTAGTCGCCTAGTCTTTGCATAAACTGGATGTCCTCGAGTTTCAATGCAATGTGTTATGTTATGTTTTATTGTCAAATTTCGAGTAAGCGGCTTGGTAAGTAATGGAAATTTCAGTAAAATATTCGTAAATTGACAATTATAGAAATTACCTAGAGAAATAGGAGCTATGGATGAAATATTTGAAGGACAACCTATAATATTTTGATACGTTAAAGCATCTATAACTTGCCTCCTTTTCATGTCAACTAGCAGATTAAAATTTCTCAAAAAATCAGCTCCCAAAATTGATTGTTTTATATTTGCTATAACAAATGGCCATTTAAATTTTTTCTTAAAACCAAAATCCAGAACTAATGATTTGGTCCCAAAAGTTTCAATAACAGAATTATTCGCAGCGAAAAGAGTTTTATCATACTTGTTTGTTGGATTCATACCTTTAGAGAAAGCTAATAGACTTACCTCTGCACCAGTATCCACAAGAAAACGATGACCGGAAATAGAATCCTGCAAATAAAACAAATTCTGGGGAAAGGCTTTGTCAAAATTATTAAAACAATAGTTGCTGACATCTAATTGCGAACCTAAAACATTGTTATTTAAAGATTTTTTGAATTTATTTTGCGACCTACTAACATTCTTAGCCTCCGCACAAGGAGGAATACACTTGTCAGCCTTGTCTCCAAATCGTTCATGATACCAGCACAACTTAGAGTTTGAAATTGGACTGGCACTCCTACTTCGGGATGAAATGATGGTTTCTCTACTTCTATTAGATCCGCTATGGTGAAAATTACTTTTGTTGCGACAACCAAATTGTAAATTTTTAATCATTTTTTTGATGTCTTCCATGTCACTTTTAATTTTGTCAACCTCCGAAAAACTATTGACAGCAGAAACATTGACAAGTTCAGTTTTAGAAATTTCGTATATATCATCAGCTTTTTTTGCCAAATCTTCTAAAGAAATTGTATTAGCTGTAGATAAAAGGATCATCTTTACATTGGATGGAAGCCGCTTCATCCATATTTCCATAAGAAAGCTATCGTCCAACTTAATATCACCTACTAATTGCTTCATCCTACGAAGTAATTGGGAAGGAGTTCTATCACCAAGTTCCTCGGAAGCAATTAATTGATTAATCCTTTTCTGTAAGGATATTGAAGTTCGCTTGATTAATTCTTCTTTTAATTTGGAAAAGGGATTAGCTTGTGGAGGATCTAAAATAATGTCTCTGACCTCCAAAACCGTATCTTGATCTAATGCAGCAATGACATGGTGAAATTTTGTATTTTCTGCAGTAATTCTCTTCGTAGTAAATACTGATTCCACTTGAGCAAACCATAGCTTTGCGTCATTTGCCCAAAAACTAGGTAATTTAATATTTACTGATAAAACTGCTTCATTGTTTTCATTCATGGTTCAAAACGGGGTCACCAGTTATTGTGTTGTCTGAACACAATATTTCAAATGAGAAAATACTTCTCTGGAAGAATTAGGAGCAATTCAGTTAATAATGTTTTGTGGTTAATAACTTTTTAATAATAATAATAAACAAAAACGAAATTATTTATCTCCACAACCTTGCCTAACAACTAACCAAAGCTAACTACACACAAAAAAATAAACAATAATAAAAACACAAAGGTAAAAACACAAAGGTAAAAACATAAAGGTAAAAATACAATAGTAAAAACACAAAGGTCACTACAGTACACTGTCTGCGAATTCGGTGTACATTTAGGAGGCGACATTTCAATGCACGGGCGTTGAATATCTATAGTCTGTATAATCTTTGGCATACATATAACGTCATAAAAGTTATCAGGGCCGGGATTCTCAACCTCTAGTCGCAACCTATCGTCCCGACTATCCGCATTGCCTTTAAGTGGTCGGGACATTAGGTATCGACAGTTTGGGAATCTCACCAGACAACCTACCTCTTTTAACAACCTCGATCCAAACCACAAATGCCAGGATTGAATGTAGCGGTAATAGGGCAATCCAATCAAAACGGCGACCAATGCCAAAAAATTAGCGCCATAAATTCAATTCAAACAACCGTGTCATTTTCTATCAAAAAACTGTTTTTTTTGCGTATTTTGTAGTGTTTTAAGATGATTTTCTAGTGCTTGGAAGGATAATTTTCGTATTTTAAGATGTTGAGGACGAGGTGGAGGATAGTGAATGGCTTGGATCCATACATCGTTTATGTGGAGATACTTTTTGATTTTTTAATATGGATTTCGTCAGATTTTCTCTCTTTTGCTGCAATCCACGAAGCCCTACCTATAAAATACAAACAAATCGTTTTTCACCGTTGAAAACTAGTGTTTGGTCACTGCAGGAACGGCATGAAACGAGACTGCGAGCAAAATTTGACAGATGTCATGTGATTTGACACGTGAAAAAAGATAAGTGATCACGTGACGTCCATCAAAATTTGCTCTTTTTGCTCGCAGATGCAATTATACCGAGCCCAGTTCGTAATTGTTTTAATGACGTCAAAGGGGCGGCAAATTATGATTCCGCCCCGGGCGACAATAGCCCATGCTACGCCACTGAAAGTAACTTTCTTCTTCAAAATTTTCATTTTCTGAAAAATCTTGTTCAACTGGATTTAATTGTAAAATATTATTTTTTTCCTTAATTGTGTATTGAACAGGTCTTTTTTAAAAGTTTTGTTTAAATGTTTGAGTGCAAGGTTGCACTGAAATTCCAGACATAGGTGTCGGTTTTGGAAATTGTTGGTTTGTATTTTTCTTAAATACATTTGATTATTTATTGAAGTTTTTCTCAAAAGTTTGTGAACTAGTGGGGAATTTTTGTTGATAATCCGCTCTTGGCTGAATTTTAATAGGTTGTGAGGGAAAATTTTGATCGTTGATATTATGATTGTTGAAATTGTTTCTGTGGAAACTCAAATTATTGTCTTTGAGGGTATTGTTTAAACGTTTGTGTTTTTTGTTTTAAATAAGTGAATGAACTTTGTGTATAAGTATTTATATTTATTGATTTATTAAATTTCATGTGATTTTCAGCTAATTGGTAATTTAAAACAAATCCTGTAGCAGCATCTAAGGTTTGTTTTTTGCACCATTAAAATTGTTCTTAATTCAACAGGAGAGTTTGTGACTGGATTTTGGATTGTTATTACATATTTCATTTTGGGCTACCAATACATTTGTGACTGCAACTAAGTTTTGATCACTCATTATTTTAGAAGTTATTCTATGATTTAAACTTTTTAAATTCTCTAAATAATCAAAAAATGTTCGATTTAATCGCTATTATGACATATTCTTTCTGTGCATTTTCGCCTGTATAATATGTATCTAGTACTTATAAAATTCTTCAATATTACTAGATAATGAAATATTCTAAATATTGTTTTTCGCCATCAAATGGCTTAAGTACTTGTACAATAGATTTTAAATTATCACCCACACCATCATAGTTCTGGTTCGATGATTATTATTTCTCAATGAATTATTATTACTTGGATTATATAAAAGTTAATTGGGCTAAGAGGTTCTATATTTCCTCTGCAGAATCCGACATGCATGTATTGAATAAACATATACAGGGTGTCCCAAATTCGAGGGTGATCATTGAGATATCAGAAACTATTAGAGTTACGAGGTTGGGCAAATTATGGCAAAGTTGCGCAATTTCCAATAAAATGACGTTTTGAAATTTGAACAATTCCGAATACTTCTGAAGATATTCGGAAAAAAACCGAAATTATGCAAAATCATTTTTATTCTTTCCTGAGTCTATTTGAAGAGCAATTTTGAAATAAATGTCGCTTCATTATTGTCACTGTTTCCACTCTACAAGATGTTGCTACCAAGTTTTAGATTCGACGTTTCGTCTTTGGGCGGCCATTATCAGCTTTATTTTTTTTTAAATACAGACCCTCATTTTTTATTTTAGATTTCATAAGTTTCTGATGTCCCAAAACCAATGACGTATTGCACTTATTCAAAAAAATTATATTATTGGCACTTTCCTTAAGAACTAAATGTGTTAGAGAGAGACAGAGAAGAGAATTTTGGTAGGAAATTTCTAAAAAGTAAAAAAAAAACAGGCTTCCGAACGAATGCAATACCACATAGGTTTTGGGACATTAGAAGCTACCTATTGAAATCTGCAATAAAAAATACAGGGTCGTATTTAAAAAAATAAAGTTGATGATGGCCGCCTAAACGAAACGTCGAAGCTGAAATTTGGTAGCAAAATCTTGTAAAGGGGAAAAAGTGACAATGATGAAGTGATATTCATTTTAAAATTACTTTTCAAATAGACTATATAGGGAAAAAAAAAATGATTTTGCAGAATTTCGATTTTTTCCGAATATCTTCGGAAGTTTTCAAAATTTTTCAAATTTCAAAACGGCATTTTATTGGTCATTAAATTCCGCAACTTTGCCATAATTTAATCGACCCCGTATCTCTAATAGTTTCCGATATCTCAATGGTCACCCTCGAATTTGGGACACCCTGTATGTACATAGATAGAAAAATAAAAAAAACTTTTCTATTGAAAATTAAAAGACCAAAAAAATTGGAAAAATTATTTATAATAAAAAAATAGATACTTTTTAAAAATTATTATTATTATAATTATTTTTTTCTTTTTTTGAAAATTGAAAACTCAAAAATTCGAAAATTCAGAAATTTAAAAATTCAAAACAAGGTAGGTATATTCATAATATAATGAAAATAAATCAAAATTGATTTATTTATCTTTTTTGAAAATTAAAAGTTAAAAAATTGAAAATTTTAAAAATTAAAAATTTGAAAATTTAAAAATTAAAATTTTAAAATGAATCAAGTATTCAGTCATCAATTATCTTTTCAAAATTAATTATTTATTCGTCAATCATATTTTTAAAATTAATTATGTATTCAATCATTTGAAAATTAAAAATTAAAAAAATTCAAAATTAAAAATTTCTTTTTTTTCTTTAAAAATTAAAGTTTCAAATTAATTTTCAGTCTTGTAGGTTACTTTCTTAAAATTTATTCATTTATATTTGGTCTCAATGCCAAAGCAGATTGAAATTGAAAACTTTTTATTGACAAAAAAATATCAAAAAAACAAATATTCAAAAGAATTTAATTGCAATATACAATTTTTGAGAAAAAGGGATTACTTACAAGGCACGATACTTGAAACTGTATCACTTCAACTTTGTACGTTAGTTCTTGTTGCTTCTTTTCTTCAGTTAATTTTTACAAAAAGTGGAACGAACTGGACTAAACTTTTTTTTTTTGAAAATACAATCTCAGGACACTAGCATTCTGAAAATCGATCTTACCGACTGCGCCAATTATATTTTTCGTTGATAGTGGAACAAATATTGATGTCGAATATTAGAATAAAGAGGCATGACAGTTTGTAGAAATTAGATAGGTGACGAAGTAATTAAAATGAGTAGGAAGTGTACAGTGGGAATCATTGCAATTCGCACACACTATACAGGGTGTCCCAAGAAGATACCGACAAACTTCAAGGGGTAGTAGGGGACATCAAAACAAGCATTTTTGTTTATATAAACATATGTCCGCAAAAGAGCCATTTGGGCTGTAGAGCAAAAAAACTGTTTGATAATTTTATTCTTTGCAATAATTAAATCACTGTTTATTTATTAATTTTGCTTTATTATCAAATAAATTATGGTTTAGAATAATTGTTCAAAATGTTGACCATTTACTTCAATGCAATGATTACACCGTCGGGTCATTGAATGAAAAGTTTAGTCTACGAAACACCTGTTCGTAATGGGGAAGATCTGATAGCAAGGAAACTGGCGAGTTGTACCCATGTAGAAGCTATTCCCGGAATATTCCAAAGAGTTCGCGAGTTGAATTATTATTGTAAACCATAATTTATTTGCTATTAAAGCAAAATTAATGAGTAAAAAATGATTTAATTATTGCGAAGAATAAAACTAGATACCAAACAGTTTTTTTGCTCTACAGCCCAAATGGCTCATTTGCGGACATATGTTTATATAAACAAAAATGCTTGTTTTGATGTCCCCTACTACCCCTTAAAGTTTGTCGGTATCTTTTTGGGACACCCTGTACATATAAATATCCCTCATAATGTGTCAAATCTGACACACCAGTAGTAGCAAAATGCTGCACTAAATAGATTTATTGGTTAGAATTTTGACTCAATACGAGGGATTTTAAAGAGTGCAATGATTCCCACTGTACCTATGTAAGAAAAAATGAAAAAAAGAAAATGGTATCGAGAGAAACTGAAAATAGAATCTGAGGTTGGGGAAGAAAATCTTTGAGAAACTATTTATTAGAAAAAAGAAAAAATGTTTCATAATGAAATCCGAAATTATTAGAAAATAACACTAAAAGAAATATAGGGTGTGGTTGAGGACGAGGGAAGTATTGATTTTTTGATAGTCTCTATACATTTCTGTACAAAGGTGTGCAAGGACTAAAATTTTATTACATTCTTTCTATCCGGTCTCCTAAATTTGCTCTTATACAGTGTGATTTTTTAAGTGTGCAACATATGGGGATTTTTTTAGTAATAGCACAACCCAAATACAAACAAAGCCAAAAGTTGGTGCATGTCTGATAATCATATTAGGTACAATAAGAATGGTTGTAAGTCGAACAGCATACAGGGTAGCTCAAACAATATCAAAGCGTTACTGTAAAGTACCCTTATTTTAGAAAATTCAGCAAAATGTTATGGAGAAAAGTTGTTTGGAATTAAAAGTTCTTTCGAAAAAAATCTATAATTTCTATATTTTTTTTATTTTTTATTTCCGCCCTTAATACTTTCAAAAATTAATTAAAATCAAATCAATTTTACATAACTTTATTCAAATTCAAGCATATTTGTAAAATTAATTTAGATTTTTAATTTTTTATGGAATCACAAAATTCATGTTTGTTGCAATGATATTCAACACAACTTTAAGATGTCGCAATTTTTTTTTAATAAATTAAAACATTACTAATGATAATAGCCATATTAAAAAAACTCTCCTTAAAGTGCAAAAGTTTTATTTTATTTAAGTAAATATTAGTAGAATTTTGATATTTTTTGAGCCACCCTGTATGCTGTTCGACTTGCAACCATTCTAAGTGCACCTAATATGATTATCAGACATGCACCAACTTTTGGCATTTTTTGTATTTTGATTCTGCTATTACTAAAAAAAAATCCCATATGTTGCACACTTAAGTAATGACACTGTACAGGGTGGGCCAATTTGGACACTTTCTTATGGAAACACCCTTTATTTTTAGAAATAGAAAAAAATGAACCCACCACTCTGAGGCTGAAATTTCATGAAATTTTGATTGGTGCAAACCGCATTTTGCTATCTTCAACCGTTTAGCCGCTAGAGGGCGATTCTCGATTTTGAGCAATACTGTGAAACCTTCATAACTTTTTTATTTATGAAAATAATTCATTTCTGTAAAGACTTTCTAGAAGCACTTTTTTAAGTGGAATTCAGTGACGTACTCAGCTTTTTTCTATTTGGCTCCAATTCCGAGATATTGACCAAAATCCGATTTTTTTCAATAGGATATCCTATATATTAATAGCTCATTGAAAAGCTCTGCTTTTGCTGATTTCAATGATATAAAATTCGATAGGTTTATCTCCAACGGTTTCCGAGAAAAAAATTATTTTGATTTTTGTCATAAGACACAATGTGTTGGAAAAGGACTTTATATCTGTAAGGAAAACGAGAAAGGTCTCTTTCTAACACATTGTTTCTTATGACAAAAACAGAAATAATTTTTTTTCTCGAAAACTGTTAGGGATAAACCTATTGAACTTTATATCATTGAAATCAGCAAAATCAGAGCTTTCCAATAAGCTATTAATATATAGGGTGTTTTTGGTCAATATCTCAAAATCCGAGTCAATTAGAAAAAAACTGAGAACGTCACTGAATTTTTCTTAAAAAAGTGCTCTTAGAAAGTCTTTACGGAAATCAATTATTTTCATAAACAAAAAAGTTATGAAGGTTTCACAGTATTGCTCAAAATCGAGAATCGGCCTCTAGCGGCTAAACGGTTGAAGATATCAAAATGCGGTTTGCACCAATCAAAATTTCATGAAATTTGAGTCTCAGAATGGGGGGTTCATTTTTTTCTATCTCTAAAAATAAAGGGTGTTTCCATAAGAAAGTGTCCAATTTGGACCACCCTGTACGGGTGGCATTTTTCCGTTTCCTATTTGATTAGCGCTACATGGAGCGCTAATCTTTTAGGGATTGTAAAACTATCTCTGGCATCGCGTTTCCTATTAGGTTAGCGCACATTGTCTACCAAGTGACTACCGCTACATAGCGCGCTACTTCTATAGGACTTATTAAGCTATATCCGACGTCTCGTTTCCTATTAGATCAGCGCACATAAATTAAATAAATACGCTCATTTTGCCAACCATGTTATTACATGACTTTTTAATAATAATAAATAATAAAAAAACTTGCAGAGGTTAACTTTTTTTTCTATTAAATAAAAATAAAAGAATGGCCTTTCACATTTTATAAATAGGTAGGTAATGATTATCTATTTCAATGACTTTTGGCATTCGTTTGATTTGCCTAAATATTTGAAATGAAAGACCTTTTTCTCTTTGTTGCTTTTTTACGTAATTTTTCGGCATTAGATGGTCTGCCTGCTTGAATCGCTCTAGAGCCTGCATGTAGCCCCCTCTCTAATCGAAGTTGGTTGTACTTTGATTCGGCGTCCTTGTTTTTTGATTACTATAGCAGAACAAATATCATAAAATCCCTGTTCATTTTCAATATTATTAATTTTAGCATTCAGTTCTTTCATGTTCTTTAGCATATGTTTGCATGGGTGAGCTTGTGCAAATTGGTGCAGTTTTTTGAAGTTTTCTTCCAATGATTTTAGTTCTTCGGCATATTCTGCAGTGATATTATCATTTGCACGATTTTCCCCTAATACTTGTGTATGTTCTTCAGATGACTGGACATTGGAGTTAATAGGCTCGTAGTTGACGATTGCATTGGATATAGACTGCATAGGCCTATTGAAATCCTTCTGATCTTCTGGCAAAGAATCAGAATTCAAATCCATATTCATAAAAAAAGAACTATTGACATTATTTCCCATTGCTAAAGTAGCAAGTTCAACGCGGTCTTGAAACAACAAATGGGGTGTGGTTATCAAATTAACACCTGAATTATAAACTACACAAAGGTGCTTGCAAAATTTACCTCCTGTCCCTGCAGGACAATCACATTATTCTAGTTAGTAACATCGACTGTGTACATAAACTTATTGTCTTGTGAAGATGATACCATAAACAGTGTATCAGTTTTTTTTATTATTGTCAAAAGATCAGATTTATGACAAAACTTTTTAAAATAGTGTTGAAGCTTCATATCTCTACCATTCACAAATGATATTATTTTTTGCTTGTAAAACTCTTCTAGAGAAAAGCATACAAAATCTGCCAATGAGGTTGCATTAAATGCTTTGCATCTCTGTAAAACCTGATCTTTGAATATGCGTATAGATACCTCAACAATATTGTTGGTATTGTGACCTCTGATTCTATACCTACTCGTTCCGAAAATGATGACACCACTCATGTCTCCGCTTCCACATATCGCTAAAATATTCTAGAAATAGTTGATATTTTTTTGCTATAATATCTTCGCACAGTGACGTCTTGTTCAATTCACAATAAATTTCATTTTGTGCATATAGCACGTCTCGGAAAAACTGAATTGTCCCATAACCAGCGCCACACTGCTTGAAGAACATGAAATGTGCAAAGCAATGATTTAGATTGTGGCAAAATTTTGTTTAAAGCGTTCCTCTCGGCTGCACTATCATCCGTCATAAATACGGCTGGAAAACCGTTACCGTGAAATCCATCGGTCCCAATTAAATCACGAAATTGCTTGAAACATAATTCATAAACTTTTTCTGTTTGAAAGTTATGAATGATGCAGCCCAGGGGCACTCCTTCAATTTTCCTCCCACCAAAAAAAAACGTGACTGAAGAACCACCTTGGTCACAGGAACCGCTAGAATCTACAAATACAATTTCACTTGAAAATTGTATGTTATGGGCTCTTTGCATCAGTGGAGTCAAAAGAACACAGCAAAAAGGGTCTTCCTGAATACTTATTTTGACACCATTTTCTTCAAAATAATCTCTTTTTTCCAAAAACTTTTCTGTCATACTACGTACTTCACGAGTACCATAATTTTCTTCTCTAAAAAAAATATACAGGGTGATTAATTCATATTGCACGAAAACGTGAAAACACATAGGTACCTCCAAGTTTCGAACAAATGATAAATGGAACGATCAATAGGATTGGTGTGACCATTGGCAAGTACTTCACATACTTTTTCTAAAGGTGTAGTGCCACCAGCGAAGACCTGTGAAATGATTTTGCTTCACTAGCCGACAGACCATCTTCAAAATACCTATAAAACTTTTCTTTCGTTAACTCACTCATGCGTAAAAAGCTGTATGCCTCCGCAACATGAATTCGGTGAGTGTGTTTTGAAGTTAATCTGTTTCAATGAAAAACAAAGAATTATGTCAATGAAAACAATTTTTTTAGAGCAAAAGGTACCTACCTCAATTACTGCATTCAAGTTTTCTTTCAAAAAAGGGTCTCTGTATTTAGTAAATCTATTTATTTTTTTAACTTTATATATAATTTTTGCAGGACAATTTTTGTTTCTCTCCCTTGTGCTTTCGTTTTTGCGGCATTTATTTTTTTTGTTGTGATGACAAACAAAATCTTTTCTATAGTGAAGCCTCTGCAAATTTGGATAGTTTTATGAAACAATCCACTGCGTATTTGTAGCAGCAGAAAACTCGCCTATCCACCGCAAACACTGTTCATCGTAGTCAGGAAAATCTACTTTGGTCCGCAAAACTACTTCATATTCACTTTCCTTCTTACTGACACAACTTATAAATTTACACGTAGTATCAAACTTTTTAATTATCTCTTCCATAACGCCAGAATTAAGAGAAAAAATAAAAGAGACACAACGAGAAATATCCAAAATTGTTGAACCACCTGTAACCACCAATTAACCTCAAAAAATTACGATAATGAAATGGATTGCAATGCAATGGATGCCTGCAGACGACCAATGAGACGATCGCAGAGAGTGTGCTCTGATCTACTAGGAAACGCGACGTCAGATATAATTCAACAAGTCCTATATGATTAGCGCTCCATGTAGCGATAGACATGTGCGCTAGCCTAATAGGGAACGCGATGCTAGATATAACTTTACAATTCCTAAAGGATTAGCGCTCCATGTAGCGGTAACCAAATAGGAAACGGAAAAATGCGTACGGGTGCTGCAATTTGGAGTGTTTCAACAGGAAAAACGTACTTCCAGACCAGATAGAGGAAAATTGACTTAGATGTCATGGGATCGATTTTCGAGAAACGTCGATTGTCAAAAACCCTATCGCGATATCTTCAATGTTACCATTAATACAGGGCGATTTTCGATTTTCCCCTATTATGAAAAATGGCTATAAGTTTTTTATTTATCAATTTTTTTCATTTCTGTAAAAACATTATGGAGACACTTTTTTGAGCACAATCCAGTGGCGGACTCGATTTTTTTCGATATCGCTCCGATTTCGAGATATCGACCAAATTCCGATATTTTCAAATGAAACTCCCTATATATTTATAGCTCATTGGATAGCTCTGTTTTTGCTTATTTTAATGATATAAAGTTCGATAGGTTTCTCTCTAATAGTTTTCGAGAAAAAAAAATTATATCTGTTTTTGTCGTAAGGACCAATGTGTTAGAAAAGGATTTTATATGTGTAAGGAAAGTGAGAAAGGTCTCTTTCTAACACATTATTTCTTATGACTGAAACAGATATAATTTTTTTTCTGGAAAACTGTTAGAGATAAACCTATCGAACTTTATATCATTGAAATCAGCAAAAACAGAGCTATCCAATGAGCTATTAATATAAAAAGGAAGTTTCATTTGAAAATATTGGAATTTGGTCGATACCTCGAAATCGGAACGATATAGAAAAAAACCGAGTCCGCCACCGGGTTGTGCTCAAAAAAGTGTCTCCGTAATGTTTTTACAGAAATGAAAAAAATTGATAAATAAAAAACTTATAGCCATTTTTCATAATAGGGGAAAATCGAAAATCGCCCTGTATTAATGGTACCATTGAAGATATCGCGATACGGTTTTTGACAATCGACGTTTCTCGAGAATCGATCCCATGACATCTAAGTCAATTTTCCTCTATCTGGTCTGGAAGTGTGTTTTTCCTGTTAAAACACTCCAAATTGCAGCACTGTACATATACTTACGTCATTTAACATGAAGTTCAAGATAGTAAGTACTGAACGGCTTCCCCTTTCACTGTTCACTGGAATTTGTTATCTGAAACACTATTTTCATAAATAACACCTGAAAAATAGTTGGGCTAAAATTGAAAAAAATATCGGAATCAATATTTCAGTCGGTATAAATTTCGGTTTTAAATGTGATGGGTGTCAGGGTCAGTGTCGGACTGGGGGTCATTTGGTCTACCGGGCAAATAGTGAAGTGGCCCACCCAACCCAAACCCCATTCAATAAAAACAATTTTAATAATCATTTGTTGAATCTGGTACCTAGTAGGCATAAAAAAAATAGCTTCCACAGAGGGCTGGAACTGTTGGGTACATAAGGTTTACTCCACCTACCTGCTTATATTTTGATGTTATTTACCGATGTATTTTGTAGTTTGTGGTTGTATATAAATTACCATAAATTTTAAGAGTAGGTTACATAAGAAAAACAACAGGATATATAATATTATCTTAGAATTGGGGCTAGAGACTACTTGGGGTAC
The DNA here is from genome assembly GCA_917834065.1 of Ceutorhynchus assimilis. NCBI lineage: Eukaryota > Metazoa > Arthropoda > Insecta > Coleoptera > Curculionidae > Ceutorhynchus > Ceutorhynchus assimilis. The sequence continues at coordinate 10,231,451 of OU892284.1, read as the reverse complement.
TTGGGATTCAGATTGTTCTACAGCATATTCTTTTCTCCACGAAGTCGAAGTTGGTCCGGGCATTGAGTCTTCCTTAACCCTTTTTTGATTTTTTGGTATTGAAGGCAGGGCAGATTGTTATGCCAGATGCCGGGTTCAGATCAAGCAGACAAAACAACGATAAGACTAAAACATTCATGTCGACAAAGTCGCAGTCGCGACAAATCCGATACATTTCTGCAACAGTTTTGTCTTTTTTTTGTTTCGTCTCCAAATTCCGAGACTTTTGAAAGTCCCGTCGTGAGTAGGTATAAAGATCAAAGAGACTCTGTTTTTTTCTGTGTATTTTACAAGTTGTCAGCGCAGTGTGGACGGGTATGCTGACAAAAGACCAGTGTTAATCTTAAAGTGATTGCTAACCTTTCTGTTACACTTATAGCATTTCTGAAGTTAGTATGTCTTTTGGCAACTGCAGTACTAACAAGGCGTATTAGATTCTCGAAATCTTCGGTGGACATTCTTAGAAAATTCTTAAAGCTTGAGCGAATCTCACCAGTTATTCCAATATCATCCTCACTTAACTGAACTAGGTAACATTTTATTTATGGAATAACTTTTTCGCTTTTTTAAGCTTGGTCTCACCCAAAAACATTTCCGTTTCATTTTTCCAACATTGGATGAAGATGAGAAAAATATATAACAGCTGGCAGCTGGCAATAAATCTCCATTTTTTGAATTTTCTTTCTGGAAACTGGAAAAGCCACATTTTGTTGCACATTTTTGTCTTTGTGATGTGAACAGTTTGTCTCAATTTTGTCTCGTCTCAATACACAAATTTTTGTCGCAGTTTTGTCGTGTTCTTGTCTCAAAATAGTGTTTACTTTTTGTCTACTTGGTCTGGATCCGGCATTACTACTGCTTGATGCTGCTTTTAACAGTGGGTCATTTCTTGCAGTCGCGGATAGTTTTTCTATTTCTAGAATCTCTGTAGAAGTAGAACATGCAGAAGCATCCTCGAAACTTCCGTCGGTTGACAGATTTGTATTTGTTTTACTATTTAAAAAAAAATGAAGTCAGTTGTTGGCTAGATGCTGCAGCTTCTAATAATAATAATTGTCGTTTTTTCGCGTTCGATCTTACGATCTTTATTCTGTACCCGTTTTATATAACTTCCTCTTTTTTACCTTTCCGTTTTCAGACAACTAGGGTGTATAAAAATAAAAAACTTGTAATAGCGAGGGAGGCGGAGGTCGAGATTTTCAAATGATGTGAGGATGTGGCTTTTTTTACAAATTCACTAACCTGTATTTCTAAAAATCAACAACGATAACGGGTACGTCAGTTGAATTCAAAGTCACTGATATGCGGTGGGCGATTTCTACGCGACTTCCGCTTGACCTATTCAGGGCAGGAGGCAGTTGATATTGATATGATACTTGATTTTTTTTGAGCACGGTGAATTACGCGGTTGTATGAATTATTGATCAATGGCGTGGGAAGTGAGATATTTTAATTTACTTTTATAAATATTCGAATGGCCCACCTGTCGAAAACGTCACCTGGTCCACCGGGATTTTGCCCGGTTGCCCGGTGGGCCAGTCCAACACTGGTCAGGGTGAACGTCGAAACCTTTTGAAACACTTTCTGGAGGAGTTTGTTCTTGCCATAAAAGCCTCTACAACCATCACCAGTAGCATGTGGGCATTTCAGCTATGGCTCAAAGCCACCATTAAGGCATTTTTCATATAATCTCGTTAATACCAATTGGCTTAACATAGATTCAAAATAAATTTACTCAGAAACTATTTGTATGAGTTTTCTCATTTGTTTCTCTTTTAGGATTACTCTGAAACTTCACTGAGGTTTATATTTACTTTTCTAATTTTTTAAAAAAATAAATCTATGTTTCTATAATGTTTTCGTTATTATTACAGCTTAAAGGATGATTTATATTCAAAATTCCAACAAGAGCACTGAAAATTTAGAAAGTGGGCCAGAGTCACCGGGAAATAATTATCTTAACAGGTTAACTTAGTTTTTTTGTCGGCTATATAATTGGGTTATACAGATTCGCCAATTTAGAGAAATTTTAACGCCTTTTAAACGTAAATTTATGCAAACAGGTTAGGAAAATTAAATTTGTATGACGCTTCAGATTTTTCCCTTGGTACTTTATTTAAAGGATTTTAAATTTGTCGGAAACGTTTAATTTTGCATTTTGCGTTAAGGTTTTCTCCCACATAGAATATTAAACATATTTTGGATAGAACTATTTTATGAGCATAGACTCTAGGCGAAACTAACAGGTTCCTTTAGGAGTTATTGTATAAACAACAGTATATTAATTAAAAATGTGTTTCAGACTAAAGCTAAATATTATTGTTTGACAATCGCACATTTAATTATTTCGCACCCTAGCTCAGAAAATTAATTTGATGTTCAAATTGTGCTTGTGAGTTCTGCTATGTGTTAATGACTAGAAATTCGACCTAGAGGAACTTTGTACTGAAGTTTCCAACCATCTGACATTTACTGTTTTTAATACTCCCAAAACCTCAACGCTCTAACTTTAATATTAACCAAACTTTAATTGAGGTTTATGAGGTGTCGTGAATTTAAATAAGAACCTATTTTAATTTCAAAATTTATTTAAGCATAACCAGTTAACGCTCGAGATAACATACACGAATTCAAACTTAATTTTATGTTGCAATTCGTGCTCCTCTTATCGGGTCGTAAAATTGCAATTGCCGAATTTGGTATTCTATGACCTGTTCAAAGTCATAAAGTTTAAATTAAGAGCCATATTATCTAAAACGTTAAGCCGGTTTTCTATCTAAGAGCATCCTAGGATTTATTACATTTCTTGCTTTTGTAAAAGCAACGAGAAATGAAAAGCTAAGAACAAAAACCTTTTTGTTGTTCTCTAGTTGTAATTAATCAAGTTATCTTTTTTCTTGTTGCGCATAATGTATTGAAAAACGGAAAATTCAATTTAATTTATTTTCAATGTCGAGATTTTTTTCTATCTCGCGATACCAATACGAATTTTTCAGGTTTTTTCTTTTACTAAGTCGCCACCTTCAGAAGTAATAGTTTACACCTAAATTATTATTACTTTAGCCAATGAGGGTTGCAGACAAAAAAATAAAGTAGGCGACACTGCATATTCCTCAAACGAATGTTTCTCGTAGTTGAAAACGATACAAGACTGGAAAAGACGATGTTATGGACGTTAAATATGTCTTTGTAAATTCACACACTTGCAGCGGCGCATCTCAAGAAATGGAAAAAAAACTGACAATGTCAAATCTCAAAACAGTACTAAGAAAACTTAAGGACGCCGATACCTACGACAATAATTATTGTCAAAAATGAGCACGGTATTGAAGGTATAATAGGTAGTACAAGCTTGAATTCAGTTCATGAACACGCCAAATTCTGAGAGTAGCAGGTATCAGGCTAAGAATAAAGTGGCCTCAATTGCTAGACACCATCTCAGTGAATCGGGATTATACTCAACTACACCTTTCAAATAGGTCCTAGTAATACTGGGACGACAGCGTAAATTTCGAGCTTTCAAGCTTTGGAAAACAGAAATGTGCAGCTCAAGAGTGTTCAATGGTCATCATCATAGGCGATCACTCGATACCGATTATGGTTATCTTCTATTCTATTATTATTTTCTTCGTTTGTGCGTTTTATGATGGCACACCCAGTCTTTGGCAGCATTGTCTCTTCCTCTGTTCTTTCACTCCTTCCTGCCTGCGGTCCTTTTTTTTTGTCTCGGTCTGCGTCGCCGTTCTTTTTATTTTTATTTTTTTATCCCATTTTGACGTTTAAAAGCGACATTATTGGACGCATAATAACAAAGGTAAGTAGACGTTTATCACCTGAGTGACTTAAAATATTTTTAACTCACTCTCGGTCTTTTAAGTCACTATGCTAGTATAAAAATCTGCTACAAATACAAACAAACGACTAGTAATACCCTAGCAACCACCAATTTCAATAATTACCTAGCGCTTTCATAACCACTAAATGAATTCTTTTCATAATTTGATTCCTATTAAGTACCTTATTTTTCAAAATCAAAATGGGATAAAATTTTCTATAAATCACGTGAGTTAAAATGTTTATTCATTCGAAGAAAATTAACCCACTCGCCAGGGCTCGTGGGTTAAACGAATACATTTCGTATACGAAATTTGATTGACAGCAATGTAAATTAAATGGAGAGTATTCGAAATCGAATCAAATTTCGTATGCGAGAATATTCGAAAATACGACCCCAGGGGGTCAATTTTTGAAACTGTTCGCATCTATTCGTGTACGCGTAGATGCGAAGACTTAAAAACGTATACGTTTTGCAAAGCCAATTTTTGGCTGCTCTTCGTAATGGCTTGGAACTGAAACGTGCAGTGCATGTGGCAACGTGGCATTTTGTTGGTTCATTAGAACTAAAGCGGCTCCGGTTCAAAAGAGCGATATTTAAAATAGCGACATATCAAAATAGCAATATTTAAAACAGCGGCATATCAAAACAGCGAAATTCAAAACAGCGACATCTAAAAAAAACAGCGACATATCAAAAGAGCGACAGTCAAAAGCGCGATACTTTAAAACAGCGGCATATCAAAAGAGCGGGATTTAAAAAGGCGACCCCTAAACAAAAGAGCGACACATCAAATTGAATCAATAATAATCAATAAAATGCAAAATTACTCAAACTAACCCAAACTAACCCGTCCGCCTAGTGTGATCAAGTCCTCGTAAGTTAGCATTTTATTTGAAAAGCAAAGTTAATTTAGTTATATTAAGCGTCTCTTGAGCTCACGAATCAATATTAATCATGAAAATGCAGACTTACTCAAACTAACCCGCCCGCCTAGTGTGATCCAGTTCTCGTAGATTAGCATTTCATTTGAAAAACAAAGTCAATTTAGTTATATTGAGCATCTCTTAAACACACGAATCAATATTATTCATGAAAATGCAGACTTACTCAAACTAACCCAAACTAACCCGTCCGCCTAGTGCGATCTAGTCCTTGTGAGTTAGCATTTTATTTGAAAAACAAAGTTAATTTAGTTGTAGCGTAGCGTCTCTTGAGCACACTTTGTTTTTAAATAAAATGGTAACTTACGAGGACTAGATCGCACTAGGCGAATGGGTTATTTTGGGTTACTTTGAGCATGTCTGCATTTTCTTGATTATTATTGGTTTCAATTTGATGTCATAATGCAGACCTACTCAATCTAACCCAGGATAACCCGCCCGCCTAGTGCGATCTAGTCCTCGTGAACATTTTATTTACAAAAAACCAAGGTAATTTACTTATAGCTTAGCGTCTTTTGATCGCGTTTTGTTTTTTAAATAAAATGCTAACTTACGAGTACTAGATCGCACTAGGCGGACGGGTTAGTTTGGGTTAGTTTGAGTAAGTCTACATTACGACATCAATTGGAACCAATAATAATCAAAAAAATGCAAACTTCTCAAATGAACCCAAAATAACCCGTCCGCCTAGTGCGATGTAGTCCTTGTGATCATTTTATAAAAAAAAAACAAAGGTAATTTACTTATAGCGTAGCGTCTTTTGATCGCGCTTTGTTTTTAAATAAAATGGTGACTTACGAGGACTAGATCGCACTAGGCGGAAGGGTTAGTTTGAGTAAGTCTGCATTTTCTTTATTATTGATTTAAATTGATATGTTGCTCTCTTGTTTAGATGTCGCTTTTTTGATGTGTCGTTCTTTCGATATGTCGCCGCTTTGCTTAGATGTCGCCGTTTCAAATGTGGCGCTTTTAATATATCTCTCTTTTGATAAGTCCTTGTTTTAGGTTGTCGCTGTTTTTAAATGTCGCTGTTTTGAATGTCGCTGTTCTGATATCTCGCTGTTCTGAATTGTCGCTCTTTTTAAATATCGCTGTTTTGAATGTCGCTGTTTTGATATGTCGCTGTTTTGATATGTCGCTGTTTTGAATGTCGCTTAAATGAGACCGCTGTTTTGAATATCGCGGTTTTGAATATCGCCCTTTTGAACCGGAGCCAACTAAAGCGGTACGCGGACTATTTGACATTTATATTTTGAGGTTATATTTTCAGCTTGTTTACAATATTTCCAATTGACCTTTTGTTTGGACGCCATATTGCGGTGCGCGAACATAGTTGCCAAAAGAAGAAAACAAAAATTACTAGCGGGCTGTCAACATTAGAAACACAAGTATTTCTATTATGCCCAAAACAAGCTAAAATTGATGGCTTTTCTTTTCAAAAACATTCGTAATAGGCGGCAAATTTAAATTTTAAATGTAATTTATTCAGTAACTTTAGTTTTTAATGTTGACAGTACGCTAGTAATTTATTTTTTTCTACTTTTGGCAATTATGTTCGCGCACCGCAATATGGCGTCCAAACAAAAGGTCAATTATGGCCGTTTCCACCAATAAAGCTCTAAGCTGAGAATATCTAAGCGTCCCTTAAAATGTAAGCACCGCTCAATTAAATTTGCATTCCACCACCGCCTTTCTGGTGAATCTTAACTAAGTGTTGTTTAGCTTTGGCAACCTTGCTTTTGTTCGCCATCATAACCTTAAACTCAGCTTTGCGTAGTGGTTTGATGGAACTTTGAAGTCCAGAAAATAAATAATGTTTTGAAATTATTGACAATAATAGATTCGTGGTTTAAATAAATAAAAATAAATAGGTCAATTTTAATTTGTGATTTGCAATACCTCGCGACAACACGTCCGTTCAACAATGAATGAAAATGAAAAAATAAGCTGGAATTTACTGCCCAAGAAAAAGATCTTCTGATAAACCTTGCGGCAAAGTACAAACATATAATAAAAAACAAGAAAACGGATGTAGTATCGGTTTCAGAAAAAACAAAAATTTGGCGAAAATTAGCCAATGAGTTTAACACAATCACTCCAAGTTCACCTATCATTAGGAAATTCTAAGGACGCTTCAATTTGTTCTAGAAGTTGCAACACAGTGGGTTTTGTCAATCTGCATCTTCAAAAAACGTTAGATTGTCCATCTCCTCAAAATGATTATTTCAATCATAACTTTTTCTGGGGAAATCACATCTTCAAACAAATCCAATACTTCCAAATCATCTTATATCCATTTTTCAAACAACAATTTTCTTAAACACAACACAACGCAAACTTCACCAGAAACTAGAAAATTGAGAAAATTTTATTTCAATTCAATTTTTGCTACTTTCTGTGAAGCATATTTAACGTTTGCTTATGTCAACAAAAGCATGATGCAAATTAGTTGCGCATATCATCGTCACTCTGTTAAGGGAGGAATAAGCCTAGAAATTCCTGGGCTTAGTTAAGCTTATCTTAATGAGACTAGGTTAGACTGGTGGAAAAGAAATTATAATATAAGCGGCACTTAACGTTAAGTAAACTTAAATTTGCGTTGGTGGAAACGGCCATTAGGCAATCCAACGATGTGTCAAATATGGCCGACTGTTGGCACACATATGCACCTATGCAAAAAAAATGTATCCTTATCCTTAAATGTCACATGCTTTTAGAAAAAGATGCGGATACACTCAGTGCGCACTGATTGACAAATGGAAATCGTCATTAATTTTCTTGTGTCATCAGTCATCGTCCCTTGTGTTGTACCTTGGACGTTGGGGATTTTAACATAATTAATTCCAGCTTTTCACAAATTTCCTTTCAAAATATTTCTAAATTATTGTGAGTGAGACATTATCATTAAATTTTGTAAGCAGCTAGACTCTTATAGGCCCTCATTTGTGCATTGGTGTTAAAGCTATGCGTTAGAACAATATAGCTAATAATATCCATTGAAGTTATTGGGAGAACACTAGCAAAGCCAAGAGCGGCCTCAGGACAGCTTTTCCGCAACTCGCACAAATATGGACTTTCTCTGAAAGCTATATTTCAATAGAAATGAAAGTTTCAACTCGTGAAAATATTTTCAATGTCTTTAAAAATGTTTATATAGACTCAAATAAAATAATTTAGGTCTCAGAACTCACAAAATTAAGCAATGAGCGGCAAAATACGCAGTCAACATAGAAAATGACACAATATTGAACCAAGAAAATCTTTTGTGTGCCAACAATCCATCAAAAAAAGTCACGTGGTATGGATTGCCTAATAGGGCAACTACACGATCGACAGTTTGACACTATTGACAGTCGCCTTGAGGTAAAACAAAGATATAATTTACAGTGTTTTTTAAGTTTTTAGTTAGATTTTTTTAAATAAATACCTTTTGTGTGCTCCAGAAGTTGCCTAGAGTTTGTTTAGTTGTTATTTGTGGCAGTATAGCGCAAGGGATACAATATCCTTCCATAGGTTTCCATCAATTTCAAATAACAATGGGAATTTTGATTTGTTAGCTCAAGAAAGAGGAGAAAAATTGATTGATGTTCTTAAAAGAGAAGATCTGACAGAAAAATAGATTGAATATAGAGTAACTATACTATACTTATACATAATATATTTGTTCTTGTAACACTTGGTTTTGATATTTTTTGGAAAAAAAAAACTGAATTTGATCCATTATAGGAAAACCTAGCAAACTTTTAGATGAAAGACCCTATAGACTGGAACACAAACACTCCGCTCTAACTTTCTTAAAACAAAATAACACCAAAACTTGTAAAAAAGCTGTGAAAACCGCATAAAACATAACGGGCCTAATTTACACGAATGTAAATAAATGATTTGTTTTACCTCAAGGCGACTGTCAAACTCATTTGTGACGTCACATGGACATGCCCTATCATATTAAGAACATAGATATTTTAGGTAGTACAGCATAAATAGCCAAAATATGGCACACAGCGTCAAGCGAGGGTGCAATACCACGGAAAATTAAAAAAAATGGCTTGTCGAGTTTGATAAAAAACACCCCGATATAATAGCGGAGAAACAAACAGCAAATTTAACGTTGAAAAAATGCAACATTCATGGGAAGAAATAGCCAAAACCCTCAATAGCATGCCCGGTGCTTCAAAAAACTGGAAACAATGGCGTAAGGTAAACACTTATCTTTAGCTAAACTTTAGATACTTGTGCACTTTATATTTTATAGACATGGCATGATTTACGAGCACGCACTAAGAGTAAAATCGCCAAACAGCGCAATTATCAAACAGGAACAGGTGGAGGGCCGGCAAAGGAAAAGATGTTGGATGATATAGAGGAAGGTGTTGTTGAAGTGATACAAGTCGTGTCTGTTGAGGGTCATGATGTTCCTGAGTCGCAAGTTGCATTTAATTTTGAAGAGACAGAAAATGTAGTCCCCACAAGTAGCAAGTTGTTTCATAAATATTTTAATCTTAACTATAACTAATGGTATTTTTATTCCTATTTTACCGAGAAGATACTTACACCACAAACAAGGAAAGGTCCCATACACAACCACAAGTGTCCAAAGAAAAAGGATGGTTTAATTAATTCTACGATTGCCGCAGCAGCATATAAAGAGAGCCTTGACAGAAAATTACAACTGAAATCCGACTATTATAGTGAAAAATTATCACTTCTGAGGGAACAAAATAATATTAGGAGGCTTCATGTTGAAGCATTGAATACCATCGCACACCATTTGTGTAGCAGCAGTGAGTTGAAGGAATAGTCAGCTCTAAAGTGAGACAATAAAGAATCGATTTTATGCCAAATACTAGTTTTGGTATGTGATATGGTTACATAAGACTATATGATGTAAGAATTTATAGTTACGTTATATTAGAATTTATATTTCGTTTTGTTTAGAGTTTGTTTACAGTTTTGTTGAAAATCATTGTAATAATAAAGCTGTTCATTTGAAAATTATTTATTTGTCGCCGCAACATAAAACTCTCATGACTTCCAAGTCAGTGGCCTCTACGTGCATTTAGGGTATGTACAAGTCAATTACGAGCCTGCCGACCCTCTAGTAGTTCTGGATTAATCCGGTTGCCGCGTCCTATGGCATCAGGTTCAGGAATGTCTCCATTTATTAGACCTAAATCGTTGTCAACATCTTCATCTGGGAATGGTACATTGTAGTAAATGCACATATTATGCAGGACAACGCAGGCAAATATAATTTTGCACGCGGTTTCAGGACAGTAATGCAGAACACGGTGCTTCAGCAAGCACCGAAACCGTGCTTTCAACACATCATTACATCTTTCCACTACAGCTCGTGCACTTTTGAGTATATTGTTATAATATGCCTCGGGTGTACCATGAACTGCATCAGTAAATGGTGTCAATAGCCATGTACGAAGAGGGTATCCTGAATCACCTAATATAAATCAAATTACCTATATTAAAATTAATTATACACGAGTTCAAAAAATCATTAACGGGTATACACACCCAATAAGATGTAATCCCTTTCTCCTCTGCCATGAATATTTTTTAACAATTCCTGCACTGCAGACTGGTTCCAAATATATGCATCATTGGTGCTGCCAGGAAACCTGGCATTCACATTCAAAATACGTAACTGGGCATCACAAATCTATAAGAGACACGCTATCATTAAGGTACATTTCTTATCTATATATATATAAAAATGAATGCCACTTTTCGTTGTAATTTTATAACTCAAGAACGGACTTACCTAGCCAAACCAAATGTTTAGGCTTTGTTCGGACTATTTATTAGATGGTTTATGTGAAGTTTGCACAAAATCGGTCGAGCGGTTCTTCATTTATCACATTTTTTGTAATAAATTAATCTATATACATAAACGTGAAATTCACTCACTCACTGACTGACTGACTGATTAAACACGAAATCTCGAAAACTACTAAACCAATTGAGATGAAATTTTGCAAACAGGTAGGTAATAGGTTGGAGATGCTCACTAAGAAATAATATCAACATGGCCTTAAGCAATCGCCTTAAATAACCAAAAATAAGAAACGGTGTGGTTCGGGAGTGCGGGGAAAAAAGTGTAAACAGAAACAGACGACGTGTCAGCTGTCAAATTCAGAAATATGACAAGCAGAATCAAATTCATAGCGATTTCCATTTGCAGAATCAGTGCAAAAAAGAATGTGTTTCTGTCGTTATATTTTCATGCTTTCACCAGAAACGATTCGGAACCGATTCTGAACAAATTCCGCCGGTCCCAGGCTAAGCTAACTTCAAGTTTTATACATGACATTCGCAATTCGTTCACGTATTCGACAGTCTGGAGCCAGGTTTTGGAGTTTTTGTTCGGTTCCAAAACTGTTCGAAATAAAATAGGAACCTGAACCCATTCACAAGTTGGGTTCGGGTTGCTAACTCCGAGTTACTCCAATCGCACTCCAGCCGTTATCTGATAAGCTAAAAGGTAATACCCGATTCAGTGGCGGTTCCTCCATAAGAGCACATGTGCACGTGCACTCCCAAATTAATATCAAACAACTTTAAATTTAATTTTATCATTCTTCAAATTTTAACATTCTACCTGTAAAGTATTAATTTAAAAAATTAGTGGCCAAATGCGCCAGCAAAACAAACGCAACCGGCAACGCTGGAATCACAGCGTCCACCGCGTCGCTTGATCGCCCCGTTCACTGCACATTTCAATATTAAATCCAATTGGTGGAACTATGCCTCCCCGCACTCTTTGTTCCCCGCGAAGGTCTAGCGACGTTCGATGTTTTGAGCTGGCTGGTGTGCACATGTAGTCAGTGCACTTTAACCCCGATAGCCTTAGCGTGCAATATTTAAAAACAATTAAATTTTCTTCGCCAAATTTAATAATCACCAACATAACAAAATGCAAAAGTCGTGATTATAAACGAACTTTTAAAATGGAAACTTACGAAAAAACTGACTGGTTGTGCGGTTGTGATGTTAGTAATAGTCTTTACTGTTTTCCCTGTTTGTTATTTGGAAGCGATGAAGCATCAGAATGGACAAAATCCGGCGTTAAAGATTTAGTACATTTATCCGAAAAAATTAAAAAACATCAAAACTCAAAATCACATCTTACTCTTATCTTTCAATACAAAACGTGTCTGTGAGAATTGTGAGATTGAAAACTATAATACATTTATGTATAAAAACAATTGTTAGACCAGGACGATGTACTCAGCGAGGTAAGTTACTTTGTTACTTAATTTCTAGTTTATTGATATAAGATCCTTCAATTTCCACGATTTGATAGACCGAAAAAAGTATTAAATTGAGCTTAGTTGGTTGTTTGGTAGGGTAGATATGAAATCCCTTAACAATATTTTTAATTATTGGTAGGTAAACACATCACATAACTCATACGATCACTTACAATAAATTATTTTTTTAAAGGCCTAAAATAAACACTTCTGGGCGTGGCACCCCGAAAAATTTCGCGCCTCCGGCGGGCACCCCCCTTTCGGCATTTATTATGAATTACAAATTATGTGCACCCCCAATATGTTATACCACGAGCCGCCACTGTACCCGAACGGGGTGCACTCGGAGTGCACGGAGTGAGCAAGCCGAACCCAGCTATAACTGGGCATGCGCTCTACGATAGTCCTCAATTAGTTCCGGACTGGTTCGGAATCGGTTCAAAATATGATCCGCGAACAAAGCTATTAGCAGCAAGTGGCACTACCTACACCCTACACCTACAAAATTTGTATAGGGGGTGCGAAGCCGCGGGCAACTGCTAGTTATTCAATAAATGGAGCATCATTTTGCTGTCAAATTCAAACTTTTTTCAGCGTTGACAGTACCAGCATGTTGTTATGTCATCAATGTGGTCATTTCATTACTTATTTTATTTATTTATGAAAAAAAATTACTAAGCCCGCATACGGCGCCATGTTTTATAACCGATACCAAGTTAATTTTGTATTTTGTATACCGCGCCATCTCTGATACCTGGAACGAATCTCGGCATTGCAGATACAGTAGAACAATGCTGCACAGAACTATTCCACTATTCCGATCAGATAGAGTGGTGCAGAAAGAGTAGGTCAGATAGAGTAGTGCAGATAGAGTACAACAGATGGAGTAGTGCAGTACATGCAGTGCAGATAGAGTGAAATAGGGCTGCGCTAGAGATTTTTTTGTTTTCTTTATATTCTTTGAACATTCCTGTGCCTGAGTTTATTTATTTGGTGGTACACTTTACAAGAATAATGCCCACAAGCTGCCTAAAAAAGGATAATGTAAAATTTTAATTTTAAGTGCCTTCTGATCCAGAGAGTAAACATCAATTTTCTTCAACCAAAGCCAAATTCACCATCGAAAAAAACTGAATTTAATTCAGCTAATAGATACGTTAACACAACATTTAATAGGTATATTTAATAATTCAGAGGCGGTACGAAGTTCGCCGGGTCAGCTAGTTATTTATAATTACCAGTTGCACATTAATGGAGTGATATGATTTGCGGTTCACATATAAATGTTCCGGGTGCGCTTCATCATTGCTAGGTGCCTGGAAATCCATGTTGGTCAACAAATCCTTGTCTAATTCTATTTAGGTCATTAAAATTTTCCGGGAACTGGACCCATTATAAATGGCAGGTTCATTAAGGGCTGCAACCACTTCCCTCAAACTAATACATACACTGGCTTGTGAGACATCGATATATGCGTTATTTCCTACATTTGTTTGGTATGAACCATTTGCGAAAAAACTTAGGGCTGCCAAAATCTGTAAAGATTATATACTACCTACTTACGTTTTGGTTAGCAGAATTAAACACTTACCTTTGACTAAATATCTAAATCCGTATTTCAACTTTGTGGGCGCATAAGGGGCTCCAAGCGATTCACTAAGTAGCGGAAGAGGTCTTTAGATAGCAGAAACATTTTCACAAATTGCACTTCATTTAACTCTTCTATAGGATTGCGAGGATTACAGTGTCTATTCGGACGGTAATTGGCACAAAAACATTCATACCTGCATCCATTGTAATCAAAACAGTTTACATCTTAACACATAACCAACAAAACGACGTTGCGAGCACACCTTTTTCCCGTTCGCAGTAAAACGGACACAATTGCAAGTATACGCAACATAAACGTATAGCCAAAAATTACATATATACGTTTCTTTACACATACGTATACGTTTTATGGAAACGTATAGCCAAAAATCGACCCCCAGAACGTTTATCGTTGACAGACTTCCAAAAAGATTTAGGATTCTCTTTTAAGAAATATCCGATAGCCTTTTACAGTCAGAACGCAGTTGAGAAAATCTTATGTAGCTCTCATTAGATGGATTATTTTTATATGACAAATGCGCCTGCTTTTTTTTGTACAGTAAGAGCACGTAGTTCAGCTGAAAATCATTTCGGGAAAGTAGTTGTGCGGTACTTTTTTAGGGGAATAAACAATGCTATTTCTTTTAACAAAATTTCATAAAAGAGACTCGTAGCCATATTGATGTTGTCAACATTTAAACATAGCTACTGGCCAATCTATTGATGCTAAAAAGTTATTAAGTTCTCTATAGTTACCGTTTTTAAAATCATAGAAAAACTCGTCATACACCAAGCCATCAGGAGAGACATTCTTGGAGACCAATATGGAAAATTCATAACTAATATGATGTATACTAGAATTAAAAAGGGGATCACTAGCCTTGACTATTTCGCACTCCTCAACATTCGAAAAAACTAAGTCTAAAAGTACACTCCTATTATTATCCTATTGCACTGATATAGTTTGTGGTAACCAAACGATTGAGCTACCTCTATTGCTGCATCACCCATGGGGCATTGTACTACTACTCCAAACTCATCATTGGACCAAATTGCGTTGGGCAGGTTATAGTCGCCTAGCAGGTGAACATTTAAAGAAGAGTATTGCTGGAGGATATAGTTAACTGTTTCACAATGAATAATGTAAGTTTCTTGAGCAGATTGAGGAGCTATGTAAACACCTCCAATTACAAACTTGGTCTTGTTTATTTCACATAAAACAAAAAGCTGCTCAATTTTTTCCTCTGATATAGATATGTAGGAGGATTTTATGCAATTTTTGACTATAATTAGTACACCACCACCGCTGGCTTTTTTGCTGGTATTAGAATTTCAGTCACAGCGAAATACATTGTACCCATCAAATTTAAGCTCGCTATCCGGAAAGTCTACGTTCAAGTTACTCTCTACTATAACAATAATATCGTACTGACAACCAGCAATTGACTTTGTAAATTCTACCAATTTAGTTAGAAGGCCTCCAACGTTTTGGAAATACACATTTAATGGGGTGCTTGCATGTTTTTTTGTTGCTTGACGCTTACAACAGGTATACCATCACGGTAAGTAATAGTCAAGTTCTGTTTACCAGCAGCCTTCCTCTCTTCCAAAACAGTTTTAGCTCTTTTGTACGCATCCTGTTGCATTGAGGTTTGATCAAATTATATTTTATAATTTGTTCCCCGCAGCTTTCTACCAGATTGAATCGTCAACTTCACAGTTTCTGCGTTACAGATAACTTTAATAGCCCTTGATCTAGAGTTACTACCAATGTTTCTTACCTGACCCACACGAACAACCTTCTTTACTGTAGGGATTTTTTCCTGCAGTCCCAACTTAGTGAATACATCGGAAACCATTGTTTTATCA
The DNA here is from genome assembly GCA_917834065.1 of Ceutorhynchus assimilis. Lineage (NCBI taxonomy): Eukaryota > Metazoa > Arthropoda > Insecta > Coleoptera > Curculionidae > Ceutorhynchus > Ceutorhynchus assimilis. Next base: position 10,215,909 of record OU892284.1, on the reverse strand, counting down.
TATTCAATGCGATCTTTCAAGTTGGGAGAGTTCGACTCTGGAATGTTGTAAACCATCAAGTTATGTGATCTCAAGGTTCGTTGGTTCACTTCATGAATCATTGACTCAGCATTATTTAATTTATCTTTCTCCAATTCACAAATTTTTTGTTGTAAGGTTTGAATTTCTGCTTCCATGATATTATCTTACGGACCATAACGGGGACACTTTTAAATGCTTCTCGACAATCAAGGCAGAAGTACATTAGGGTTCGTTTCTGAAGTACAATTGCTCTGGCCTCAGATGTTGACAAACCAGAGCATTTTTCAGCCAAGTGTGATTTACTTCTGCAACTGTCGCAAAAAATTATTTGTTTTTCATCTTCCCCTAGCACAAGGGCGCAGACGGAGCAGGTGTCGCAGGTGTTTTTATTAGGCATGATTTTATTGATTTTATATTATTCTTCAAATGTTTGTGGTCTGTCATGGACTCCTCCGCGCCATGAGAGCCTGTCATTACTATCATTTGTCGTCGTCTCCCAGTTGCTGGTATCGATGCGGCACTTTGCCATATTTTCCTTTAGAACATCTTTGTAGCGTCAGTAATGGTATACCATCGAGACTCGAGAGACCATAATTTAGCGAAAAACCACGGATATAACATGTCTTCAAACAGAAATCAAATATGGATATGATATTCACTGCTCTGCTTTTTTCATCTATCGGAAACAGCTTCTCTTCATAAAAGTCGACATGAAACTGGCGATTCAGTTTCATGTTCGAGATCGTGACAGAACAATCACTGTCACTTTGTGGGTTTCATAGAATGTGCTTTTGACCAAACGGAGGATCACACGAAAAAAGCATTTTCATAAACACATCGGAACTTGTCATGAGCGAATAAAACAGGTAGAAAGTAGTACGGATAGAGAGATTACTTTTACTCAAGCGTTGTCTGAGCTCTGGGACTGCTCAGAGCTTTGACAAACTAATTTATACAAATTGGTTAACTATGAAAGTGTTCGCTACATTCTACAATATCAAGAAGATACCTTTAGACTCCGCGTCAGAATTAGTTTGATAATGGAATGGAGTCGAGTAGATTATTTTTTTTCGTATTGGTAACATTGCATTATTGTTGCAAAGTTTCTAGGTTTTTTCAACGTCACTAAAGTGATACAATTTGCAAGAGAAGCTATTGAGCATTAATGGAGAAAAGTTCTTTGTCCAGACGAAACAAACGTTTCGCAGAATGTGAGTTCTAGAGGGTGTGAGATTATGCTATAGTTATGGATATGCAGGTAGTAGAGTAGAACACAGAAACCTCAAAATAAACTATTAGTAAATTTGCAGCATTCTTGAAGAAAAGCTATTACCCCTTCATTTTATTACTGCTCGGCACGTAAATAATTGCTGATATAAAAGTTTAGGAAAAAGAAAAAAAAAATAAAAATAAAAAAAATAAAAATAGAAAAAAAAAATAAAAAAAAAATACAAAATGAAATTTAATAAAGAATTTGAGATTGTAGGACTGAAGGTCGAAGTGCGTGCAAATTATGCCCTAGCTCAAACTAAACAATTCGGAGTGTAGGGGTGGGTTTTAGTTTTGGGCGCCACCGACTCTGGACAGATGAGTCGAACTCTCCAGGATGTTGTCTGGCTCCAGGTCCAAACAATTCAAATAACAATAAAGAAAAAAAAAAAAGCTAAAACCAGGCTGTGTGCATAAAACCAAATAAAAGTCAATTATCAAGTGCTATAGTAAATTTATTTACCAAATGGCTACCGTCGACAATGAAACGATATGGGCATTGACAGTTAAAAAAAAAAATAATCAAGTAAATTAGTAATATTACCAAAGTGTGAAAACTATTTACTATTTAAGGAAACGTACATTTACTGAATTGTCATTAATTCAATTAATATAATGACCTTGTAATGAAGCGTTAACTAACAAATACAGAAATGCTATCCCTTTGAAATAATTGCTATAGTCATAAACAATTAAATTTAAATGCGAAAATGTTATTGAAACTCAATAATCAAGAAAAAAAAAAAAAGTAAAAATTAAAAAGTTGAACATATAAAGTTAAGAAAAATAAGGAAAAAAAATAATTAAATGAACAATTAGTTGTCGGAGCGGTTATCTTACACTTACGTAACCAGAACTACCAGTAAGTTGACATAAATTCATCAGGTTATGTCTAGCTAAATTACCTATATTAATAATTCATTTGCCACATTGGGACAAGCACTGAATTACTACCTGAAACACCGTAGTGATCACTGTGGCGTACAGAATAGGGACAGAATGTAAATGAACAATAAAACATAGATAGGTTAACTAAAACTAGTACGATACCAAAATGTTCCAGGTGATAGTACATACAATCAACCAGATTAGTCCTGGCTACTGGTTGCTGTTAAGATGGTCCAACCAATCTTAATGTTCAGAATTTACAGTCCAGAAGGCTGGTGTAACCGTCCAACTACTTAGGCTGGTGTCTGATAGCCTAATAGTCCAATCTCAGTTACGATTGAACGTGTATTGTTGTAACCGTGAGTAAAAAAAACTCGGTGGTAAAAACCCTAAGAGAAATACTATTATAACACACTGTATTTGTAATTGAACCATAGCGAAGCACTTCATGAATAGACTGAATTAGAAAATTAAATTTTAATGTAACTCAGTTAGTCTCAAATAGCAAATTTACTTGATAAAAAAAAAACTATAGCTCTTGAAAATTATTTTAATAGAAAAATTGAACAATAATGTATTTATGATAATAATTAATTAAATTAGAAGAAATCAGATAAAGCTTTAATAGTAATTAGGCAATCCAACGACCTGTCCAAATGGCGTCTGGTTGGCAAACAATAAACAAAAAACTATGTTTTTTTTGGCAGGATTAAGCCTAGTACTCATAACAGCGAAATTCGCTCTTTTTTGACATTGCTTTGACAATTTGACGTTTTATGCGTGAATCAAACGTCAAATTGTCGAAGCAATGTCAAAAAAGACCGAATTTCGTGATTGTGAGTACTATAGGCTTTATCAATACACGGGGCGAGTACTCAAATCTGACACTTTTCTGACATCGTTGACATGTAACAACCCGTATTTTAACCTCATAAAAATTTCCAAATGCCGGCTGGTTGGCAAAACTCACGTGGTTTGGATTCCCTAATTGATGAAAATGTGCCTCGAGTTTGCAAAAATTGAGGTTAATAAGGTTATGTTTTTACCTGTTGGAAATAGGGTTTGTTTGCCTCGAAAATAGGGCATGTCCATGTGACGTCAAAAATGAGTTTGACAGTCGCCCCGAGGTAAAACAAATCATTTATTTACATTCGTGTACATTAGGCCGGTTATGCTTTATGCGGTTTTCACAGCTTTTTTACAAGTTTTTGTGTTATTTTGTTCTAAAAACGTTAGAGTGGAGTGTTTGTGTTCCAGTCTGTGTGGTCTTTTATCTGAAAGTTTGCTAGGTTTTCTTATAATGGATTAATTTCAAGTTTTTACCAACAAATATCATAACCAAGTGTCACAGGAACAAATATATTATCCGTTCACAATCCGATGTCCACTGGTACCGGTAAAATTTATCACCTTTCAATGCTATTTGATAGGGAAAGGTGATAAATATACCTGCACCTGTGGACCTCGGATTGTGAACAGGATATATAAGTATAGTTACTCTATATTCAATCTATTTTTCTGTCAGATCTTCTCTTTTAAGAACATTAATCAATTTTTCTCTTCTTTTTTGAACTAACAAATTAAACCTCCCATTGTTATTTGAAATTGATAGAAACCTATGGAAGGATATTGTATCCCTCGCGCTATACTGCCACAATTAACAACTAAACAAACTCTAGGCATGTCCAAAAAACTTCTGGAACACACAAAAGGTACTTATTTAAAAAAAATCTAACTAAAAACTTAAAAAACACTGTAAATTATATCTTTGTTTTACCTCAAGGCGACTGTCAATAGTGTCAAACTGTCAGATCGTGTACTTGCCCTATACTCTGGAAATCTGGATCGAGGTCTGGATCGATATCCTGAAGTGAGTGAGGTGTTACTCTACTCTTTAGGGCAGCTTTTAACTAATGATTAAATAGAAATAGTCAGAATCTACTGTGGGAAAAAACGTGTACAGCAACTTACCACATGGAGTTGTAAAAAACCGAATTAATCGGCGAAAATTATAACACTACGAAAACGTAAGGCAAAAGGCAACTATATGTGTTACAAATTCAATTGAGAATATAAGGTAAAAATCCCACAAGGGTAAAGACAATCTTCAAAAAGACCTTATTTCTCCAAGGTCCAGATGTGAAAATTAAAATATTGATTTGTTTTGATTTTGAAATTGAATTAAAATATGGATTAAAATCGAGGAAAAATCATTACAGCACAGGAACTAGTAACAAATGAAAATAGAATTTGACTATTGAAAATTAGAAAATTTACAGGATCCGCAACCATTGTGATTGTTGTTGAAATTTTATAGAGAGAAAATGTTAACAAATTTAAGGGAATTTTGAATAGAAAACTGAAAATAGGTAAGAATTAGTTGTGTAATTTTGGCTTGTTACACAGAACTAGATTCTAGAAGAGTACTTTCAGGATGTGAGAATTTGGGATGCTAGAGTTCAATAAGTCGTAACGAAAATCCCATCTTTATTCGATATAGGAGCTAGAAGCGCGAAAAAAAGCTCCTTGGTCGATTGCAGAATTAAGAATGGAAACAAATTATGTAAGCAACCTTCAAAGAAATCAAGAAATCATAAATGCCTTAGAGAATGCTGCGTGCAGCTAAGAACTCAATAATATATGTTTTGACTTTTTTTACTATCCTATTGTTGCTAATTCCAATTGAATATTAGTAATAAATCAGATCAGGATGGTTTGTGATGATGACTAGTCTGATTCTGAGACCTATTAAGAGCGATTTCAGTAACGGTCTAGCGAAAAATTATAACTTTTGTGGTGTGCATTGCATTTTTCTGTATAATTTAGGACACGGTAGGTGGGTGAGCAGGCCCAAGCATCAGCAGATTATATTAAAAACCCAACCAAAGTTGAATATATTGAATTAATGCATGAACATTTAAGATTGTACCAAGAAGTCTGATCAAAATCAAAATATTGATCAAAATTAGTGAAACGATGGAATTAGATTATTTATTAGTGGCTTGCAATATGACAGGGCGATATTACCAATTTAAATAATGAAAAAGGTAGTTAAATCAACATCCCGTAGTTCAAATGACCCAAGATCGTCAACTCTCAAGAAAACGGATGCAAATAAAATTATTCCGCTTGCACATAAAGCTTCGATAGCTCGTAGCATAGAAAATCGTAGGACGACTTGGAAGGAAAAAAAAGAAATCTAAATTTATGATAAACACTTTTATATTCCCGAAAACGAACACCAACTCAACCAGACTTTCTACTACGTTTTTTAAAGGAAAATATTCGATAGAATGATTAATAATTCAAATAGAACAGATAAACTTTAAAGATGTTTCGCGAACGCGATGGATCAAAAATAATGATTTTTTTGATGCGCTTCGACTTGACCCTTTTTACTGACTATGACAGAGTGACTCCCTAATTTGCAGACACCTGCGAAGATGCCCGTGATATCTCTGGAGCGAGTGAGATAGTAGAGATGCTGAATGAAAGATTAATAAAATAGTTTTCTGTTGGAAACATCTTTGAAGTTTAAATGAAGCTTAAAATTAGGAAACATTGATAATAATGTTATTTTTGCGTGGCAACAGGCTGCCTATGACATTACCTCAAAAATAAAGATAAATAAACTGAAATGCGAATTAGAAATTAAACATAACTCCCGCCTTGGACGTTTTCCGGGAGAAAACTCCAATGAAAACACAACACTTTAGAGAACTTAGGCGCACAACACTCTACAACTAACACTTCACAGAAAACAACTACCTAACCTAATGACAATTTTGTTTTTAAATAATACTAAAGCCCATTTAAAGGGAGGTAAATTATCCTCCTTTAAAAGAACTACTTGGTTGATTTCCAAATTTGGTTTCTGATTGGTCCACTTTGGTCTTTGTTGAAGCCTATTCAGGTACTCAATGGACCATCGCTTCCAAAATATTTGTTTGAATTTAATGCATTTCTGGTACATTGACAATCGATTTTCTTGAATGTTACTTAAGTCTTTGTCTGTAAATGCTGAGATACTGTCGCCTATGAAAAAATATCCCGGTGTTAAAGAGCTTAAATAAGTCGGGTCATTTGACAAAATGCTCAGTGGTCGCGAGTTCATAATACCCTCAATGCAAACCAAAACCTTCGAAAACTCTTCAAAATTTAAAACTGTTTCACCAATAGTTTTAATTAAATGATGCTTAGCACCTTTAATGGTGGCCTCCCATAAGCCCCCCCTATGTGGTGACCGTGAAGGAATGAATTTCCACTGTGTCTCATTCTTGGATAAAAAAATTTCAATAGACTCAAGGTTAACTTTAGATTTGAAAAACTAATGTAAGTCTTTCAAATGGTTACTGGAACCAGTAAAATTAGTGGCATTATCAGAATATATTGCTGAAAGATTTCCACGTCGGCCTATAAAACGTTGTAATGTAAGCAAAAATTGTTCTGTTTTCGACCATTTCTGTCTCTCGCTTCGCCTGCAGCGTTGCCGTTGTTTCCGCCACCTCCGGTACACAATCGATCCCATACTCGCCTGTTGGTCATGCCAGATACAAATTTGTCTTATGATACCTGCTCCAGGTTGTTCCCAAATTTGCAATTGAGAGCTACGCTTTTCATTCTGGCATACCATTCACTTGCGGTTTTGCCGACGTTTTGGCTAGTACCATAAAATTTCAGACGTTCTCGTCCGAGGGGTGTGTCACTTCTGGAATTACATGTACATTTTCTTGATTGTATTGTGGAAGTCACAGGAATTTGCTTAGTAGTCATTGGAAATTTGGCATTCAGTGGCGCAATTCCGCTAGAAGTCGCGCGGCAGTCGCTGGAAGTCGCGCGGCATTCATTGGTATTCATGGCAATTCTGAGGAGTTTGGTCGCGGCATTCGTACTCACCTGTCATACGCTTTTGATCGCGAATTTGATTTGTGGAATATTCACATAAAATCCTGCTCTTTAGAAACATTTGTTTAGTTGTTTGACATCATATTTGAAATGGTAACCGACGTAGTAATCAACATGGAAAAACTTGTAGAGGCCTGAGCACAGAGATATTCAATGCAGATGAGCGTTCGGAAAATAATTTCTTGACATCTTTTCATGATAATAATGAAAGCAAAGAAAATTAATCACAATCCCTAGGACAATCCACAATAACGCATATTGAAAATTTAATTCATACTTATGCTACTAGTTTTTTATCCAATTTGGGAGATCTTACAGAAGACTAAAAATCAAACGAAAACGATTTCTGGCTAATACAGACAAAATGGCAGTGGTATTAAAAAAGGGAAATCCATGGATACGATGCCCAGAATGTGATTTTGAATCAATGATGCTGATGATGATGATGATAATGATCAATGCCATCAATTGACGAAGTCAAAGAAATCTTAGAAAAAGCGAAAAGTGATGCCATGGATGATCCTAAAAAGCTGTCGATTGGTATTGACTTTGAAATGATGATCACTGCAGTAGCAACTGTATCACTTCCTGAACATGGACAATTCACAGAACCTGATGATATTGAAATTAGTGACTCTGTAAGTGTAGCAGAAAATCCCAATATTGAAGACGTGAAAGATCTAGAAGAAGATTCAGCATTTTTGAAAGGCATATACATTCTGAACATCAGAGATTTTACTGGGAAAATCAAGGATGACTGTAATGTCAGTGATAAATCACTTTTACGAATAAAAATTGACAACACGAAAACATTGTTTAGAAAAAGTACTCTGTGTTGGTATTTTTTTGAAAAGCAGAGTGACAGATTATCGAGTGACAGAGTAATTCGTTGCAGAGGATTAACTAGCGCTGAAAAAACAAAACCCAAACCCTCGCCCAAGCCCAAATCTTCTTCCAATATTAAAAAAAATTCAGTGAAAAACCGTCGACTATTCATAGTGACTTGAGTAGCGATGAATCTAATTAATCTAATAATTTTGACGATGTTGAATTATTGAGTGAGATCGAAGATGAAAGCTTTTCAGACTAAGGATGACCTAACAAAAGACACAGCAAATGAAGAAACTGAAACTCTATCTATTGAGTCTGAAAAATATTATTCTGTTTACTACGATAAAGCCTGGTAGGTATATAGGAAGGATATTGAAAACAGATCGTAATGATAGTCAAGTAAAATTTTTGAAACAGGAACTGGATGAATACGTATGGCCTGCAACAAATGATATACAAAATATGTAGAAAATAAATTTATTTTTTATGGACCATTAAAAAGACTCGGAAACTACCTATCCTTTCAAACGTAAGAGACATGAAAAAATATCCATAGATTTAGCATACAAAAAGTTTAAAAAAAACGTAATTATTTTATTATTTGCTTATCGAAAAATAGGAACAGTTTGATTCAAATGATTAATAGATAAGAGGGCTGTACAAGGGTCTGTGGATAGTGGATGGAACTTCTGAAATAAATATTGGTTAGGTACTAACGTTTTAGTTATTTCCTGATTTTCCCTAAACACAGTTTGAAAAAAACACTGTATATTTTTCTCGAGAATTTTTTATATAATTAATGTAAGATTAAATGCGTTGAAAACTAATGATCACTTACTTCTAAAAGTTGGAGCGAAATTTACGGAAATTACATTTTGTTTCTCGAAATTACATGGTATATTCTAGTAAAAATAGTATCAGAAGTAATGGTAGTCATACTGCATTCACAGGAAGTACTTGCATTCATTGAGAAGTCAATTGACATTCAGTTGTAGTCAGTCGAATTCATCCTCATTTTTTGCAGTCTATGCATTTTTTCAGCAGTCTCAGGAATTCTTTGGCAGTCTTTGGAATCCAGATAAATAGGTATTGTTTTAGAATTACATTACATTTTTTGACCCAGTGACACACCCCTCGTTCTCGCCATACACGGAGACTTAGCTGCTTGCTCAGAAACTCACTCAGTTTTTCGTATTTCTGGTCTTTGGGCAATGCAGGATGGCACAAATCTCTCAAGAGCTTGTATGTGGGGGCTCCAATGACATCAAACCACAGATAGACGGAACAATAAACAAAATTTTCGTATGACATCCCTCTGTCTCTTTAGGGCCTTTGTGCTAGTCCCACCACTGAGAATGCCAAATTTTGTCTTGAATCCCTGAATAATATATTTTCCTCTTTTCCTAATTAACGTATTCAATTTTATTTCTGAGCTGCATTTGGGACCAGCGGATTGCAGCTAAATGCCAGTCAGAAACGGCCTGTCGATGGCAGGTAGGTGTTGGTTGCACACATGGGTTTTTTTCACGCCATTTTGAGCAATGATGTTTTCCCACCCCAACCCCGCGAGCAACTCACCTCCCCTGGCCCATAGGTGGTCTTGTCAACACAATAAATATCAGTTTATGAATGGGATGATCCGTCTATCTGTGGTTTGATGTCATTGGGGGAATCCGATCAAACTTATTATCAATGTGGCCTTCCTCAGTCTATCTTCTTTTACACTGTTTACCACAAAATATTGATCGAGTCTTTCGATGTAAACTGGTCAGTGTTTGTGGACTTGGCCAATGATTCCTGGCAGCGCCATTTTAATTGTAGATTCGACACCCAAAGACAAGAAAAAAAACAAATGGGATTAAAATACGCACACACTACAATTACTTTGGATACCGATAGTGATGAGCAAATGCAAGACCAAGACTGGGCTAGTCTTGGTCTTGCAGTCTGATAAATGGTCTTGGTCTTGGTCTTGGTCTTGCAGGGTCCAGTCTTGGTCTTGGTCTTGGTCATCATGCCACTTGAAGTAAGTAAACGTTTGACGAAAGGAAGAGTATTATGTCAGTATCGAAATTTTGGTTTTTCAATAATGAGTAGGTACCTCTACCAAAACCGCAAATTTTAATAAGTAGGTACTTAAATCAGGCAATTTTTTCGAGTTTGTCCCTATATTATTGAAACATCCTTATTTGTATTTACCAGTGGCGTACTCAGAGAATATGTTTGAGCCACGTCCTCGCATTGTTCAACTTTTGAGTGAAGACAATTTAAAAGACAAAATCCTTTAAAGCTAAAATATTATGTCCTGATTATTATACTTTACTACATTCATGAGATTCTTTACCCAAAGTGGTTATTTTTCGTCGGTTTAATATTGAAAGAAGGGAAGCTTATCAGCGAATAGATATGGGTGTGGATTTTGATGATAGACCGGAGGCTGCAACTAAGAACAACTTTGAAAATATCAGAACAACTTGAGATTTCATTATCAAAAGATGCCGCGAAATATATTCTTTGAGACACTGCTGTTTTATGAGCCTTTTAGGTGCTTTTGAGAAGTGGCTTCAGGTGGATGTGCTCTATATGGACTTCTCGAAGGCAATTGACAGGGTGATTCACAATCAGTACCTAAAACGCACCATTCTATGGGTCCTGTATGTTTTAAGTATAAGTATTTTTAAATATTTGTGAATTGGCTAAACTATTAAAATAACATTCAGGTATCTATTTATTTCATTATCTAGTTTTTCCACGAATCTGTTATAAAGCTTCATCATATTATTTATTTGTTATTGGGTTTATTAAAAACATTTCCAATATGTTATTCCATTGTCCATTGATAATAATTTATTATTTTCTTATCTGTATTCTGTTTGAAGCCCACACACACACACAAAACTACGAAAAACGCAATTTAATTTCGTTCTGGGTTCATGATTTATTTCGAACCATTCCTTTGAGTTAAAACCCCATTTTTCTTATTTCGACCGTTTAATAAGGAACATAGCCTTTGTGTGCTCTGTTCGCTGAAACGCGATCTAGATAAAATTACGTTTACACAAAGACAGGGGCATATATAACCTCGTAATCTAATACAAGCGGAATATATTCCCTTTTCTGAAACAACGGTCTAGTCTTTCATTTAAAACAAAACCCTACGTCGATGAATACAAAATGAAAAGTTAAGTAAAATAACTTTTATTGAATAATGTTTCGAAAAATTCTTATTCAGTGTCAAAAAATTGCACCAAATCGGTTCTAGGTTTACCGTTACCATAGAAGCTCGAGAGAAAAATCTTTGCCAACTATTAACCATTCTTCCATGCGGATCTAACTATAAATGCGTGTTTGCACATCGTTAGCGCAATGTAGGATTCACATGGAAAACCAAAACCAACTGGGATAATTTCTAGATTCTTCCCCTGCAGACCTATGCAGATTTTCAGTTCACTGCCATTGCATCAATTTACTGCCTATATCTAATATCACTACCTATTAGGCGGGATAATCCACATTCAAGTATGTATGTTCCTTGTTCTGGTTAATTTCGCCTACAGTAAATTTTGGACGTCCAACTTGTCTAGCAATTCTTTATTGCGAGTCGCGAATAAACTTTTTTTTTCCATGCAGTTGAGAGACTGCATTTGATTATAGCATTGCCTTTTTTCATGACTAACAGGTTCTCATTAACTGACCAATGATCAACATAAACATAATCATAAACATATATTGATTGAATTACTTGTCTTATATACTTACTTGGTATACTTATCCTCATTTCAAATTGTCTTTATTTTATATATAATCACTCTCCAGGTTTCAATATCATTGGATCTGGTGATCTATATTATTTGTTTTTTCCTAATGAAATTCATATTATGTAGATTAGGATCATATAGCAATGTTTTTCTTGAAATTTTCATATCGCCTTACTAAAGAGATTCAGTTGAAAACTAATTTTTGTTTTGGGAATTCTATTATATTCGATAAACATTTCGCTAGATAGGTATTATAGAGTACGATGTCGACTATAAATAGAGCGTAGTAATCAGTTGGAGCTTCGTGTTAAATACGAGCTTGGTGATGAGTTAATTTTATATAAAGTCAATTTGTTCGACAAAAGTTTTTTACTGCTTGTAAAGTGAGTTTTAGTGTTCCCAGAATCCGTGACAATAATATTGTGAGCGGATTATTATGCGATAAGAAAGACCGTAACAACACTTAAAGTTTATATGGTGGATGTCACGGGGAATATATTATTTCTCTGAAATGCATTCTTGCACGTTTCCATAGGCTTCAACCCAGATCTTGCCATTAATCCCTCATAGGCGATAAGGAATTTATTGAGTTTTTCAGCTTGATCTCATAAAACAGGATTTTTCCGAGCAAGCCTATGCGATAATTTTAGCTGATTTAAAAGCGTGTAAGATGTAGATTCTAATTCACTTGGCTGGCTGGTCGGCTTTGGCAGCAATTGAGTTGACTTGACTTTGAATAGGTCAGTTGAATGTTTCCAGAAAATTGTCTGGCCCACAGACATGAGTTACATACGGCTCTACATTGTATATTTTATTTAATCAGCATATTATTTTACCTTAGCTTGCATTCTGTATTCTCTTTTTGTAGCTTCTACTTGCCGAGCGTCGTCAGTCAGAGCTTTGCATTCACTTTCGACGCCTCGAAATTCAATAAATTTTAAACGTAAAAATATTGTAATAGTTTTAAGTGAAATAAATTTGTTTTTAAAAAATCGTACATCGCGTACTGATTTGTAACTGGCGCAGTCGGTAGGATAGTCAGGAATCAATACATCGAGTATCGATTTATCGTGAAACGGTCAACTGGCTATCCGAAAGAACTTACGGTTTGGGATGTTTGATTGAACATCAGAAACTTTCGGCCGTGACTACGAAAAGTGTTCGTGTGCGTAAAGCAATTAATTGGGGATTGTTTCGCGACGGCATCTTGAGAATTGATAACAAACTCTATCAATTCTGCGAGGACTTAGTGCTTTTGGACTTGGATTACAAAATTGCCACTAGAGGACTGAAGCCTTATAGTACCACCTAGACATAAGAAAACTCTATGGCACGAAAATTGATAGCATATTTTATGTAAGTGCAATTTGTAAATGTCTGATTTGGACGATTTAATTAACTCTTTTGAAAGTATTGAGATAAACGATAATAGCTCTGACTCCGCTTCAAATACAGAAGTGTTAACTGATCAATCTAATAATCAATTAGAAATTGAAAGTAATATTAATCAATTAGAAAGTGAAAACAGTAGATATATTACATACCGAGGTGGGAAGAGTTTCATTACTGTCGAGATATTAGTTAGTTAACTGAGACGTGAAGCGTCGAAGTTAACTATAATCTCGAGACAGGAATGAAATTTCCTACCGAGGTTTGTATACTATTTTATTTACAATAATTACAACCCTCATAATTTCGACTAAATACAAAAAAAAATAATAAAAATTTGTTGACAAGTTTTGACTCATTTAAAGAAACGTTTGACATGCAGGACTCGTCTTAAACATTTAAGGAAATGTTTTTCCACCCGGGTGGAAAGTGAAATTCAAAAAAGTGTCACTTTCAAACTTTTGAAAAGTCAGAAATGTCAACATTACGTATGTGGTTGTAAATAATAATATTTTATTTACAATCATACATGTAATGTTGACTTTACTGACTTTTAAAAAGTTCGAAAATGTCACTTTTTTGACTTTTACTTTCGGCCCACGGGTCGAAAGTAAACTTTCGACCCGTGGGCCGAAAGTAAATGAAATTGTTAATTATTGTATTTTTTAGTTTTAATCAAAATGAAAATTTCAAAATTCGAATGATTGTAAATAAAATAGTATACATACCTCGGTGAAAAGTTTCATTACTGTCGAGAGATTTAAGTTAGACCGAGGCGCAGCCGAGGTCTAACTGAAATCTCGACACTTTCCACCTCGGTATGTAATATACTATTACCTATTGATAGCTCAAACTTAGATTTAACTGCTTTTGCACAAACTATAACGCTTTTGCGAAGTCAACAAAATTTAAACTTTTCTCCTTTAAATATTGCTACAGTAAATTTACCAGTAACTATGGCTCAATTTAAACCCGAATATTTAAGTTGTGTCCCAAAATTCGAGGGAAATCCTTGCGAGCTAAACAGATATTTAGCGACTTGCAAATCTCTCATAGATAATTTTTATGATACTGTAAATGTAAATTGTTTCCAAAATATATTTTTAATAAACTCTCTTATAGGTAAACTTTCTGGCAATGCTAGACTAGTGGTTAATGTGGTTAATGTCTTATGATTCCACCGAGAGTAGCACCTACCAGGCGAACCCGTCAAACAGACGGTAACCATGAATTTACTGTCAAACTAGAGGCACCAAGAACCTCATTATATCAGAATTCATATCTCTGGAGAACAGCATCGCTGTGGAATAAACTCCCTGCGACGGTTTTCCCTGCAGGTTACAACCTGAACCGTTTCAAGACCAACATACACCGACATTTCCGCGCACTTGCCGCTTCTCGAGCGTGATAGGACATTGTCCTGGCGAGTGCGCATATCCGTAAAAAAAAAAAAAAAAAAAAAAAAAAAAAAAAAAAAAAAAAAAAAAAATGTTCAGAATGTCTCCAGCTGGGACGGTCTAAAAAATACATTGACTAGACACTTCGCGGACAGACGCGACGAGTCTTGTTTGAATAGAGACCTTGTTTTAACCAAACAAAATGCTAATGAGATCCCTCAATCTTACTATGATAGAATTCTCGAATTACTTAATTTACTCTGCAGTTACGTAGATGCTCACGACGATGCAGTTACGTAGATGCTCACGACAACCGCAACAACAGTACCAGCAACAGCCCAAATATGCATTTGAAGAATTATTTACTACAGAACTAGATCCAACTTCTGAAGAATATGAATACAGTTATTCAAACGTCATCAATCAAACGTACCCCGAAAATAATGCATATTATGATGAACACCCGATCTATAACCCCGAAAATTCTTATTATTATTATGCTGACCCAGCACAGATAAATTATACAAATGAAACTCAAGAAGAACCGACCACATCAAATCAGGCTGTGGAATCAAATTTTCAGGAATCAGCCGAAGACAATCAGAATATTTGACGGAATCGCCTCCAGTGATTTCATTAAATTTAAATTTACACCAGTGAACTCTCATACATAGTGTTTCCTGAATACAACGTCAAAATTTTAATTGATTCAGGTTCCACAAAATCTTTTATAGGCCCAAATATGGCATTTAAATTATTTCCGAATTTCGTTATTAACGATCCTTTCATCGTTAGTACGGTATTCCAGAAATCAGCCCATAAACATAGTGCTAACATACCAGCACCTAAAATTTTTAATTTACCCAAAAAAGAAAAACTCAAATTTTACCTATTCAAATTCCATAACATTTTTGATGGTTTGATAGGACTCGACAATTTAAAATTATTACAAGCAAATGTTGATTTTAATAGTGGTTACCTTATTACGCCCTATGCAAAGATCAAATTGAAATATCAACAAACACAAAACGAACTTAATTGCATTACTGTTGAAGCGAGAACAGAAAAAGTAATTAAAATCAAAACATCTATAAAAAATGGCGAAATTATTGTTCCCTATATAAAATTACACAATATTGAAATACCCGAATCACTAACAATCGCAAAAGATGGCTATGCAATAACAACAATCTTAAATAACTCTTGCGAGCCAATTATTTTAGATTTTTTAGAACAAATAGAAGTCGACCCTTTTGAAAGAAATAATATCGAGATGATAGATTTAAATAATTTTGACGAATCACCCAAACAAAGACTAGATTTATCAAAAATTCGCGTTGATCATCTTAATGATGAAGAAAAATACAAGACTTTGGAGCTGTGTGAAGAATTTCGGATATTTTCTACCAAGAAAATACACCTCTATCTTTCACTAGTAACTTGAAACATCATATACAAACGACAGATGAGACGCCAATTTATACTAAAACTTACGGATACCCGTTCATCCATCGCCAAGAAGTAAGAAACCAAATAGAAAAAATGTTCGATCAAAAAATTATAAGACCTTCAAATTCTCCCTGGTCCTCACCAATTTGGGTGGTACCAAAAAAATTAGATGCTACAGGAAAGGAAAAATGGCGTGTAGTCGTGGACTACAGAAAACTAAACGAAAAGACAATCGATAACAAATACCCGCTACCAAATATTACGGATTTGTTAGACAAATTAGGTAGATGCCAGTATTTTACAACATTAGACCTTGCATCAGGCTTTCACCAGATTGAAATGAACGAAGCCGACATATAAAAAACGGCCTATAACACTGAAAATGGGCACTACGAGTACCTTAGGATGCCCTTCGGTCTGAAGAATGCACCTGCTACTTTTCAAAGCATAATGGACTCAATTTTAAGGGGTATTCAAAATGAAAAATGTTTGGTATACTTAGATGATATCATTATTTTCTCGACATCCTTATAACATCTAAATAACTTGAGAAATGTTTTCCAACGGCTACGTGACTCTAATTTCAAGATCCAGCTTGATAAAAGCGAATTTTTGCGTCGCGATGTCGCATACCTGGGTCATATTGTGACGCCAGAGGGCGTCAAACCAAACCCCGATAAAATTAAAGCAATTAAGCAGTATCCGATACCGAAGACTACAAAGCAAATTAAAGGATGCCTAGGACTGTTAGGCTACTACCGGAGATTTATTAACAATTTTGCAAAAGTAACGAAACCTCTTACCAAATGTTTGAAGAAAGGCGCTAAAATCAATCATGACGAAGAATTTATTAACTGCTTCAAAATGTGCAAAAATTTACTAACAAATGAACCCATACTCCAATATCCTGACTTTTCGAAACCTTTTAATTTGACAACAGACGCGAGTAACTTGGCCTTAGGAGCAGTACTTTCTCAAGGGCCAATTGGACAAGATTTACCGATCGCCTATGCCTCACGCACGCTTAACGACTCTGAGTGCAACTATTCTACGATAGAAAACGAATGTTTGTGTTTTGTTTGGGCAACCAAATATTTCCGCCCTTATCTCTATGGCAGAAAATTTAACATAATTACAGACCACAAACCGCTTCAATGGCTTTTTTCAGTTAAAGAACCAACTTCAAAATTACTACGATTAAGACTAGAAGAATTTAACTATCAAATTATTTACAAGAAAGGAAAATTGAACACAAATGCGGACGCCCTATCGAGAATAGAAATTCATACTAAAGAAACAACAGAAAATATTTTTGACCTGCAAAAATATGTAGAAGACGTAACTAAAAATTTAGAGGACAACAACCACCAAAATAATGACGAAATTCCTAGCACAAGTCACGAGAATATGGATCAAATATCAGTTGTAGCACAACCGGACAATGACCCACCAGAAATCGCGCAAGATGCCGATGACGCAACTATCCATACAAACGCCGACCAAAACCCTGTAGTAGGAGTACCTATTATTGAAACAGCTGTCAATTATGGTTCTAATCAAATAATATTGCAGCAGGTACACCACTCACCAGCAAGAGCGAAAATAATTGTACTATTTAACAAGAAACGTAGAATAATAGTACAACTATCGCAGGAAAATTTCGAGGAAGACATCATGAAATTTATCATTTATTAATAGTGCAAAATAAAACATACCACCTGTACTTTGAAAATCCAGAGGCTTATGAACCATTTTGCCGAGTCATCAAGAACAATTTTAAATGGCCCTCTTTACAATTTAAAAGATGTACTTCAAAACTACTCGACATTACCAACAAAAATGATATTAAGGAAATCATACAAAATTACCACGAAAGCAAGTCAAACCACCGCGGCATAGAAGAAACAGTTCAAAGATTAAAAACAAAATATTACTGGCCCGATCTTAAAAGTTCCGTCCAATCTTACATTAACGAATGCGAAATTTGTATTCGTAGTAAATATGAACGTAACCCAGTAAAGATTCCAATGAACGTTACACCCACGGCATCAAGGCCCTTTGAAATTATTCACCTTGATACCTACACTCTAGAAAAAAGTAAATTCCTCACCATCGTCGACAGTTTTTCGAAATATGCGCAAGCATATCCACTTAAATCACTAGCTGCTACTGAAATTGCAGACAGTCTTCTAAGGTGCTTATTCTGTAACTTGGTCGTTGCGTAAGGATTCGTTTATTAACGATAGCTTTTTAATGATAGACTTACGACAGATCGTTATAGCGTTATTTTGTAACGTTAATCGTACGTCAGTCGTTAGATGTGTGTCCTTGACGAGTAGTAACGACAAGCTACGGTTGCTATGAATTGTCTAAACTCGAAAACAGTTGTGAGGTGCTATGGTGAGGTGCGCGCCGTCATAACAAAAAAAAAATAATTACAATAAAAATGAGTAACAATACTGAAAATAAAAGTGTGAAAAAACCAAGGGCTCAGAAGACCAGTAGGGAACAATATGTTTTATATTTAAACGAGTTGGAGTGCAACCAAAGTTTTCGCGAAAATTCCTTCAATCCGAAAGAAAATCCGGCAAAACTAGAAAATGATTGGAATAGGTTAGTTGGACAATTGAATAGCTCTGGAGGGCCTAAGAAAAATGTTAAACAGTGGAAACACGTAAGTAAAAATTTGTTGTTGTTTATTAATTGACTCGTTTATAACTTAATTATTTTTCGGTCTCAGATATTCGCCGACTGGAAAAGCCAGACACGCAAAAAGCAACGCGAAAATCAAAAACTTTATAAAGAAACCGGCAATAAAGGGGCACCTATCAGATCACTGACTGATTTGGAAACCCGTTTACTGGATCTAACCGGACGCATTGTTACTGAAGGGATGCAAGTACCTGAACTGGGCATTAGTAATGATGTTAAAGTGCTCAGGACTGACAATAATCTTAAGCAAAACAATAGCTTATCTGGTCATTTGAAGGGCGAAATATCCCAAACACATGCCTGATGAAAATGAGAACAGCTCTGGAGACGAAGAGCTCGAAAGCGAAAATGGAGAAGGTACAAGTATCACTGACGCGGCGGAAGAAAGTGATAATTCGTTGTAGGTTATACCTAGTTAAAATTCTATAATTAGCATTATGTTTTATTTTATTAATAGGTGAATGTTTATTTTTTATTATGCGCTATTAAAAATGTTCCTAATTATTTGTTGTCTGGTTTCCAGCCCTTGTTGCAAACCGTCCGGCTCCTCATTATCTTCATCATGATCGGCGGGGACGTCCTCTTCCACTATAATTTCTTCGTCGTCAATATTGGCGGCTTTCATAAGATTGTGCAGAATTGCACAGGCGTATAAGATTTGGGCCGCAAATTCTGGCTTGTAATGCAAAGTTCTGCCTCTCCGAAGACAACGGAAGCGCCCTTTGAAGCCGCCAATGCATCGTTCTATGGTATTTCGAGCCCTGCAATGAACTTCGGTGTATCTACTTTCGGGGGAACCTGGCGGAGCATGGAGTATTGGTGTCATTAGATAGGGCCTTAAAGGATACCCAGAATCGCCCAGTAGCCAAAAGTATCTTCCACCATGTTGATACCTTTCTTTTAAACGTAATCGGACTTCCGACAGTGACCAAATCGCAGCATCGTGGACACTGCCAGGAAAACGAGCGCTCAAACTTAAAATTTTCAAATCTGAGTCACAAATGATTTGGCAGTTCAGGCTAAAAAACTGCTTGCGATTTAAAAAAATTAATCGCGGGTAGGCTGTGTTACCCATGGCTGGAGGTACGATAGACAAATGTGTGCCATCAACCGCTCCAATAACGCCTGGCATCCCAAATTTCTCATAGAATCCATTTTTCACTTCACGTATTTCAGCATCTGTTTGAGGAAACTTGATTTGCTGATGTAGATTATTCACAATTGACGGTACTACAACGTGAAGTGCTCTACTCACGGCAGACTGGGACAGGGGGCAAATGAAATCTTTTCCAACGGATTTTTGATAGCTGCCTTGAGCAAAAAAGTGCAAAGCAGAAAAGAATTGGACGACTGGAGGGACTTTTGTACGTCTGATACCGTTATTTAAATGATGCTCTATTCGTAAAAAAACATATCGTGCAATCTCTGGTTCCAACCTGTATGGTTGTTTCATCATTTCAGCAGGCAAGCTGAAAGGATCACTCCTATCTCTCAACTGTCTCAGTATTAATTTGTGATGATTTCTTCTAAGAAACTCTTGGGCATCATTATTTATAGCGTCATCCAATACATAATCCATGTTTTTTTTTGAAAATTTAACACTTTCGGGTGAAAGATAGCTGATAGAGGTGACGTTAATCAACGATCGAATTTTGACGTTAGAAACGCTTTGATAACGATTTCGCATGGATACAGAATAAGGCAAATCGTTATCTTAAGATTATCGTTCGTAGCTATCGTAGTTCAACGATCCGTTAACGATCTCTCGCAACGATCGCCCTTCCAGAATAACTTTCATCGTTATGTTACGACATCGTAATTTAACAGGATCGTTATGAGTTACAGAATAAGCACCTAAGTCATTTTTCTCATCATGGAATTCCAAAACAAATAATTGTAGACAACGGTACAGAATTTAAAAATACCATAGTGACAGAATTACTGTCCCTACACAAAATAAAAGTTCACTTTTGTTCGCCTTATCACCCGGAATCGAATGGTATCGCCGAGCGTTTCCATTCAACCCTTTCAGAGCACATCAGATTGCTTAACAATCAAAATTTCGCTAACGCAACCATACAAAATAAAATTGTATATGCCGTTCTGGCTTATAATCATACAATTCACTCTACAACCAACCTCAAACCCATTGATGTTGTGCAAGGACATATTACATCAGATGACACTTTTAATTTAAAATTAGATCAATTAATTTTATCAGATTATATAAATGAACATAAAGAAAAAGCAAAAGTTCTTTATGCGCAATTGAACGAAAAACTAATGGCTAAAAAAGATCACTTAGCTACCAAAATTAATGTGAATAAAGACAACCCAGAAATATTTGAACCAAATCAAACAGTATTTACGAAAAAACACATACGACAGAAAAACGCTGACAAATTCAATAAGCCAACCAAAATAGTAAATGTCGACACAGCTAAAAAGACAGCAAAACTCGAATCTCAAGAAAAGATTCACTTGTCAAACATAAAACGTCCATTAAAAAATAAATATAGCTTTGACTAATTGCTATATTCTCTTTTCAGGATACTACAAGTACTACAATTGCCCTTGAGGACAAAATTCAATTAGAAAAATCGCTGATAACACTGGACTTTTACCAATTAAATTAGGACAAGCCAAACTAGAAGAATATTCATTTACGCTAATTCATTTTTATGACCTCAATCCAATCATAAATGAAGTCAACAAACTTCAAGAAAAATCAAAGAACTTGACCGATAACGTAAATACGCACGCAGAATATAAGATCGAAACTATTAACTATATAAAAATACTATTCTTAATTCAAGACCGTGTTGAAACAAAATTAAAAGAATTAATTCCACACCCACAACGCACAAGACGCGGGCTTATTAATGCAGTCGGATCAATTTTCAAAACAATTACTGGTAACCTAGACGCATCAGATGGAGAACGTTGTGAACAACTAATTGAAAATTTACAGAGTAATCAAATTGAAATAAAATCAAAAGCCTTAAAGGAAAATGCCATTTCGATTAAGCTGATTGAACAATTTAATAAAACTATTCAACAAATTGGGAAAAACGAGAACCTACTCGAATCCAAATTAAACCAGATTAGTTTAATTGTACAAAAGGACACTTTCCGAGAAAATGCTAATATTATTAAAGATCAATCAAATAATTAATTTATACGAAATCATTTACTCAATACTGCAAGATGTAGAAAACGCAGTCATCTTTTCGAAACTGAAAATACTACATCCGAGTATCATAAAAACTGAAAATCTATATTTTGAGTTGCAAAGAATCCAAAAAATTGTGAATGCGAAAAGTATGCCCTTAGAGGTTACTCTAGCAAATACATTGTTATACGAGAAATTAGTAAAAATAGAAAGTTTTATTTTAAACAACAAAATTACCTTTCTGATTCGATTTCCTATCACTTATCAAAATAATTTCGACTATTATCATTTATACTCAATACGGATTTACAAACAAAATAAATTCAAAACAATCATTCCAAAAAGTAAATTCTTGGTAAAAAACAAATTGCACTTCTCATATCGATCTACGGAGTGCCAGGAAATCCAGAACCAGTACTATATCTGTGACAAAATAGATCTCACAGAAATCGCAACCAAAAATCCATGTGCAATCCAATTATTGGAATCAAGTAACCAAGTCCAATCATGTCAACAAATCGAAGTTAAGATTTCGATCCCAATAGTCAATCAATTGGACCTCTCAAATAAATGGATCATAATTATTCCCAAAGAAGAAACAGTCAAAATGGAATGCAGCGACCAAGAAGAATACCAAAAATTATTTGGTACATATTTTGCCGAAATCCCAAAAAATTGCAAACTAACTAATCACAGTAATCAAGAAGTGATTATAAACAACGCACACGTAGGCCAAACAAAAACCCAGCCTATATTATTTCCTGATTTGAATAATCAAGAAGAACTACTGCCAACACTTAACTTGAGTGTTCATCTAGATGACCTGAAATTAGATGACCTCCAAAAAATCAAAAACCAAATTAAGGACAATCAACTTAATTTTACACCGTTTCCCGTTGAAGCCCCAAATATTTGGACTATCTTCATTTACCTGTTAATGGTAATTTTTGTAAGCTACTGCACCTACAAGAAACTGACTCAACTTAGACGAAGACCACGAAGAGCTCAAGAAGCCAATCCAGAAGACCCAATCCAAGAACCAATTATTCAACTACCCCTTCAACATGTTTAGTTGAATCTAATGAGGGAGGAGTTACATACGGCTCTACATTGTATATTTTATTTAATCAGCATATTATTTTACCTTAGCTTGCATTCTGTATTCTCTTTTTGTAGCTTCTACTTGCCGAGCGTCGTCAGTCAGAGCTTTGCATTCACTTTCGACGCCTCGAAATTTAATAAATTTTAAACGTAAAAATATTGTTATAGTTTTAAGTGAAATAAATTTGTTTTTAAAAAATCGTACATCGCGCACTGATTTGTAACTCTTGTTTCAGATACTGTTTCGCTATCATAATATGTAATTGGCTTCTGCCTATTGTATTGAGTTACTATTCGATTCAATTTATTTACATTGCTAATCAATATTTGATATACCTACTTACTTCTTTTTTCTTTCTAGGTGTGCCGAGATTGTTGTAAACAGGGAGCAGATGACACAGGTGAGAAGTTCAGTTTTTCTAAATTGATCTCTTATAGAATGAAAAATTTCCTCATGATGCAAGTGCGCGGAAATTTTTGTTATTAGAATAGATTCGTTAGAAGCTACTATAACGTTTTTAATTACTTTCGATCAAAAAGATGTTATTGCTTACGGCAGCGGTTCATCGGAAAGCATTTATGGTCGTGTTTCAGGAGAGTTCACTGAGGGCGCCACAAAGTTTTTATTAATAAGGTGTTAAACCTCGAAATAGACCTTAATATTAAATCTAAAATTATGTATAAAAAGAAATAATACAGCAACGCTCTCCACTTAACCCGCCATCGCTAACGTCCCTAGAAAAAATCTAACATTTTTTAAAAGTTTGTCATAATTTCCACAATTTTATGTAATAACAATGTTTATTTGTTTTGCTAATAAAATAATAAAATACTCAAAAATAAAAAAATAAAATAAAATTAAAAAATTAATTGAATAAATAAAATATCTCTTCTAAACCTGACTGATACGGGATAGTCCCGATGATCGAAGCAGCATTGCCCCGCTGAATAGCCAAACTAATTAGCTGAACAATAAAGCTCCTTGTTATTGATCTCTTGCCAGAATGTTTAATTCGTGCAGAAATCTCATCAATAAGGTTCTTTGCTTCTACACCCCAGGGTTCCAAGGTTTCAACACTAAAAGCAACAAAAACAAATTTCTCCACTAATTCCTTATATTTGCATCTCTTTTGTTGCTCCCCAAGAAGAGCTGCCTCCCCAGCTTTGTTGCTAGTTCTAGAAATGTAACTTTCAGCTAATGTGTCTCGACATGTTACATCCCATATCAATTGTTTGCCTTCTCTCCAAGGGAAATATGATAAACCATCTGCTCTCTTTCCGTCACTTCTACAAACACCAATTGGTTCTAGGCTATTGGGAGTATCTGCTACAACCAAAGATCTGTGCAGAATTTCGTTTATGAACCGATGTTTGGACAACCTACCAGCACTATTGAAACAGCACAGGCCATGATGACCCAGAATGTCAACTAATTGTCCGCAAGTGCAAGTTTGTTGTTCACACACCGGTTGACCTAAATGAAGGGCAACGGAAATGCGAAAAGTAAAATCATCCAATAACGTTCCCAATGGAGGAGAAGGCAAAGCACAAAGCCACGCATTACTCTCTTGTTCTTGTAGAGCTGAAAGTCTAACTTTTGATTTTGGATTTTTAGAATTCTGAATTTTAAATTGTATTGAATTTTTACAAAAAAAATTGTCAAAATCTTTTTGAGTTTTAGGACATGGAGACGGAATAGTATTCAGATTACAAAGATTGAGCCAATTTTTCAATGCAAAGTCAAAATCTGTATAATTTTTATCGATAATATAATTTGGAAGTATAAGGGATGTTGAATATCCTGTGTCATTAACTGAACCTGAAAAGGCAGGTAACGTTAGATTTTCAACGTTGCGAATACCAAGTCCTCCAAATCTAACTGGAAGAGATGCAAGAGACCAAGCTTCCTCGTTAAGTGTAGAGTTTGTTATATGTTGCATAGTTTGCTTGAAAAGGAGATTGATTGACTTGGGAAAGTGATTTTTTTGCTAACCAGCATGGTGAAGATCTTAAAATATATGACAATTTAGGTACAGCTAAAGCGTTCTTTAAAAGGAAATAAGCCGAATGAGAATTTAAACTTTTTAAATTTTTACATAAATTTTCTATTTTTTGTACTTTATTATTTAAAGAGCGTTCAATGCAATTTGATGACAATGGAGACCCTAGTAGTTGTAGGTTTAAAAAATCGCAAATTTTTATATTTTCTACAAGATTTTCAAAATCTGATATTTTTTCATACAATTTTGTGTTTTCTAGAAAATATAGTTCGCATTTACTAAAATCAATTTTCAGTCCTAAATTTTCAGATTCTAAAATAATTTTTTTTAAATCTTCTAAAACTGTCACTTGGACCCCCTAAACTACCATCATCTAGGTAGGTACCAAGCATTAAATTCAGATTTTAAAGAAATTACTAGAGGGTAGATAATAAGGCAAAAAAGAGGTGGGCCCAATGGATCGCCCTGTTGAACTCCTCTCTGTGATGATATGCAATTTGAACCAGATGAAAGAATTGAACTTTCTCTGTAACATTGACTTATGAAATTTAAAAAAATTTGGAATGTCTTCGACTCTTCTC